>VWZZ01005415.1:660895-683021 GCA_013399095.1 Psophia crepitans | reverse complement strand
CCATGGCCAGGTTGAGCTCATGTGGAGAACATCTGGTCCAAAATCTGAGGCTAAACATCATGTTCAGAAGGTACAGCTGAGGTGAATTCTTTGGGTTCCTTTAAGCCAAGGGGCACTGCTCAATCACACACAGTAGCAAAGACACCATAGGTAAGCTTTGTGCACTGACCAAATCTTGTTTCTTACCTCACTTACTCCCATTCAAGAAGAATAGTTCTGGCAATGCCAAAGGATTCGTATTAGAATAGAATAGAATAGAATCATTAAGGTTGGAAGTGACCTCAAGGATCATCTAGTCCAACCATCCCCCCATCACCTATTACCCACTAAACCACATCCCTAAGTACCACATCTAACCTTTCCTTAAACACCCTCAGGGATGGTGACTCCACCACCTCCCTGGGCAACCTGTTCCAATGCCCAACCACCCTTTCCAAGAATAATTTTCTCCTCATCTCCAACCTGAACCTTCCCTGGTGCAACTTGCAGCCATTTCCCCTTGTCCTGTCACTAGTTATCTGCGAGAAGAGGCCGACCAGTTAAAGAAGGATCATCATCCTCACCTTCAGCAGACAATCATCTAAAAAGGGCTAGTGCAGATGACCTATTGCAATGGAGTAGCTCAAAAGAACTGAGAACTGATTTGGCCAATCAGTTTGCTACAGATAATTTGCTGCTTCAGGTGCCTTCATGATCTCACATCCTCCTCCTCCCTTCCCTGGTTGCCAGGCAACTACAAAGAGGACCGGAGAGCGTGCTGGAGGAAACCACCCTGTAGGGCACCTCGTGGGTTCAGGTTTTCTTTCCTAGAAAATACTCAAGGGTGAAGTGGCCTTGGCTTCAGTGGCAATGTCTCGCTATGAAATGTTGCTTTGCATGAACACTCGTTGTGGGGTAAGTGATGTATATCCATAATAACCAAAATTCACAGAGTCCAAGCTTGCTTCTGAGCTTTTTCTGGGGCTCAGCTGTTCTCCATCAATTCCACAGATCAGCACTTTTAGGAGCTTAAACACCGAAATCGCCAGCCTGTACAGCAGGGGTTTCACAATAGCAGATAACCCATGTAGCTGTTGCAATATCTCTGAGGACAACTGCTGTAGCAGGTCATAGCCATATGTTTACAGCACTGACTCAAGATTGTGTCCCACAGGGCAAATGCAAAAGAAACACAACATTTTTTTTCCCAGAAATCTGTTTGCTTATAAAAGCTCAGGCACTTCTAGATGAGGAGTAAGTGAGATCAGCCACTGGAAAGTGAAAAGGAAAGCCCTGTGCTGGTCTCCATGAAGTCCCCTGGCCAACCTGGTGTGGGAGAGGCTGTCTCATTCTCCCAGATCTGTCTGGCTTCCTTCCCTCAGGGTTTATATTTAGGGATAAGCCTCAAGTATATGAATAAAAGAAGCTGGGATCTGATGTTTGGAGCTGCAAAAAAGAATACCTACACCCTGAAATGACATTATTAGTATTTCTAAATACAATTTAGTTAAAAAAAATGGTGGTATCAACTAAGCACAGGTACAAAGTCTGGTAAAAAATACCTGGAAGATTAGACACACATCTGTGACTTGCAAAACAAGCTTAATTTGCAATGTCTTACCCTGTGTAGGATTGAACCTAACAAGAAAGAGAAGAAACTTTCTATTTCAGCAGCTTCAATATTACTTTTCGATTCCTGTAATCACACTCCATTCTTGATGCTTCTCAGTGTTTCAGGCATATTTTTGAGACCTATTACTGCACACCAAAATCTGATTTTTACCCCTACCTCCATATACCATGCCAAAAACTCCATCTTTTCTAAGCAAAGTTTTCCATTTTTCTTATATAGTGTTCTGCCTAAAATGATAAAGGCTGTACCCTGAGGCCATTCAACCTAATAGCATTCACTACAGACTCTGAAGTCATAGTTTAGGATCATATCCTCTTAATGATGTATCCCAAGTGTCTGGCAGATTTGGCACTAATTTTCACAGTTTCCCTAAGAACTTTCTTGCCCTCCCTGTCCTTCTGAGTAGTCACTTACTATTTCTGTATAGCCACAGACAATTAATTATTACTGATCTAAATGATACAGTCATAACCAGACCCACATGTTGCTCTCGGCTGAAAGGAGAAATGTTTTTGCTTTCCTCACATACAGCTTAACTAAGGTTGAGTTCACTAGCAATGAGGTAACTTCATAATTGCAAAGGTCCTACTCTGTTCTTGTTTGAGGCTTTCTTAAACAGCCTTCAAATTTCTATCTTACATCAGCCATAAGAAGCAGATTTCTCCTTTGGTTCTCTAGCAGTGTAATACAGGTAGTTAATTTTTGTCCCCACTTTTTTTTTTTTCCTCTTGGTACGTCCAAGGTTCCCTTATTCCCTAAGGTCACAGTTTGGCTTTCTGCCTTTTCCGCTGAGGTTTGAAGTCCGAAGGAGTACTCTATTACAAAATCTCAATAGCACCTTTGCAATTCTTGAAGTAGAAAATTGAAGTTTAGAGTGATTAAGAAAAGGAAACTAGGATTTAGGAATAAATTTTTACTGACTTGTCCCTTCCCTCCTTTTAAAGACCATTTAAGTTTAGCACCTAAGGGTAGAAAACAGAACAGAAGTTCTGATTAAATGCTCATTTCAGCTTTTTAATGTCAAGGTGCCCCTGCTATTATGGGAAGGGTATGGATGGCAATATGAATTCTGGCAATTAAACCTTGCTCTTTTTTAAGGTGGTCTATACCTTTACTAGCTCTCCAGGGGAAAGTGTTTAGACTAAGGAAATAAGGTATGAAAGGATTTCCTTGAAAGAAATGGATAGGCTGGATGGAGGGACACATTTTTCTGCATGATGCAAGGACCTCAACTACATACTCTTGTCCAACAGCATCAGCCGTGACAGCCCAGCTGGGCTCTGAGCAGAGAGATATTTAACGTTATGACAAAACTCAAGACATTGCAACAGGCAGGCTGAGGCAGGAGGAACGAGGAGGGGCCAGAGCAAGGAGGTAGGCAGGGAAACCATGCAGGGGGGGAGCGGTGAACCAGCAGGTTGGAGGGCAGGTGTCACGGAAGGACTCTGGTGTAGTCATGCAGGCTCCATTTGGGGAGACTGAAGCCTTGCTCCATATAGGGAATAAATTCTTCCAAGAGTGCAGACATCCTAGGGGAGCATTTCAAACAGCAGTTTGCAGTGGCCAAGAAACCACTGCATTTAAATACACCTCGCTCCCCAGGGGTATTGGAATCAAATGAGAAGCTCATAAGGCTGTAAAATGAAACCACATAAAACGTTACAGGAAAAGTCATGCTTTAATTTAGAACTACTCACTGACTGATAAGAGAGAACCAGAATTTGAACACTTTCCCTAATACTGATGGCTAAATGCCTTTCTCAAAGCATGTTAAAGGAGAAGAAGCCAGCAGAAGCAGGCTGCAATGAAAGACAGACAAAGCTGGGCATATTCTACAGCATGAGACAGAATTGCAAGGACCAAATGACACAGCAGGACTGTGTAAGTATTGAACACCATTCCCACTCAGTACCTTTGATATGTCCTCTGGACTACCATAAATAATGTGATTTCAGGGTAATTTTGTAAATAGCCTGTTCTTTGGGGGTAATTTTCTGGGATTTAATACATCAGAGGCACCCCTAACATTTCTTAGGATATGTCTGTGCAGCACCCAGCACCATGTGAGGGTGCCTACAGGAGGTCAGGTCTGTATCCCGTCCCAGCTGCGTTATTGTGTGAGGTATGGGGTCAGCCCACGGAGGCAGAGGAGCATGCTAGTGCCGCTCAGTTCTTCTGGTCCTGGTGCTACTGCTGTAGCCCCAGCTCCAGTATTTGCAGGGCAGCGACAGGCCATGCAACTGTGCTTCCACATCCTTGTAAGGTAGCAACTCTGACTCTAAGGACTGTGATACAGGTTAAGACTGTTTAAAGCCTTAGTAGTAAAAAATGTGCTATATGTTATGTCTGTAAGGCACGTTAAGTGATGGGCAATGATAGACCATCAATTTTCACTGGTGTTCCCTAGTACTGTTCTACAAATACACATAAGCACATGTGATAATCCTGCCTTCTGAAGAGGAATACGCTTTCATACCTACAGCTCAGACAGACTTTGCACCAGCATCTGCCATGGGGTCTTCCCTATTCCTTAATTGTTTCTACTTCTGCTGCTGCCTAAATGACCTCCTGCCTGAATGACACAATGACAAAAAGATGGATGCTTTTCCCATTTTCATAAGTTTTAAATTTATATCTTCGGTGTATATCTCTCCCTAGTTCCTTATATGTTTTTGGATTGAGTGTATCTGGACAGATTCAAGATTTCTTCAAGACCCAGAATTCAAGATATCTTCCAGACCCAGTACTCTTTCTCAGATACCCTTAGACATCTCAGTCAAATGCACGTAAGTTTCTTTTCTCTTCTCTGGGTCAGTAGGCACTTTCTCTGGTTCAGTAGGTTCTAAGACACCCCACAGAGAAGGAAAGATCACACTGAAAGCACCAAATGTTGTAGCAATAGCACCTGCCCTTTCCTTGTGAGCGTTGCTGGGCCATCTCTGCCATTCCATTATTCAACATTAGACTTAGAGCAGAAGTTCAAAACCACCCAGCAGTATACCCCCGGTACAACTACACATTAAGCAGTACCAGTAAAACACTCAGAGAGGTTTATATTTTCTGAAAAGAGCTGCAACAATTTATTTGTGCAGGGATTTCTTCTCCATACATATTTATGGGGTCTGTTTACTCAAATAAAGTAACGTGTGAAATTCAACAGACACAGAACCTCACGGAGAAGTCTTCTGTCTGCTTTAATTAAAGAGAGAAGAAAAACACCCAAGGATTCTTTACTGTAGTGAAAGTTAAAAGGATCAACAGGAACCACTGTGGGTGGATGAAGCTTCTACATTTTAATGACTTCTGACATGTCTTTAAGTCCTCCACGCTTTCAAACCATTACGATACAAGGAAGTTCACTGTGGTCACTAGACAAACAGATACTGCCCCAGATTATATACTACCAGTTTTTAAGAAAAACAAAATAAAACACCTTCTGCTTCAAGGAAGGAGAGACAAAAAAAACCCATACTTTTTTTTTGTTTAATGAAAGTGTACAATACCCAGGATGCGGAGAACGAGAGCAGAGCAGCCCTTACCCTGACTTCAAGCTCTCTGGTTCTAATATGTAGATCACAAGTAAGAAATACAGAAAAAGCCAAATCTTGGGAGTGTCAGTTAGAGGGGGGAAAAAAAAACCACCTACCTGCACAAAGACAGTCATTCATATGCAAGTAGAACCACCATGGTTTCCCTTATTCCCTTCTGCTTTGTTTGGGTTGAGGATTGATTTGTTTACAGTATTTAAAGCTCCTTTTTAATGAGTTGTGTGAAATCTGGCAGACATCTAACCTTTTGAACAACAAAGAATTTCCTGCATTAATGAAGGAGGAAAGAAAGCCAAAAATTAATTTATTACAACACATTAATTACTGCATGAAATAAAAGTTCAAATAATCAGCTGGAACCACAGGGGTGAGGTAAAGGTAAGAGGAGATAAAATATGTACTTTCTACTTTGGTGATGGGCAAAAAATGGCCCCCATACTACCAAACAAAAATATAATGTTTGTTATTGCAAGAGAAAGGAATTAAATTGAGGAAACTTCTGGAAGTCTTTTCTTTTGATAAACAACTCTTCCAAGCTTACACAGAGGGAGCAAAATAAAAATAAAGACAAATCAGCCATGGCTAATGGGAGTGAGTGGATAGGTACACCGAACTGCACAGCTTGTTCTGAGGCAGGTATGTCACACATTGACAAAGCAGCTGGAGACTTGGAGGAAAATTTTGCCAGAAGAGGGGATTAAAGAAATACACAAAAAGTGATGAAACTTTCCCCCCCTGAAATGAGGCTTTCAAACTGTATGTTGTAAAAATGTGTGCACACATGGGCAGTGGGGGTGTGTGTTTAAATACTTAGAGAAGTTACATGACTGAGGCAAGTGGTGCAAATGTCATTACTACAGGAGGAAATGTGAACACATCCAGTTGTATGGCCATGCACGCACAAATGGAGTTGAGGTTCTTCTTTTGCAGTGCATATTAGAATATCTCCTAGAGGCAAAGCAGCAGGGAACTGTGTCCTACACATCCAGGTGTCACGGTGTTATCTCCAGTCAAATCGAAATGTCTCCACTCAAAGAAGGGATAACAACAATCTCACCCAGACCCTAGCATTTTCAGCCTTGCATTTACTCCCTCTGTTGCCACAGCTCTGAGACCAGAATGCAGTATTGCATGGTGTGTACTATGTCTATGATGTACTCTGTACAGTGGCACTGACAAGTCTTGGTAGCTGTGATGGTGCCCTGACCTTCCTGATGATCAGGAAGAATTGACTCAGTGCCACCTTCCACATTTTCATTTAAAGGTTTACTGAGAAAAAGCCACAATACCAAGCATGGGGTATGAAATGAATGAGTATAAACCTGTTGGATTAGCTAGCTTGAAGAATTTTGCCAAGTCAAATGTTGGGATAGCAATTGCTGCCTTTAGTTACCTCAAAGGTGGTCTGCAAATCCCCTCACTGGGACCACAAGATGAACATTTGTGGTCTTATTTATATTTCTGTGGTTCTAGGTTTCATCAAAAGAAATACGGCTTTACAATCAGTAGGAGTTGTGGGTGGTAAAGATTCTTCATTTAGCCGTGAACCCACAGAACATAAACCAGAGCTTCAGGTGGAAGCTCAGATTTCCTGCAGCGCTATTAACATCTCCCTCCGTGCAAACAGTCAGTGTTAGATAGAGAGTGGTGTTGTAGGGGATGTCTTTGGTACTTGTTACTGGATATCCCACAAGGACAAGCGGAGCGCAAATCTCTTGCTTTAAGAAATAAAGGATGACACGAGGCTGTTAACTGCAAAAGGAAATGGATGGACTGAATGCAAGACTGAGATACTCAGAGGACACAGACAAGGCACTTTGAGAGGAGGTTTGCTCTGAAGGGGACCACATCTTCAGTCCTGCTGCTTGGTCGATGCAGAACACCTCAGAGATCACCCAGAAGTCACAGTAACAGCTTCAAGAATTCCAGCGCGCTCGGCAGTGCTCGCCCAAGAGCGCTTCCAAGGATGGTGTTTCCTGGAAGCAGAGTGCTGCTCCCTCCCCTCAGAGCTATTCCACTCCGAGCACTGCTGGTTGCTCTGTGAACAGCCTCATTCACTGTGTGCTGCACTTGCCTAGGGCTGGAAATCCATCTCCCTCCTTCTCCCTCCTCCCAGCCTGCCGCTAGTTCCGATGGGATATTTTCTCCCGCATTAGCCTGCTCTCTGCTTCTCTCTCTTCCTGAGCTGGGCCTGTTTCCTCCTCCTAATTATTCATGCAGGAGAGCAGATGGCAGGGGGAGTGAATTTCTCACTCGCTGGGAGTGTGCTAGCTTATACAGACACTGGGTTTTGTCACACAAAGAGGGAATAACGCCAACTGCAGAAAAAAAGCAAGATATTCCAGAGACTAGTTCCTAACATCCCCTATTCTCCGTTCTTCCGTTCAAGCACAACATATTTTGGGCAACACTGTTCAGTTCTCAGTGTGTATTTATACCACTTACATCACAACATGCTTTTCCCTCCTCTGGTTTTAGATTTTTTAATTAGGTTGAGAAAACAATTCACATCATATCATTTATGGAAACGAATGCAGCTTTTTCATCCCAAGAAACAGCTGCAGTTCAATAGTCACAAGCAGTTGGGAGCACCGTTTGCAAGTCTGCAGTGGAAGCATCAGCAGTCCTCTGCAAACCTTCCCTATTCAGACAGTGGAGGTCAGTTGTGACGAGGTAAGTGGGACATGTGCATGATCTTTGACTGGAGGACACTTCTATACACATCTTGCTTGCAAACTGCCCTCAGGGTGCTCACCAACCATCCCTACACCTTGTTCGGTGATGGGGGCGTTGCTGGGACTGTTCCCAGTAGGCAGCCTGTGCAAGCTGTGCTCTTTCATAGTCCAGAAATATTTACTGTCACACAAAGAGGCCATTCCATGGAAGCTGGCCTCAGTACCCAGGGACGCTCCTGGACATGTAAAATTTATTAGACTGGATGTAACTGTGCTACAAGTACCCACTCGGGCATCTCATTTTTTCTGGCCCAAGTGACCTTTTTATTAGCTTGCCAAAGTATTGCCACTGGAATGCATCTGCCATTACCGTTGCTAAAGCTCCTGGTGCAGTTACCACTATCACCAAAGCACAGGTGCTGTGCATCACATGTTTTGCATATTCTTTTATCATCATTATTATTATTATTCTCTTCCTTTTCTGTGCTATTAAGCTGTCTTTTCTCAACCCACGACTTTTACCCTTTTCTTTTGATTCTCTCCCCCACCCCACTGGGGGAGGAGGGGAGGAAGCGAACGGCTGTGTGGCTGTTTTAGCTGCCTGCAGGGTTGAACCACAACATCTTTCAATCAAAATTTTGCCTGGTAGGTTCTGTAACAATAATAAAGTGCAGTCACCTTTTGATTTACAGTGACATCGAATGGGTACCCTAAGAACAGCAGAGAGAAATAAGTCATTGATAAAGGCCACTGCAGTCTGTGCTGTTTTAATTGAAGCAACAATGCTGTCTTTGACTGCTACACAAGTACTGCCAGACTTTCAGAGTTTTTGCTGTTTTTCAGAAAGCCTGAACTGAAATGACCTTGCAGAAAACTATATGCAACTGAAAACAGCTATTCAGAAAGAATGGACAAGTCAACCAAGTCCAGATTTTAACCTGCAGTTTCAAAAGCTTCTCTCATGCTGCAAATTAACTGAGTTATAAATCAATGGACTTGCAGTGGGGTAAAGCTGGTGAGACAGGACCTGTCTGATGTTTAACACACTAAAGCAAAAGCTCTATTTTAATTTTAGGTCAGGAGCATGAGCAGCAGGAGCCAATGGGCTTTCAAGCAGCAATTTACCAGTTTGTCAAGGCAAGTCTTGCAGAAAAAAAAGCCAGCAAATAGGAATGAGGGGGAAAAAACCCCACATGACAAAGTAATTTAAGGTACTGCCTTCAGACATCAGAACACATTTAATTAAATACCTAGTAATGCAAATGCCATATTGCTTCCATCAGTGATGTTAGACTGTCAAGGTAACAGAGACAAGGAAAATTAAGAAATGCGTTTTCCTTCCATGTCTCAAATAAAAGCTTCAGCAGTCTGAGCAGAAAAATGAAGAATTACAACATTCCCTGCTTCCATCATATGTAACATGCATACCTCCCTTCTAGGATGATATCTTCATCACCACAAACCAAACTATTATGGCTATAATGCACCTACTAATGAACTACTTCTTAACTAAGTCCCTGCCATGTGTAATTGAGATGTGGCTTTTGCTACAAAGCCAGTCAATAACTTTCTTTTCACACTACAGCAGAAAAAGTGCATTCCAAGAAGGCAGCCATAAGAATGGCAAACTGAATAATCCTTCAAGATTCAACACGGAAGCATGACCTCAGCTCAGTCATGCTTTGGTCTATCAGTCATACAATGATCAATCAATGAGTTCAATGTCCTGAGCCCAAAGTTGCATGATGAGACTCTTAACTGCTTTGGACTCATACCCTTCCAGTCCAGCTGAAGTTGATACTTGGCCAAACACTTCAGAGTGTAACTGTTTTGCCAAACTGGGAATTTAGCCATGGGATCATAAAAAAAAGAAATTTGTGCAGTACTACTATTCGCACAAAACCTGGAAACATTTAAGGCTATTTACTGCAATAAAGACACGCTAAAACATCAACAACTTTCAGAGTCAACCAAGAGGCTCATCTGAGCAGTTTAAGTTGTGATTGCAGAGCAGGGCCTTGGGAAACCATTCCAAGACACTTACTGTGGAGTTATTCCCAGCATTCAAGCCCAGTAACATTAGTACCCAAAGCAATGCTCTCCAGTCCTATTAGTATTTGTTATTTGTAATACGAGTATGCAGAAACAACCTTCTGGGCAACCCTATGCCACCTCCTTGCTGTACTCTATAACTTCGATTTCCTCCTCCCCCACTCCCAACTGTTGCTGACTCACTGACAGGGTTTTTCTTCTTCCAATTTGCTGTAACTGCTTTATGCTGAGGCTCCACCGATCTGTTGAGGATGTGTGAGCGGGAGAATTTCTTGACAACTCTGAGGTCACAGGTCTCTGCCTGCCGGCAAGCAAGCATGGGGAAGTGAGATGGGCAGAAGTGCTGGGCCCAATCTCAACTCCTTTTTACTGAACACCATCTCTCCTGTACCAGCAACACCACCACTCTTTACATAGTCTAGCAGAAGCATTTAAACAGCCACACGTGTCCTGGCTTTGGCCAGGATAGGGTTAATTTTCAGGAGCCAGGCCAGGTGAGCCTAGCTGGCCAAGGCTATTCCATACCATGTGCCATCATGCCCCCATAAAAGGGGGCTGGCGAGGAAGAGGGGGCCGGTGCTGCTCTGGGAAGGTCTGGCTGGGGGCTGAGTGGCTGCTCCATCCTTGATCAGTAAAGTGCTCTGTTTGTCATCATGATTGTTTACATCCCGTTATAACTGCTGCTGCTTTGTTGTTGTTTTCCCTCTCCCTTTGTTGGCCCCTTGAATGGTCGTTATCTCAACTCAAGGACTTTTGCCCTTTGCTGTTCTCATCCTTCCCCTTGTTTTGCTGACGGGGGTAGTGAGTGAGCAGCTGTGTGGGGCTCAGCTGCCGGCTGGGGCTGAACCATGGCAACATGAAATTGGAGCAATTCCTGCCTCTCCCAGGCCCCAAGACAGAAAAAACAAAAAGAAAACCAAAATCTAACAGAAAACCAGGCAGGCCAAACATGTTATCTACAGTAACACAGCTGTTTGAGCTTGGGAGTTACTGAATCTAGTTCTTCCAGCTCAAACTGCTGGTTAGTCTCCTTTTCCACATAGTTTTCAGAGTTCTGTAGTTCTCTTCTTTGAGAACTGAACTGCTCTTCCACCCACCGCTCACATTTTCTGTTCCTTCCATGTGCTGTATCCCCTCTTCAGGCAGGAGAGCCTGCTGGGAGCCCCACAGCCCTGACCACAGCCACATCGGTTCTTGCCCACCGTTTCCTCAAATGGTAATAATTTCAGGATTACCAAATGTTTATTCTGGGTCACAGCAATGATAATTTGGAATTCTCTTTACTGGTTGATGAAACAGATATCTGTTTGTCATGAACTAACTCACATTGTTCACCTAACTGGCCTCCTGTCCAATTTCAAACACTGAAGGATCCCTAGCCAAGCTTCCAGCCACAAAGATGCCAGCACTTCACACCTCACTATTCCTCAAATCTTTGGATTGGCTTTGTTGCGTGGATGCAAAGTTAGGCGAAGCAGAATGCACAAAGCACTCACTTCTTCGTATTGCACAAAGCTTTTTCATTAACAGTTCCTGCAAGGCAATGTCATTTTGCCATTCAGCAGGAGAACTCTTGGTGAAAACAGATTAGTCCTTTTATTTGGAGTGCTCCCAGCACATGAGAAGAAGGATTTGATAAAGTTGAAGATCTGTTATGGTTCCGAAAGCTATTCTGATGTGCACCTAAGCTTTTGTAAGACATCTATTCACCAGCCATGCAAGCTGCATTGCAGTCAATATTAGAAAAAAAGAAAAAAAATGAGCAGGTGTAATAAGGCAATTGCAAATGGAGTATGCAAACAGAAAACACTTATGTTCTTGTTTGGGAAATTTTTGTAAGCAGAAATAATGAGACCCATACTCTGTTAAGCTTGTTTGACTAGATTACAAAGAAGGTCCCACGAGAAAGCAATGTTGACACTGATCAGTCTACATCACATAGGATTCCCCACCCCCCACCCCCTTTGCCTCCAAGATTTGTTCTGTCACACAAGAAGTTTGATTGTTCTTATTATGACTTAGAGGCTGAAGACTTTGTACTGATCTGGCAGCACAGGGTATCAGGAATTGTCAGAGCTTGTCCCAGTATGAGTTTAAGAAGGAAATAGTTGGTTAAATTTGGTTTACTCTCACTTTAGAGTGGTAATAAATAGTTATTCTATACAGACTGTTGTGGTGTTTGCACCTTTCCTCACCTCTGTGCTATCAGTAATCTGCTCTCCTAATCCTGCACCCACACAAGGTTTCCTGTGCAGGGCTTGTCACTTAAAAGACACCACGCAATGTTACTTACCACCCTGCCCTCCAGTGTGCAAAGTAATTAGACATGAAGCAGGAAAAGAAAAGAGCCGTGTTTATATAGCTGTGTGGGTATATAGCTGTCCTTAGCAGATGACCATGGAGCCCAGGAGGTTCCATCTTTGCACGGTACAGGAGCATAGCTCTGCACTCCTTGCCACTCCTGCCAGCAAGCATCACGCAACACACAATACTTAGGCTGGATGACTTGTTCTGCCAATGTGTCAGGTGAGCAGCTCAGTTCCTTTGGCTGCCTAATTCACCTCCTTAAAACAAACACTTCAACATTTGGTTTCATTTATCCAGGTCCCTCTAACTATCTCCTAGCCTGCAAGTCATTTTCATTTAGCAACACAGCTGAAATACAGTGCTAGTAGAAATCGAGTTGTCATCTTGCTTTGATGTCAAAAGGCTTTTGTAACTTGAACCCCTGGTTGTTTAGGCATCAAGACTACAAGGCAAGAAATACGCCTCTACTTGAAAAAGTGAGACACCTGCCAAATTGCCGTGCAGAGTGATACGTGGCTGCTTGTGACTGACACCTTTTTCTGCTAAGACCAGAAAGGAGGAAGGAATGGCTTGGTGTAAAGCTCTCCAGGCTGCCTATGTCCTGTGCAGAGTCAATGACCTCAGCAGCCTATAGGCAGGGCAAAACTAACAACCTGAGGAGTCATAGGGTGTAGCAGTTTCTGCAATACCCACACTTTCCACCCTAGCTAGTCAAAGCATGAGGTGAGACAAAGGGACCTGCTGGGTCCCGTGAGAGGCAGAACTGCTGTAGATGGTGCCATGGCTGTGCCACTTCTCCTCTCTGGCAGAGTTACTTCCCAGAGGTTGGGAGACAGGTGTCAGTACTGCTGCTTACAGAGCAAAAGGCACTATAAAACAGCAATGAGGAACAAGGGTGGCCTTATCAAGATGGTAGGAATAACAAGGAGAGCCTAAAGCATTATCCAGGCAGTGCTTGCAACCAACCTGATGTTGTGGTTTAACTCTGTTCAGCAACTAACCACCGCACAGCCACTCACTTACTGCTCTGGTGCAATGAGGGAGAGCATCAGAAGGGCAAAAGTGAGAAAACACGTGGGTTGAGATAAAGACAGTTTAGCAATTAAAAAGAAACAACCACCACCACTTGTAAGGAAGAGAGAGGAAAAAAAAACCACCAATAAAACAAAACCCAAGAAAGAGAAGTGATGCAAATGAACATTTCTCGCTACCAACTAACTGATGTCCAGCCAGTCCCTAAGCCACACCATTCCACCAACCTTCCCCCTAGTTTTAGACACTCTGCAACACAAACATGCTGTGATGGGGTGGACACAGAAAACATCATGTACAAAAAACTCACACGGGAAAAAACTCTCAACAGGAAAAATCTCATGTGAGACAAACATGGAAAAGCTCAAGTTGTGAGAACGTGGAAAATCTTGTGTGGTGAAAAACATGCACGGAAAACCTCGCAGGGGGGGAAATTTGCGTGTATGTGGGAGATGGATGGGGGGTATATGTAAACACAAGTTGGGATGAATGCTGCCTGGCTGCTACAGGAGTGTGAGCTCCCATTGTTGAGGTAAGAGCAGTTTTAGAGATAACAGGTTAGAACAACTCATCAGTTGGGAACCATGCAAGCAACGTCATGCAAGTAGATGGATCGGAGTGTAAAAAATACAGCCAAGGAGAGCCCAAGACTGAGAAAGGAAATTACCAACACCACACACTTGCCAGGAAACAAAAAAGGAATAGGTACCCACTACAAACAGCACAGCCCTCCTGGGGAAAGCATCAGGTGGCTCATCCCGTCTCACACATACATGAATTTTCTATATAATATTTTAAAATTGTATTAATGAGGCTTTTCTGTATTAGTTTGGATTACAAATGTACAATATTGTAGCAAAGCTAACAGGTAAGGTCAGCTGACTGTTAATCCAGCCAGCCATTGCCATGCCCATACTTGCCTGCAACTTTTCTGGTGTTGGGACTGAAGACAGCAGTGATGTTTCTTCCCATGATACTGAAGCTGCAGCACACTGAGCAGCTCAGACTCTCAAGGATGCAAAGGCCAGATTTTCACTTTCATATCTTTTTCCTTTCCTGGGATCTTTCATAGCTTACTTGGACATACAGCACAGGATCTGGCAGTTTTCCATCATTCCAGGAAAAGAGCTCTGTCCTTATTTGTAAATAATGCAGGCATTTTCATGAGCGTCAGATAATCTTCAGTTTATTATTGGTGTTCTAGATCTGGGGCTCCTATGAACTTTTAAAAACTATACTTCAGCCCTGAAAAAAAAAGAATGCTGACCCCTGGAATTACCTAACAACTTTTCCTCACCTGACATTGTCAACTATACTAAATGAATGGTGATTCTGCAGCAATAAAGGTAGAAACAATACTGTGAAACCACACAGTTAATCTGGAACTTAATCCACAGTGAACCTCTAGTTGGCTTGCTATCATCATTATTACAGCACATACCAAAAGAAATTCCCCTGTGCCCCCAATAAACCGCCAAAAACCAGCAAAATCTTTCTCCTTCTTCCTGGCAGCAGTCTTAAGTTTTATTTTCATATGTGATACGACAATAAATTAGGAACTTGGAGATTTTTAACAATTGAAACTCAGGGGGAAGCCTGGATAGAAGCAACAGTCCTACATTAAAACTACAGCAAATTCTCACAGGAGTTTGAAAATACAGGTTTTCAATCTTGTATTTGGGAAGATATGAAATTTCAACACTTTCATTTTCCTTTGTCAGAATGAAAACTGTAATTTCTAATCAAAACAATTCAGTATCTCTGGTTTGAAGACTTGCAGAAAGTGTTTTGTTTCAGTAAATTTCTTTCTTTGGACCAAAGAAGCAGTTGATTTTGAAATGTTTAACCTTTCCAGGGTTGAAAGCTTTATTTCTGGACCAGCTCTATTAAATAGGCTGTGTGCTACTTGGTCTTTGTGCTGGGGAAGAACTCTGAAACCACCTCTCAGACACACAGGATGAAGGCAGCCCAGTTCTGCTCTTTTGTCGTAGAGTTTAGTATCACGTAGTGCTGACACCAAACTGAGAGGGCTTACACCAGAAATGACAGATGGTAAGATGGTTACCATCCCTATCAACTCTGTCCTGCCACCAGCTCTTCAGTCTGAACCTGCCTGACACCAGGACAGCTCCAGTTTATAGCTGTTAAGGCTGAAAGGATGTATTTTACATGTCAGCAGAGTGGAACAGTTGGCAATTTTTCCAGAGCAGAGATTACAGCAGGCTGCCAGGCAGCCGTCAGTTCTGACATGCCGTTCAGAGAGTCCCTGTTGCTGCGTACCAAATGTCTAATCCACTGCTAAGGAAAGAACTGGAAGGTGGACTACCAGCTGATATGCATGTAATAAGCTGATATTTCTGCAGCATGGTGATTTTTCTAACAGTCTTCTAAAGATTATAAACTATGCCTAACAGTTTGCTGAAAATGCTAAGATTTAGCCAAGATTTAGTCATAAACACTGTGATGGGATGTAAGCTTTCAGGTACATCTGTTGGACTGATGATCTTAAAGGTCTTTTCCAACCTAAATGATTCTATGATTTAACAAGTTCCACAGACCTTTCAACTAGTCTAAAACATTTAACACATTTAGGTTTGGAGATCGAAATGAACACAGGCAATATTATAAAAAAGGAGGAAATGAATTTTCTGCCCTTTTTCCCCCTTTGCAGGTGCAGAAACAGTGAAGAAGATTTCTCCATATAGGGCAGACCTGGCCAGGGAGATTATCCTTACAGAAGTCTATAGGCCTGGATAGGGACTACCGAATGTTATGTCAAAGCCACAGGACTATGTCTGAATGAAGATATATTTCAGACCTGTCATGGAAATGCTCTAGTACTCCACCAACACTGTTAGCAGGATGTGGCTGGAAGGGAACACAGCCTGCCTAAACAGCAACCATCCCTTCCCTGACCATCCTGTTCTCTCACAAAGGCAGCATGGCCCCTAAAGGGTCACTGGATCCACTCTCCTGTGGAGAGAAAACATCCCTCAGGAAACAACATCTTGGCTGTTCGTTATTCAGGCATGTGTACAGATAACTCTCCTGATCCTATGCTGAGAAAGTCTCCATAAGGCTGGCTCCTACTGTTCTGGGCCATCTGGATACATTAATTCTAAAGTACTGCAATAGAAAAGCAGTCCATCATGTACTAGAAGACAACATGCAGCGTTAGCTGGGCACCAGAGATGAGGTATATTAAGTATTCCCCAACAGTTGCCACGTACTGTGCATGTAGGATGTGTGGGTATTTAACAGACACTTCTCACTTGAAACAAGACCTCATTGACCAGACGGCCCCAATACTTTTACAGTTAAGTTGAAAAAAAAAATTAAAAGAAATCCATATAAATCCTGATTAACTTCTGTAGCTCACTGTGAGAAAATACCGAGTTGAATAGGTCACTTGCTACACCTTAAAAGTCTTCCAGCGTCCCAGCAGAACAACTAGATTTTGCAGGGCTCCAGCAGACTCTGTTCAAGCCCTGACACTGGGCAGTCTTTTTTCTAACAGCACTGGGAAGGACAACATTGAAGCAGCTATGATTTTTCCTTCTTAAGAAAATGACCCACCACCTAGAATGAGACCAAAACATCTTCCCTTGAAGTATTGTGTATGAAACACACTGTGCAAATTACGTGCCTTTCTTTAATGAATTCAGATCTAGTTAGCAAGTAAGAAGGGCCATACAGCTACCGCAGGAAGTTAGCTCTTACGCTATTACGTTTCAGAGGCAACTCCTCGTCTCTCTTACAAAGAGAACCAGTGAAAATACCTTGGACCACTATTCTGTGTGATGTAACTCCAGCCAACAATAGAGAATTACAAGATTACTCTGATGCAAATGCATCACAGGAAAAAGGATCATCTGCTGCCTCCCCTACCATTTTCCTCACATCATTTCTCTCACCCTGGTTTCCTGCTCTTCTGTCTACAGAAATCAAGGGTAATCCTATTGTGCAACTACCTCTTTCTCTAGTAATTAATTTGTAGCTTGAAGGGACAAAACTAAATGACTTTTAATTTCATTTTGAAGTAAACAGTGCTTTGCAACTCCTTTTGCAAAAACTAGAAAGGAGCTGATTTTCTTCTGGATCATATTCTTTCTTAGCATTGTGTGCTTGGTAAGTTACATTAGCACAGCATGAAGTTGGCACAAAATATGTGATGCAGCCTCAACTGTAAAATCAAAACTGTTTGGCTGGAAAAATAAAGGATATTGTCCCCGCCCCCTCTATCCATGGTATTCAAGGAAGAGGAAAACCACAGTTTTGCTATGTTCCTTAATTTGTCATTAAAATATATATCTATATTCTACAGCAAATTCCTTTTGACTGATGCGAAATGCCTGACTAATTCTGTAGTCTGAGATCAGAAGAAGTGACAAATCTACAAAATTAAGTCAGTTTTGATATGGCATATATTTTACTTTCTTTTCTTGGATTGGAATCAACTCAGGGATGTTAAAGTTTTGCTTAACTTCTGTAGAGTCCTGCCAACTATATAGACTGGATGGCTACTAAAGACATCCGAGATAATTAATTCAGGATCTAGGCTCAATATACTCCCTGTCAAAAGGAACTTCAACATTTCCTACGGATAGGACCTCTATAGCATGCCTCACTGGATAAATTTGGCCAAGACACTTAACCCACCAAAGAGATATGTCATCATGAAACATCTCTTTTGCCACTCCCATAAGGCACCTCTGGATTTCAGATTAATTCAGATGCCCTGAAGAAAAATATTTCCATTAAAATAGCCAAAATTTTCTTTTGGATCAATTTCATGTTGAATAACTGTTTTTCCTATTAAAGTTTTCAATGGACAAGGTCTTTGAGCATCATGAAGTGCCAAGCAAAAAGCATTGAAGGGGCTTGTTACAGTTTTTATTGAAGTTCTCTCTGAAATCCTCTACTCCATTTTTATAACTGGCTTTGAAAAATTACATACAGATTATTGCGCATGACAGGACTTCATCCATGCTGAAGACCATAAAAATATAGTTATCTTAAAGGGAACCTCCACCTATCTTGCTCACCCTAGCAATGATCAAACTCTTCAGAAAAAGGTTTAGAACTCCATTAGCTACAGTTATATGCAGCTGGTAGCACTGATCCTCAAAATCAGCTGGTTTAGCCCTGGGGAAAGCTCACCCTACAGAAACACAGTTTTTCTGAGACCTTTGGTAGCATTCTTTCAACTTCTTAAATATCCGTGGATATACAAATGTTAAGACAGGATAAGGCAGAGGATTCCCAAACCCAAAGGAAATAGAATGAGGATTTGGCTCCATTTTGGGTGATGACCCATAATGCAGCTCCTGACTCAGCACCTTGGACAGGGGAACAAAGGTGAGTCGATGGTCCTGGGAGAGCAGCTGCCTTCCCACGCATGGGCATGCACATGAACCGAGTGGTGTTTCTTCCAAAGAGAGCGCAACTTGTGACACTTTCTTGGCCAGGAAGACTCCAAAAAGTCCTAGAGCTTTGACACGAGCAATAAGGATGTTAGGGAATAAGTACAGAGAGAAAAAGGGGATGAAATGTAAATGCAATCTCCAAATTACCTACATTACTGACAGGTTTAGTCAGATCCTGCAGTAGCTGCAATGTAGAGACAGGGAGATGAGGAATACTTCTGAACCACCACAGCTGTATACTATTCCCAACATTTCAAGTCCACCCAAGGATAAGCAATACGAAAAAAAACAAAAGTAAAAAAAAAGATGAAAACTAAGGTATGTGTAGTCATAGAGTTACTCTACTTCTGCAACTAGTGATAATACATAACAGCATAGTAGCACATGGTGATAGCATGCGATTTTTTTTTTTTTACGACGGAAAAGCTACTGATATGATAAACTCAGTGGAAGATATCTAAGTCATAAAAGGGATTAAGACTCAATGAATTCTCAGGAAAACAGATAAAGGGTACACTGAAACGCTCTAGAATTTTTTACCTGTCTCAATCTCTTTTTTGATATCATGCTTCAAGAAAACCAAAGCCCCAGTTGTTTTGTTAGTTTGTCCCTTATTTATAAACCTCCGCTTACTCACTAGGAGGAACATTTAACCTTCTAGCACAAGTACCAACCACGTACTTAAGAAATGGCATAGAATAAGTGATGTGCAATCTCAAATTAAACTACACAAGTGTTTTAATAGTATCTTACTCTGTTCAAGAGCTTAAGATAGAAAGACATATTCACGAAGGGTGCCTGCTGAACTGAACACACCAGCCTACCCACAAGAATAGCCTCCTCATTGTGCATTGCAACATATCACAATAATCTGAAATAAGTAAGAACTTCAACAAAAATGCAGACATCCACTGAAGTAGAGAACTTCAGTCCAAAATAATTCTAGAAGATGTAGCTTCTCTGAAGAACTGCTTTCAGACTACATACCTTTCTATTAATCTGTTAAGCAATATGGTCAAATAATGTAATCAAGTAAATGGGATCAGAGATCTGACAAATGCCTACAGTCCCACAGCAATTTAGTGTACCTTACTTGGCAAGAAATACTGACAGCTTAGCTAATATCTAGAGTGCAGGTTTGAGTTTCATCAGCACATCTAGTCTGGGCATTCTCCAAGAGGACTTGATCACACTTAAGAGCTATATTTACTGCAGGGACCACCGCCAGTGAAGACATTTACGTTGTTCAGGAAGTCAGTTCATGCTGCCAATGTGCATGTCTTTAAGAAGGCTTGAATTGATTGGGGTTGGTGTCCCATCATCGTTGTGTCGCACCCGTCTTGTCCCCAATTCACTCTTAGAGCAGCACTTGCCAACAGTGTTATGCCACAATCAGGGGCAGTTTGAAAAAATCCATATCTGTTTATTTGCAAGAATTTTACAGAAGATTAACAACAGTTGCATTCAAAACCTTGCGGATTTTTGTATCAGAAGATCTAATGAAACACACATTAAACTTTTAATTCAGGGAAATGCATTTTTGTCTTCCCTGAGAGGGGAAACAAAGCTGCTATGACAGCAGAATGTATCAGTGTCCCACTTCAGAGCTATATGTAGATAGACTAACATTATCTTTTCAGAAATGTCAATAGTAAGCTGCCCAAAAGACAGAAAAATAGAGCTCATGTGGGGGCACATACACACGCACACATATATATAAATTTAAATTGCAAAGAGCCTGAAGGAAGTTGGCTACATTTCAATTTTAAATATAAAAACCAATTCCACAGACTAGACAGTTATTCCCACAGGGTAAAGGCTGGAATATTTTCTGTATTTTCACTTAATATTTTCTAAACTTCTGTTATTATTCTGAAATATGATACAGAGCAGAAATGTTTCAGCGTATGTTTGATATTGTTATTAATGAGGAAGAAACTGAAGGAAAAACTGCACTGGTGCATTCTGAGGTACTCTGTGGGCATGGATAGGGTACCAGTTTGACTAAAAGACTGAATCTTAGAAAGGAATTTTAATTACTTTTTCTCATTAGAGGGGGTGTGCAAAAGTGTCCAGACTGAGATCTGAATACTCAACTCCCATAGCTAGTTGAGGAAATACCACCCAAAGCTTTCTCTGTCTGAAGCAATATATTAATCAATACTTAAAAATCTAGGGCAAGGACTAAAACACTGAACCAAAGGGATCTTCAAAGGAGTGACTGAAGCTCTAAATCAGTCAGATCATCCTGATCAGTTTAACTTGGTTTAAGATGCAATGGCTAGGTGCGAACTATACCCTAATTGCAGGTTGAGTGTATTTTGCCTATCACTGGTGGGACAGGCCAGGATGGGACAAGCCAGTAAATATTCCAGGATAGCAGAATGGAAAAAGAGCTACTGCCTACTTCATGTATCCCAGAGCTAAGTTAGTCAGGGAGGAGTGGGGTGTGTGGAGCACTAGGTCTTGCTAGGAAGTGGAAGAAAAGAGTATGCCTACGTCCAAGGATGCTACTAGACCAGAGAGAGAGGAAGAGATTAGTGTCCTACAGATGCACCCAGATAGAGCAACTGTGAATGGACAACCTATGTACTTTAACCAAAGCAACTGTTTAAATATCACTGTCAAGAGAAATTTTGAAAAGTCAGGTACAGAAAGGTCAGAGGAATGACAAGAAGGAAATAGATAACTCCTCTCTTCCCACCCCAGACAAGATACTTTGGCACCACAGAGTAGTGTCAGACAGGAAAAGGGGAGCAGGGTAGAAGACAGATTCTAATCTTTCTCTCATTGGGTTTGCAATGGAAATCACAGCTATTGATAAATGTGTTGCCACACAGGCAATATATGTTTACTCATTTTGGTTCACTTGTCTCCATGGAACCCATCAGAGAAAATTAATATCCTAGCTGGAAGTAAGCTGTTGGCAGAGTCAGACTCTTCCAGCTTGCCTGCAGGGAATTCCTCACCTTTCACTATGATTGAAGGCCTGTACTGCTCTAACTGAGCTGCACCTCATTAAATTAGCACTGAGCAGACTTCACAGAGCTGCTTCCTTCCTACTGACACCATGATAGTCAGAGCTCGCTGCTGCCATGAGGAAGAAACTACTGCCTGTCACGAAAACAGACATTTGCTGCAGCTAGACATAGCTGTCATTAGGAGGGACACACAGTCAGGTGAATAGTAATTTCAGTACCAAATTTCTCTGACTCCCCCCGACTTATTCATAAGCAAAATAAGAAACAGATAACATACTATATTTTGGTTTCAGCAGCCTGGTTTACTTCTGCTGTTTCTAGATGACTTCCATTACCTTTGGGAAAAAATTTGGAACATGGCAAACTGACTCAAACTTGGGTCCCTGTGAAAGAATTCATTAGAAAAGACTGTCTTGCCACAGAGTGCTCATGCACTTTGCATTAAAGCACATATTTAAACACATCTGCAGACTGTGTTTCACCAGTGGCGGGG
>VWZZ01005415.1:550068-660888 GCA_013399095.1 Psophia crepitans | reverse complement strand
GGGGGGGGGGGGGGGGAAGGGGCGGGCGGCAAGGAAATTTGAAGACATGGCCTTCAAAAAGTTGCTCATCTTTGCAGGTCAGCCCTTCCAGATACAAGGAAAACAGCCTCATGGAACAGCTACTGACAGCAGGGACAAGACAAAACAGTTCCCAGGTAATCCTGTTCCCAGACCCAAGTGCAAAATCTACTGTTTACAGAGCTGTGTAGCTCGAAGCTTATAAAACCTGGTTTCAGTAGTTACCTTGATGACTCAACGGGTAGTCGGAGGTTAGAGTGGCGAAGCTGGACAGCCTGTTAAGGAACAGGATTTCAGACTAAACGATGCGAGGATTCTGTCTGGCCTTAGGAGTTTAAGCTGATCCCTTATCAAATTCTTCCCAGATAAATGTCTACAATTCAAGCAGTGGTCCGGGCAGCATTGGGGTGGAGGGGCCTGATTACCATCATCATCCACTCCTGAAACTGAGCCTGCCATGGGAGAGTTGTGGCAGAGCAGTAAGCAGGAGCTCTGCAGCTGATACCAAGAAGTTCATTGCAGCGCTCAGCACCGCAGATCTGGAGGCCCTGCTGCTCATTTTGTGTCCCCTTCCAAGTATACTGTAGAGAGCTTCAAAAGGCAGCTCTGGAGTTTGCTCTTTACATCACCTCTCAGAGCCCCCCCCATGTATTTGAGAAGCCTGTGAAGTGACATATTCTGTTACTGCATTTATGTGTCTTGATAGGACTTTCTTTTGAAGGAATAAATTCAGCTGCAAACAGGTACTTTCACTCGGCTAACAAACACAGCATTAATGTGTTTCACTGCACACTGCCACCTCCCTGTAGGGCACAGTGAAACCCAGAAGGATGCAAAAGAAGAACAAAGGCTTGCCATGAGGAACACTAAAGTTTTCTTGCTGTGAAACATTTTTCTGATCCAATCAGAAAGATTAGAGAGGACTTGAACACCTTCAAAATATCACTGGAGATTTGTCCTTTCAAGTTGTGATGTATCCTTTAACCAATTCTACCTACCACACATTAGCACTGGTCACATCTTCAGATCTGCTGTAAGGCCAAGGACAGGCAAGCAGACACTGAACCACTAAACCATTTTGCAGGCTGTGCGAAATGAATTTTTATTATTTTTATTACTACTTTGTTTGAAAGACCACATTCAAAACTCAAGTATTTCTCTTGCTGAAGACTGTGACAGCCTGCCTGTTACCTCTGATCCTTTTATCACATCAGATCTTCTGGGATTTTACCATCTACTAGAAAAGAGCACTGAACTGTGAAGGGTAACCGATGTTATCCAACCTGCAGCAACAGAAATGCCTTTCTGGTGGCTCCCCCCTGGCTGAACAGAATGTAGTCTGTTAAACACCGATCAAAGCTGAAGAGTAGAAACAAACACAATGTGCCAAAAAAGCATAACCTCATATTAAATAGAAAGCAAAGAAATAGCCATATCCTGCCTCACAGCAATCACTGTCTCTCTTGTGCTTTGGGAATCCATCTTTTGTGATATGACAATTGCTGCTTCATTCACTTCCCACCAACTTATTGACTAGAAATAACAAGTTGAGCACTTCCTGAAGGCCAGCAAAACCACATTTCTGTATTGCCTACTACCACTTTAAAAAAAAAAAAGGAGGAGGACTTTTCAGCAAGAGTTAGAGAGACAGCTCAGCCTGCGTGGGCTGCAAATCACTTTTGGACCTGCAACATGCCCAGCTGAATTACACTTATCTCTCCACCTCACTAGCGTGGCTGCTGAAGAGGCAGATTGCCCTGGTCTCTTCAGGTTTGTTTACTACTCAGGTTTTATGACCTAAGTGCTCATGTTTAAGCTTTATTTTTCTCACTAACTTCCTAAGTGCCTTTTGCCTAGCTGGTTTACTGCTTTCAGTAAATGGGCTGCTTGAAACTAGCTGAAATTCTCAGTCAGGATAAGGCTTTCTGCACAGAAAAGGTTTTAGGCAGATGTCCTTTTTTTTTTTTTTAAAAAAAAAGCTTTAAACCAGTATGTTTAATTAATGGCTCAATTAGATGTCAAGTTTTTTTATGATGCTTCCACATTTGGAGGAAAAAAAAAAAAAAGAAATCTTTCTGTTACAGGAGGGTTGGGAAAGTGAGCCTTGTCCAGATTCCTCTCAGAAGTGTTACTGGTGGGAACCACAGTCCTTTGGAGCCTCCTGAGAAGGAGGGTGCGAGCTTGGCCCCTCTCATCAGAGCCCTGTTCAGCATAAAGTGAACAAAACACAGAGTCTCTCATACATGTTGGTAGCCAACTTCAGTAAAGACCAGGTAACTCAGCAGTACTCCCATTCACCACAGCCAGGCTACCAGCAAGGCAGAGGTCATCAAATGCCAAAGGTTCAATCCGCAGCTATTTTGGTGCTGTAACAGTGACTAGGTCTCAGATCATCCCAGGTTCCCTGCTCCTGTCTTCTAGTTCTTATCCTGAAGCACATATGTTCAACGGTTCTTTTTTTTTTTTTTTTTAAAGCAGAAATCTCACATTATACTACTAATTTCACAGGGTCAAAGCCATGACACCACTAAAACACATCCAGTCTGGGAGTTGGAAGGCGAGAGTCAACTTCACAGCTGCAGGGAAAGGAAATTTTGGCAAAATACTCTGCAACTCTAAAAGTACCCTCAGACACAAGGATCATAAGACACAAAGCTGTGAGTCACTACAGCTTTCCTCCAGCAGCCACCATACAGACACGGAACTTTCTGCTTCCCATAACACCACAGGACAGTCTACCCCCTGCCACGGTGTAAGCCAGCAGTTCCACAGAATCCATACAATTTCATCATGGTATCTAAAACAGGAAACATTTGATTTCTAGAAGTGTATTTCTGGAAGGATGAAGACCCTCCCACACCCAGTTTCCCTTGCGCCCTTCAGGAAAGCTATTTTCAGAGACAGCTTAAATACCCGTAAACAGCTACTTGCTTATCACACTCCATTGCTTTAATTATGTGAAAAACAGAGTGTAAGTCAGTCGGTACATACAGCAGGCAGACCAGCTCCACCACTAAGTAGAACTTTCATTACTCAAATCATATTTATTTTATGAATTTACTTACCCAGTCACTAATAATGTAGTGCATTTCTTGCTGCACAAAGCCTCTACCATGGAGGGAACTGTGTTGGAAGTAGAAAATATCAGTGCTAGCTTGTTAAAAAAAAATAAAGAGGAAAGTTGTGCTCACACACTTCAAAAACAACATGTAAAGAGGGACTTGCCAACCAAGAAGGAACAAGGTTTCTGAGGAAAAAGCTAGGAAATATGAACATATCATAACATATGCTCATCACAGTACACTCCCAAGATTACAGACACTTGTAATAGATAACATTTCCAAGTATATATTCCTTTTGATGTAATTATTTCATCTATAATTGGGCAATTACAAGTGAGAACATTTTTAAGGAGTGAAGTTTTATGACACAGTTACTCTAAATGCTCTTGCACTGTTCTTCAAATGAAGGTTTTACAGGTCCTTTCCATGATTTCCTAACACTCCCATACCAGACTTCAGAGAAAAATCCCTCCTCTCTTCATGTTTCCCCATCACGGATCTCACATCTAATTAGAATATCTGCTACGCATGCTCTCCCTACACAAACAATTTTGCTTAAGAGTAGATAAGTATAAACACTGAATTTCTCAATGAGCAGACAAGTTCAGTTTTACAGGCCAGTTCCCATGATTTCAAAGCGACATGTTCCATTTTAAAAAAGGACATAGGAAATAGATATCACAGGTTTCTTTCCCTCACCTAACGGGACTAACAGTGCCCAAGCTCCATGGGGAAGTCAGTTATAGCTTTGAAGGCTTAACTGACAGGCGATTAATTCCATAGTTTCCACACCAACTGCTTAAATATTTAATTTCTTGACACATCTTAATGATATTCCTCACTGCTGAGGGTTTAGCTTTGTGAAGGCACTTACTAGTTACCCAGCACCCTGCTGTTGAAGTCCCAGTGGAGTCCTGCAGGGACCCAGCAACCAAAGAGTTACGGCTGGACACAAATGGTACACACACAATAATTGTAACTAGCCCTCGTTTAGACCTGCTTAATGAGCATAGCAGATTTTTTCTGACACAACCTCAAGCAAGTGAAAAACCCCAAATGAATTTGATGCATTCCTATATGGCATGGGTAAGCACAAGGGCTTCAGCAAGTTTAAGGAGAAACACGAGAAGGCAAATGGGGTTAAACAGCTTAGATAGCAGCTGTTCACGTCCCTGAAAAGAAAATGTGTTCAATTATTCATGTTCAGCTTAAACCGACAATGAAGCCAGCTTCAACAGAGCAATTCTTCTGCATTATTCATACCATGGTGTGAGCAGAGTCTCTGCGATGAGATGTTTTTGCAGATGGATGAAGCCTACAAATGGTTCAGAAGCTGGGCTTCTTCATAAACTCAATGGAGAGAGAGGGGTGTGTGTGAGAGAGATATTTAAATATGAAAATCCATTGAGTGTTCCTGTGAGTGAATAGATAAGGCTTACATCATCTGGAAGCTACAGAGGCTTCGAAACATCATTGAGGTAAATTTTCAACCATCAGCAGGAGAAAGCAGTGAAGTTTCCATCTCGGATATCTGGCCACTGTATGTTGTTATGCAGGACACAGCGGTACTGATAAATCCATTTAACATAGCAGTTGCTGCATCACAACAGGCCTTTTGTGCTCACTTCTGCTTAACTGAAGGTCCAGGGAATCTCAGTTTCTCCAAAGACCTTAGCTAGTCTTCAGTGAAACTTCAGCAGACAGCTGCACCTCTTTACCATGTCTCTCAAGGAACACTAACAGCTGTGCTCCTCTGGCCATCAACAGCTGGAGCTGCTTCTCGGGTTTCTGAAAAATCACACAGAGGGCAATCAAGGTAGTACACCTGCGAATGAAATATCTCTGAGGCTATTTTGTGAGTACGAATGTTAAAGAATTTTGGAAGTATGCTTTGGCATTGTGTCTCTGACTTATGACCACAGAGCAGAACTGTCCTGCAAGAATTATAGGGGTCTGTTTGATGGAAGCACCATGCAACGACAAGTTAACCGAAAGCAGGATCTGCACCTTTCAAAGTCACCCCTTTCATTCTTCTCTGAACTTGGTGTTCTTCAGAATAACATCCTACACGGATGCATTCATAGACCCCAAACTTCCTTAAAAAACATTTGTCTGATTTTGCCACAGAAAGTGTAACAGAGAATGGGCTGGAGAGACACAGTAAGTCTTTTCAAGAAAGCCAGACAGACTGCTGTTCTGCAGGCAGAGAAGAGCTGCTCTGAAATGCCACCAGTACAGATGAGAAGTCAGTTTCTCAGGGAACCTCAGAAGACATCCCTCAAAGTAGCATAGACTGAGATGGTTCCTTTTCATTCCAGCTGATTTTCCCAGTTGCCACAACAGCTCTGCATGAGAAATTCTGTCTCCTTTTCTAGTCTGACAGAAGCAGCTACAGAACGAAGCCTTATCAGTAAATCCCAACATTATTTACAAGCCAAGACAGCCTCTCCGGGCTATGCCACTAGATTTATACTCACAGGTGTGCAAACTCAGCTACAAATATGCACTTGAGGCAAGCGAGGAACTCTGAAAAGGAAGGAAAGGTGGAAGAAGAACCACTGACTACAGTCATAAGACTGAGTATCAACACAGCCCTCAAGGTGCATGGAGAAACCTAAGTGTCCTACGATAGATAGGTGTCAAGACCAGTGAGCTCACAAGATGATACTTGCCACCACAGTGGAGAGAAAATAGTACCAAGCTGTTAGTTAGGCACACAGACGACAGTAGCCCCTTTTAGTACTTCATGTTTCACGAAAGACCAGAGCCACAGACAGCGTAGCCCTGTAATCCACATCAGGGATCTTAGGCTAACCTCTCACAGGAAGAGCATGCCAGTGTAAAACCAGCAAAGCACGGCAGAAGTCTTGCAGTGCCTCCCCTGCACCGCTCACCGCCAGCAAACACCTGTGTGCATGTTTGCCCTAGTGACTGGTGTCACTGTGCAAAGCTCCTTCGTCTGATCTCAGCATTACCTAACACGATCCCTTATTCCTGCTAAGTGGGACACACATTGGTGGCGCTTACCAACTCAGAAATTTTTCTTCTATAATTGCTTTATTTCAGAGACCAAAGTCTGCCCTCCACAGAGCAGACCTAAAACTTCTGTTGAAACTTTTGCATTAAGCCCAGAACCCACCTCTGGTATATAAAGCATCTTGAGAGTGAGAGCCAGGTTTTTAATCAAGATTCAAATCACAGAGTCCTCATGTCCTCCCTCCAATTAGTCATCCCATTAACCAATTATCCTCACTGTTGGGAGCTGGAACTCAATTTTTAGTCAGACTTTGTCTCACTTTAGGTGCCAACCACTGAATGTCAGAATTTTCTCTTAGGTTAGAGAGCCACCTAGCAGTAGATTCAGTGCTTTGTAGGTTCCTATAGCACAAGAATCACAGTCGCCTTTCATATGAGCAAACCAAGCATGAATTTTTTTGCTACATTTATTTTAATGAATTGGCCTCGCAAATATTTCTGAACCTTTCCAGACCTCTCCCATCAATTACCCTTTTTGAAATGTAGGCATACACTGGTGAAATAAAAGTACTCAGGGACTTAATAAGGGGTGACAGCATCATTATTTCACAGGTTATTTTACTGACTTGTTAATTGCAGGTTTGGCTTTTACTACCTAAACCAATTGATTTTCAGAGCTTTACTTACTTTCACATCATATGTTCCCAGTGTGCTACACAGTATCTCGATTTTTCACTGTGCTTTTTATTAGAATCATAGTATTTTGGATGGGATTTCAAAGATCCACCTGAAGTTTATGGAAGACATTTTATGGAAAATATTTTATTGCCAAGAGGAACCCAAGCTAAGCACAGCAACTTCCCGTCTTTGCATTTGTACTGCAGGAGGTCTGCTAAAACAGGCTTCTCCTCCCCACCAGCTTCGGCGTAAACCACAGCACTGAAACACAGTGGCAGAAAATCACGTGTCTTGGAACTGAAGCTTTTATCCCCGAGCAGAAAGCACGCTTATTTAGCGGTATGATTACAATAGCAGAAAAGTAAGCACTGGAGGTAGGAGGAAAAGGGGGAGAAGAAAAATAAGTCACGGTCGAGAATAGATCTGAACTCTAGTGCAGTGAGAATATGGTCAAATATTTATCTTTTACAGATGCACTGATCATTCAGATGTGCGACAGACACCAGCCTGGCTTCGTTCTTAGCCCTTGAATAAACTAATTGGCATAGGTGACCCCAGGCTCACACAAGCCAGAATCTGGCCCTGAGCATTTCTGAACAACCTCCTCCTAAAGAGGGATTTTCTGGCAACACCCCATCCCTCAGGCAGACACAGACCTGATGTGATCGGCGAAGCAGAGGGCAATGCAGCTCTTGCCCTCCCGCGCCCTCACCCACCCACTGGTCCCTCTGCTGCCGGAGACAAACATGAGCTGGCAGTGCTGCAACAGAGGACCAGGGGACAGTGGCAGCAGCAAAGTGAGCTCATCACGGCCTTTCTGGTAAATCTACGTGCGAGTCAATCTCTCGGGCCGGTACCATTCAACATCGTTGCCTTCAGCGGGATCCACTCTGTGTACTCGAATGCAGCCAGAAGGCCAGACCTGCAACAGGTATCTAAGACAGACGTCTGGGCTGCTCTGAGCTCATTTTTATTATTTAACAAAGGAATATTCTAAACTTTACTTTTTTTTTTTTTAAGGAAAAACTGAAAATACAATAGAAGTTAAGCTTACAGGTGCAGGAAATAAACATTATTTTAAAATTTATAAACACACACGATGATATTTAAGACGCTCAGAAGAATTTTTTTTTTTTGATTGTGGGAGTACTCGCAATTTTTTGCTTGCTTTGTTTTAGCTAACATTGCTACTTCAAACATCTGAACCCAGCTTCTTTAGATATTTTTCCTCCGCACTTGGCTGCTTAATTAAATAACGTAAGTCCTTCAGCTCGCTGACAGGCCACAGGATCCAGGGATCACTTCTGCACCTTTGAATAATCTAATTGCATTAATTTGCTGCAAGTACAAGCTACTGAACTTCCTTCCATGCTGAAATAAAAGTAACCACAGTTAGTATGGAATCAAAAGTTATCTCTTCCCTCCAAAGCATCTTTTTTTATCGGCTGCTTCGGCTCCCACACTCAGATGCACGCTCCTTCCCTCTGGCCTTCCCTGCCGTCTGCTCTGCTGGGCGAGCAGGACTGTTCTCCCAGCAACAGCGATCAGGAGGCACCATCTAGTGGTGCCCAGAAACCCCACTTTTTCACTCAGTTACAGTTCCTCAGACTTTCAGAAACAGTTTGAGCTATATTCTAGGTGTGCGCCCCTACCTATAGGGTAAGCGGGACAGCCCTGCAGCATCCTGGACAGGATCTAGGCTAAAGTAAGCTGCATAAAAAGATTGAACTGGGTGTTGGTGCACAACACCCCTTGGGGGGAACACAGCATGAGGGTGTTATCCCAGACCCTGCCCGAGGACATTCAGGCTTCCAGAGCCACAGATGGTGCTGCCAGAGCTGAGCTGAGCTTCTACCTTTACAAGGTAGAAGGCAAAGGCTTGCAAAAAATGGGGTCCTTACACCAAAGCCTGACCCTAAAAACCAGGTAGCTTTGTCAAAGGGAACAACTGCATTTTGGTAATCTGGTCATCTAATGCAAAATCCAGTATTAAGACAATAAAATTCCTATAGTTTTTTAAAGCCTAACCTTCCCTCAGCTTTCCCCTTTGGCAGCTACTTGTATTCCTCTTCCTAGCTTTCTTCAGAAAGGCCATAAAAACAAACACCAATACAAACTAGGGAACACCTAGACCTTGCCTATGACAGCATTTGCTGTCTGTCTTTAGTCACTTGTACTCATACAAGCTATTCAGCGACAAGTACACTATGAACTTGATGAGCTTCAGTTATTCCACAATAACACACATAAATTCTTGTTCCATGGCAAATAAAGGATTTTTTTGATATTCAGGAAAAGAGGAATGAGCTAACTGCGTAAGCTTTTGACTAGGAGGCTTTTACTACGGTTATATGACACAGTGGAAGGTTTCAAACTTTCTTACCTCCCAGTATATCCATTCTTTATGTTCACTTCAGCTCTCGCATCTCCAAAAGAACAGTTTTCAGCTTTCCTGAAAACTTAGGTCAAAGCACCTTGGTAGGCATTTGCTCAGTTTTCCAAGCACCAAGTCAGCCTTTCCCCAAGAGCCTCCTAATTTTTCCCAACAGTGCAAGCTCCTTCAACACTTTTGCTAAACCAACATAACCACTAACCAAAGAGAGGTAGAAGGTCTTTCCTGGACTTTTAGAGACATCCACCACACCCACCAGTGTAAGTCAACTGATTAATTGCCCAGGTGATACAACACAGGTGATGCCGGGCACCAATTGGTTTTTGAGTGGGGAAAAATTCCATTGTGGGAACAGCATTGAGGGCTGGTTCTCTTGGGACATGTTTCAAAAGCAAAGGAATCAGTACCCTAGCATTTGGACATGAATGAGGTTAATTCTTTTGTTACAGGACTGTATTGACTCACCCTGTTCCATAAAAACTACTCCAGATCCCAACAGTTTTATATTCTTCAAGCACTTCACAGTGCTTCAAATTACTTCTCACCCAGCCTAAGCAAGGTGGCTTACCAAGTGAGAACTTGTGACACAGGAGGTAGCACTTGCCCAAGGTCTCATTAGGCTTCTCAAAGGAGTAGAAAACCCTCAGCTTTTAGAAATAAAGTATTTCAAAGATGCATTATTGAACCCTAACTGAGAACAGGTCTGCTGCTGGGCTGCAGCTGCTAACACATCAACCAAGGGCAGCACGAAGTTGTGGGTAGTCTCCAAAGCTGGAGACTGGCATGGCTTTTTAACTTCACTATTCTCTCTCGAGTACTTGCAGTGACTATCCAAACATTGTAAGAACTATAAATGAAAAAGACTATGAAAGAGCTGCGATAGTAGTAACAGCAACATTATTAACTGGCGCTTCCTCTGTGGTCTGGGTATGACACAGACGGAGTATCTCTTAGCATTAATAAAAGGCAAACACCACAAAGGACCTCAGTGCAAAGTTCATCAACTATTTTTCTTGAATTTAACTTCTGTGGGGGTTTGTTGTTGTTGTTGTTGGGTTGTTTTTTTGTTTTTGTTTTTTTTTTTTTTTAAAGAAAGCTTGGAGGTCAAGCAGAACTATGCTTTGAAGTAAATTGTTTAGATCTGCATCGGTCTTTGTATTCTCACACAAGAACCTGTTCCTCAAATGATGAAACCACTTTATTTTTTCCTGATACTCTTTTGTTTCACCTTCCATGTACCAAAGCTTATCATACAATGGTTGCTGTTAAAGAAATTAAGTAAAAGGAGCAAATGCATCCTTAGCACAACTGCATTCATTTCAGTACAAGTTTGCCATTACCCATATACAGTAATTACAGCAAACTTTTTGTTGTAGCCATTATCAGATAAACCACATTATTATCCCTAAGAGGCAAGGCAAGCAGTGGAGAGAAACAAAGATGTTTTGGGAGAATCTGGATGTAGTGAGGCAACAGGGAGCCGGCAAATGAGTTTGTTGGCTAGAGAAAGGTGGTGGGTCCTGGGAAACACAAGACTGTGGTAGTCAGCTTGGTAAGAAGCACTGATTAGAAAAGGCCACTCAGCGACCGCTGTGGCTGTGGGGGTCCTTCAGTATCGCAGAGCAGTGGGGAGAAGGCGCGGTTCCTTCAGAGGGGAGGTTACTGAACAGGCTTGTTCCTGCCTCCTGGGACAGCAGGAAGAAAACTCATCCACGTCACACCACTGTTAGGTGGGCTGTGGCTCTCAAACCTGGATGGGGCTCCTCAATTGTGCTGGAAACCTTGAACAAACTTGTGTTGTCAGCAGAATCCCACCACTGTAAAACCGGAGATGAGTATTGGCCCTGTAAACAGATGGTACAGTGGACTTAACTCTGGGTAAGTCCCAGAGATGAATAAAATGAAACCATGACATGTGGAAGGGTCTCTCTGTGCCCAGTACTGAGGGACGGGAAATCTAAAATTGCTTTGAATGTATATATTAAGAGAATTCAGCCCTGGCCAGAAAAATAGGCCCTCCAGAAAAAATGAAATCAAAGGTAAGGAGGGATTACTGAATCCAGGAAGATGACAAGGGAGCCCAGGTGAAATTTTATCCTGTCAAAAGTCTGTATTTGTGTGAAACTGGGTAAAAAGAAAAAAAAAAGCCTTTTTTCTATATGTGCCAGACAGTGATATCTGCTTTGAATGTCTGCAATGCAGCCTTAAGCTCCATAGGAAAAAACCCACCCCAAACCAAACTGAAACCTGAACACTGCATCATCAGAGATGAAAATACAGTATCCAAACAAATAGATCTTTTTCATCAGAAATCACCTGTGCCTCAGTTCACCACGGACAAGCCAGGATGACGCCATCCTTTCATTGTGCAGGACTTGGTGGGTACCAGGTGGTGCTGGCTGAAGTCTAAGGTGCTTTGGTCAGAAGATGCCCATTGCCATGTCACCACAGCCAGGTTTGGTTTTTTTTGTGAGGACTGAATAGCTGCTCAGGAGTGATCTGTTTGTGCTCAGTTAGACAAAGATCATGGGCAAAGTAACTTCTGATATCTCCTCAGGTCATTTCCAAAAGGTAAGCTGATCCAAATCCAAGGAGATACTGAGGGGGCTGTTGATGGGATTTATAATGTCATCTCAGAGCTCTTCAGAGAGGGGGAGGCTGGGAATTGTCTGGAGGCAAAATGTGTCTCAGTCACTTTTTGGGGAGCTCTGGTTTCTGTAAGCCAAAAACCAGCTCCATCAGGCTGTCGTCCATCCAAGATAAAGCGGACCTTATTCTAAACTTTACCAGGAAAAAAACCTGCTTTAAAAATTGCAGTTATTGCCCTCTCTTTCTTCACAAACTTCTTTTTTCCTGCCATCCGGAGCAGTCTTATTAGTTCCCATTGCATTTGCCCTTATAGCTGCGGGTATTTTATGTATAAGCCTTCATAAACAGAAGAAAACATATTGCATATTGCAATTATGTAACCCTGTACAATACTGGAAACAATAACGTTTTCACATTATTCATTTACTTGTGGTGTTTTCATGTCATCCAAGGACAATAACATCCAGCTGGTCTCAGTAACGCTGGAGCCTGAAAAAAGGGTTACGGGTTTTCTCGCAGGTGTTTGCCTCACTTTGCCTCCCACCGCAGGGCTGAGCTGATTTTGCGTACGTCCCTGAGTGTCTCTGTCACTTTTCCCTTATCAGTGGTTTACCTTCTTGTGGCACTGATATTTTGTGTAGTTAGCTACCAGCACGGTTACCCTGGATTCAACACTCCATGCAAAGAAGAAAGCAGCTCCTTTATTTTTTATACTCTCTCTCCAAAGACACTTTTCATCCTGTAGACATATTTATTTAAAGAATATAAAAATAATTGGAATTTCCTCACCTGTAACTATAAACATAACTTTTTCTTTTCAGCGTCTTCTGCAGATACTGCACTAGAAGCACCCCCTCAGCTTAATCAGATCTTTGCCAAGAAACCTTCCATAATCAATGAACTATCAGACTAATACAACAGCTGCACTTCAGCATGCTCCGAATGACACCGGCCCCATGGCAGAGCCAGGAAGGAGCACTGCATTTTGGTCAGCCAGTGCAGGATCACAGCGTGGTCAGAGCGGGCAGAGGACGGAGACCCGGCTGGTGCCAGTGTGAGAGCTGAGCCCAGTGACTGGCTCCAAACTGAAGACAGGAGGAACCCAGACTGTGGGGTGGGAACCTATGGCTCTGTCCTTGGCTTCTTGACAGGCACTAATATGGGTCTCACCTCAGCAAGAGCCGGAATCATGTGTCTGGACCTTGGTTATGCTGGGAGCTTTCTTTTAGTATTAAACCGTAGTCAAATGCAGGACCATTTCAGTAACTGTGGGTGTCAGCAATAATATAAAGCTTTGCAGGTGTATATCTTTAAATACAGATTACAAAAAAAAAAAAAGAAAAAAAAGTAAAAAAAGCTGCAAATGTTTCTTTGGGATGGGTAAAGTTCAGTTCCAGGGTTGTGTCCCCTACTCTTTTTCTGTAAAAAAGTTGAAATTATTGGGCTGATTCTGTCTGGAGTATATTCAGCCAGGGGCAGATACCCACCATGGAAAACAGCAGCTTAAACAATCTGTTGACGTTGAAAGCAACAGAAGGCATGCAGATAAGAATGTCAAGAAACCTTAACTATAGCTGTTACTTCCTGCACAGCCTATAATTAGATACCAGGGTAGTACCTTATAAATACTTCAGATACAAGCCAGAATACGTTTTGCTTATTTTTCCATCTCCGTATTTCCATTTGTGCTCTTTGTTTTGTTGCTTGCCAGCTTTCTGATAAAGCAATATATCTGTGGCTGATGTTTGCTAGGAACCATTGCCAAAAATGTTCGCTACGAAACAAAATGCTATTAATTTTTTTCTCCAATAAGTGCTGAGAACAGTAAGGTTTAATTTCCTGCCTCTCCACTTTCCTGACTTCTCTTGTTAACCTCAATTTATTTTTTCACCTCAGCGTGTAAGAGAACTTTAGAAACCATGGTGTCATTTCAACATTTATTTTTCATTATGATGCCAGGTTTGTGAAAACATCAAGTTAGATATTCTACACTAAAAGAAAAAAAAAAAAAGACGACCCTTTTTTAGATACCCAAACACAAACCGAGAAGCTTGATTTTAGGCAGCCATTTTTGGGATACTATGGCCCTAGCGAAGTGCTCCTCAGGCTGAGGAGATGTCCGAGTGATGACTGTGGCCTTTTTCAGAAGTCAAGAAACATAGCCAGTATCTCAGGGCACATTTTCAGTCCCGCTCCTTCAACCCTCAGAAGGGAAGACCCAGAAGGCGTGTACTGGCAAAGGTGGCTCCTGTGCACACCCCTCATTGCCCCTGGCACTGCACTCACAGATGAGAGCCGAGGGAAAGTCTGGTTGGAACACGCTTGTGTCTGCCTATCCCCAGTTGGGATGCTGGCCTGAATGCCTTGGGGAGTCAATAGAAGATGTGAGATGTTACCAAGCTAGCGAGAGTCAAATGGCACCGAGACTCACAGCAGCACTCGGGGAAGGCAGGGGGAGAGCTGTGGTGGCCAGGTGGGCTTGGGCACATTTCAGTCTTCACTGTATGTCTCTGCCAGCTTGGCCAAGTCCACTCCTAGGAGTTACTTAATGCAGTCTGAGGCACAGGGTCATGGCACCATTCCCAAATGAAGACTCTTGACCAGTTCCAGCTCTAAATTGGGTTTTGTTACCACAACCAAGAACACTTGAATTGCAGCACAACCAAGTGTCTCTTGCTACGCCTGGTGTCAGGGCACTAAGTCACCTTTCTTGACTTTGCTTGTGTTTGGCAGAGTGCTGGGTCTACACTATCAAACAAACCAGGGATGGTTTTAATCTGTCATTCAAGAATGATAAAAGATGAGTTTTCTTAGCTCCAGGTACATTTAACAGAAAACAGACAAGAAGCAAATTTTTGAACTATTTTTTTTATGTCACTGTTAGCCTCCCTAGCAAAAACTATGTTGTTTATCTGGGTGACAAGTTTCTAGAGACACTAAAAAAAATGCCTCTGTTAACTACCGAAAGTTCTCTACCATCCATATACATCTAACAAATTAATGAATATGATCATATATGTAACTGTAATATGTAACTGTAATTTCTCTAACTCCTGGCCAAAGCTAAAATAAATGTGGAATTTAAGGCAGGTGCCTAAATTTCCTTCAGAAAGGAAAAATACTGGAATGCATGCTCAATTGAAAGAAAAAGAGAACTTCTTTTAGTGTCTACTTTAGGTTTTCACAGAATGTGGAACAAGAGAGTTAGAAAGGCCTGAAACATTGGCCCATTATTTTCTGCTGTCTCATTTTAATGAACTTTTTTCACGTTAATAAAAGTTACTTATTTCTCCTCACATAAAATACTTAATGTAGTTGCAATTGTGCTTTCTCTAGCCATTTCTTTGTTATATCAGTTTCTCTTTCCCAGGATTAACTTGGGTGAAGGATGTGAAATGTTGTTAATTACCAGCTTTTAGCGCTGCGACTGTAGTCAGCTCCTTCTTGGGAACATTTCCAACCAAAGGCAAACATCCTGCGTGCATTAATGCTGAGGAGAGATTATAGGCATGTAAGTGAGCAACCGCGTTGTCCTCTTTGGTTGTTACTGAGGGCTGTCCCTGTGCTTAAGGCACATTCACCAGGCAGGGTATGACCCTGGCTCTCCATCTGCCCCTGCAGCACTCCTACAAGGATGCTCCAGATGGTGATGTGCCAGACTTTTACCTCCTTAAGAGCTCTACTATAAACTCCAAGTTTTGTATTCGTGTCGTATGACATCGGCACTGAGGGTACCTACTTGCATCCTGCACTGCCTATCTTCTTTTGCCAACTGTAAGATCCTCCCTCCTTCACGCATTTTTCTTTTCCTTTCCTCTCCTCACTTACCCACTCCCTGCAGATAGTTGATTGCTCCCTCTACTGCCAAAACAAGAAGCAGCAGTTCAGCCATACTGAGCAGCCCATGCTGGAGGTCACCATCCTCCATCTGAGAGGGGAAAAAACCAAAGGCAAACCCTTGCTTTTTTATGGACGCTTCATTATCTTCTACAACAGGAGAGATCAGTGATAGCAAACTTCCTCTACAACTCTACCATCACTTGTAAAACTCATTATCAAACATAGCTTCCAACTTTCTTAAAAGTATGCAGTGTTGGGGAATCCACCACTTCCCTGGGGAGATTATTCCCATGACTGATTGTTCTCATTGTGAAAAATTTTCCTCTTGTGTCATGAAGCAGTTGCAGTGCTGCCCTGCAGAAGCTGCTGGGTACAACCAGGATAAGTTCTGATGTCACCTCCTGGCATGCTGTATCTGTGACATGGTATTCATTGGAGCACCACTGCCACACTCTGGGCATGATTATTTTGATTAAATACATTCATACATCACCTCCTTGCTGGGGTTTAATTGGCATAAGGAACAGAATATGGAAGCAATCTGTGCTGCAGAGTGAACCAAAGATATATGGGATCTACTTACAAGCTCAGGTGAAAAATGGGAGAATAATGGTGCCTATTTTGCAAGGTATTTGACTTATGGGCCTATAACTCTTAAAATCTTGGTGAATGTGCTCCAGAATGAGTTGGAAATATGAGAAATTTACTGCACACTAAGCATTCTGCCCCTAAAGAAGGCAAGGGGGCTTCTCACACCTCCCCTCTGCCCCCATCAATCACCAAGTGGAAAAAAGTCAGAAGCTCCACAGCACACAGGTAGAAATATGATTCTGACACCAGGTTTTACACCTCAATCTATCCCTTATTTCAGTGAAGGCTGCTTTACACTATCAGCCTATCCATCAGTCCAATTCACATGATGGAGGAAGCAAAGAGGAGGCAAGAGACGGGATGTCAAGAAAGGTCTGTTTCAGAAGAGGTGTCAGGGAGGAGCAATTTTCACATAGTCATTTGTAACAGTGGAGCAGGGCCACTGCTCTTTGGGGACTGAGGTGATACACACTCCTATTATTCATGCTAGACAAAACCATAGGACATGCAGCCCAGCTCCTGCTGCTGCTGCTGGCTCCTCGGAGTGGCTTCACTGTCCTGTGTTCCTGGGATGGTACTCAACCAAGCTGGCTGGGTCTAGAGAGGAGAAAGATCTATTCTGGGAGACAGCCAGGGAAGATGGTCTGGAAAAGCTCTGTCAAGGCATTTATATACGGTAACACTATAGATACATCTTAGGAAATGGGAGCTGGTAAAAGTAAGGTGTGAGGCCATAGGGAGAGGAACAAAGTGAATAGGTGAGCGAGCGCGGGCAGGGTGAAGATTTGTTTGCTCTGAATTCATATGAAGTATTTTGCCTGTAGAGAGCCAAAGGTCTACAAAGTTTCAGTCTGGACTTGTTTTTAACGCTTATTATTTCTTGCCTTGGAAGAAGAGGCCTGTATAGCTTGACAGAAGAAATAAAGCAGTCTACCAGAAAACAACTGAGGCGTGAACTGCAATAAGAACAAGGGGAGATTTGTTTACCAGGCAGGATGAAAACATAAGTAATTAGCTTACCAACAGACAGAGACTGCTCTATCAAAGGCAACATGATGCACAGAAGACCTTTGCTGATGGACACATAAGAAACTATTTCAAGGAGATCAAATTTAAACTCAGCTAACAGGAATTTAATGATGCTCTGTCATTAGTAATTCAGATAGCTCTTACAAAAGACCTTACCTGCATTATCCAAACTTTTCCAGTCCATTTTATTATTCATAAAGTATTCATTGGTTAATGAGCATCCCATTCAGTTTTACTGCGGATGAGAGATGGCCTTAGGCAGAGTCACAAATGCAATTCTGTGATCTTAAAAAGGACTTTTTTATCTGAAAAAGAAGTGTGGATGAAGGTCAAAACACAGATCAGGTTGTAGAAATTAGACACTGTCACTTCTGATCCACCGACATCCTGTGTGACTCTTGCCAAAGCATGATCTCTGCATGTATTCATTTCAAAAGCTGAAATAATGATAATAGTTACTCACTTCAAAAGGCTACTGTGATGACTAATCGCAAAAATGTTTATAGAATACTATCAAATTCTCAGGCAGAACACATCAGAGAAATGCAAAATATTGTTTATACTTGCAGAGAAAAAAACCAACCCTATGTTAAAGGTTGCAAACTCGGGCATTTGAAAGCTGGGAAATGCCAAAATTAAGGTCGTCAGTGAAATCTTAGTTTGGGTTTTCTGTTTGCATGTGTTACAAGGTACATTGCAATTACGACATGACATTTCAGGAGAGTACATGGCAGCTGCAGATCAAATACTCTTCCTCTATCAACATATACATAGAGGTGACATATACATACAAAGGCAACAGATGTCCTTGTGGGGATGTGAGTGGTCTTGGCCGAAAGCTTAAAAGGCCATGTACCCAAAGGTTTCCTATTGACAAAAAATTACCTATTTAAAGGTGTGTGACAGAACATGATGCCAGCAGTATCCGTTCTGGTGTACGCGTTATACCAATGCGAAGCAACACAACGTACGGTAGTGTTAATGACAGTGATTGGTAGCACTTTGGCATTCAACTTTTTGTTAGAATTTGTATTTTATTAACCCATTCTGTTGTTGCTTTTCCTTCTACTTGATCACTTTTGCCATTCCTGTGGCATCCCATACTGCTGCTTTTTAATTTCTATATTTTTTCTTCGGTTCCTCTTCCTTCACCCTTTCTGATTGCCCTTCTTCCTTTTCCTCTTTTCTTCTTCCTCACTCACTCTTCCAGTTCTTCCTCAAACCCCATTCCTTCTCCTCTCTTTTCGTCACTTGCATTTAATCTTACTATGTTATCTTGCTGTCATCCCTGCTAGAGCCCCATTTATGCCCTTCCTCTTCTCCAGCCCAATGCCTTCAGATGATAACCGACCCCTCTGACAAGAGCTGTGGCAACAGATTGGCAACACTTTGATTACAAACTGCACTGTGGAATTGAGAAAAGATTCAGAGCAAGAGAGAAAAAACAACAAGTATCAGAGTGCAGGAGAGTCTGTGAATGCCACAGAGCTCCATGAAGCACCTCCCTGCAATCCTGGCAGTCACGGAGCCCGAATGGCCGGGTGGCAGCCTATGAAAACTGGAAGGAGGCTGCCAAAGCTCTGCCTCTTCTTCCTCCTCAGTAGGATTTCTGTATGGAATCACCCAAGAGAAAGTTAAGGTCTTAGAGAAGAAATTTGATGTCCAATGTGTAGTGAGCAAACTTGATAAGAAATATTGCAGGGGAAATGAAATTTCAAGCAGAGAAATGGGTCAATGATAGGCCTCTCGCCCCTGGGCAAGTTTTTCATGTCAATTACACTTGGGATAGGTCTATTAGATTTCATTGGAGTTACAACACAGTACATGACTTCAGAATTGTCCTACGGTATTTTAAATATTATCCCCCTTTCCCCGCCCTGCTCTCCCTACAGCATGAAAGAGTCTGTCTAAAGGACAGGAGTCACATTTGCACCACCCAAACAACAGAATTCAAAGTGTGCTAATGATCCAAGCTGTTGCATTTGGCATTTTGAAAGGGCAATGCTAGGATCTGAGATTATAGGCACAAAGACAGATTTAAGCAAATCAAATTCTCAGAAATATTCCCATATAGCCCACTAACTTGAATTACAATGTTTCTAGAGGTGACATTTAGTTAACTACAGCATTTGGAGCAAAAGGACACAGCTTCCTAAGACAACTATTTCTTCGGCTTCCTGAAATGATGTGCATTCCCAGGACAGAGGGGTAGAGCCCACTGCAATAAATGAAGTGGAAACCTCAGTTAAAAACATCAGGTTGTTTTACGCAGGATTAAACATTCCTTTTTTTTTTTTTTTTTTTTGTCCCGTTGAAGAGTATCGGCTTTTTTGTAGGCTGAGAAATCAGACTGGGTCTGAGAGAAAACATGGATTACATTGGGCCATCCGCAGAATTATCCAGGAATGACAACTGCAGTTCAGATTCACAGCCTGTCTTACCTCAAATTACTCAAGGCACACGTCACTACAGAGCATCACAAAGCATGTTTACAGTTCCAGGCTTATATGCCCTTCAGCCAAGCCCATTGCAGAACTCTTCTTCTCTTTTATTCCGTGCACGAGTAAAATTTCTGTCAATTGTACCAGATAACCCAGCTGTCCTATAATACAGTTTTCTTTGGGTTGGCTGTACAGACAGGAATTAGTTCATTTGGCTCATTGAGAATCCCAACTGACTCAGATCCTCCTGGAGCATTACTGCAATAATCTGTGTAAAACATGTTGCAGTCACTGCTTAAAGGACCTGCGGCTTTGTGGTGTCTGCAGATAATCCAATCAGCCTAGACGTAAATGATATAAAGAGGTTGGGACACCCTGATTTGAAGAGGTGTGCTGTCCCTGTGCCAGGATCCACGTAAGAGGGACTGATAGGTAGAGGGACTGATCCTGATCCCCTTTTCTTTTTCAGAGGGAGGAAACTGAGCCAAGGCTCAGCAAAGACTTCCTGGAACTTGTCCAGTCCATAAACAGTGACCGTGCATCTTGACAACATATCCTGAACCCTGTTTACTCCCTAAGTGCTGCCTTATTCCCATAAAAAAGGCTCCAGGGTAGTTGTTCTTAAAGGACTCAGCTAACAAAACTTGGTCTTCTCTCTTTGCTTCCACCACAAGCAGCAGCAACATAAACTCCCCTGGGTACCTCCTCCCAGAAACATCCTCCTCATCCTTGTGCAGAACCTTCCAAAGGTGACAGGTTTGGGACTGCCATCCCCTAGTGGGTGCAACTCTCAGGATGGTCTGAATGTCGGAAGAACTTTTCTCCTCTGGCCTTAGTGTAAGGGAAGTAGATGAAGTATTATGCTCCACTTACTGTGGGGCAGGAACAAGTCCTGAAGTTCATTTGGCCATCTGCATGCTCCAGATTTCCCAAGTTACCAGTCACTTGAGAGAAAGCGGGCCTACAGTCCCAGGGGAACAGCTGTTCAGTCCTTGGGTCCTTTGCTAAGAATGTCTCTTGGTTAACCTTATCTCCAACCATAATGTCAGTCTGACACATTACTTACCTTCCTTCAAGTGCTTCCAACGTGTCCTCAGAGATTTCTCTCTACCTGATACAGACTTCCACCTTGTTTGGGTTGTTAAACCTTTTGTAACTGCTGTGAGGTACTCAGGAAGGTGACTGATATTTTCCAGAAGTCTCTAGTGGCAGAGGAGTGGCTATAATTAAGCATAACTTGTTTTTCCTCCTTCTCCCCCTCACTCTCACTCACGGAGTGCAGGCAACAATGCACATCATAAGTGGGTGGCCCTCCGGATGAAACTGTTGTCTTTGCTGAAACCAAAACTGAAAAACAACCCAAAATGCAGCAGGAAACAGGCAGATAAAGTTTCAGATAAAAACAAACAAAAAAAGAGATTATACTCGTGATTTCCCTGACAGAATTATTTTCTGCTCCCCAAGGAACAGCTGTTTTCAGACTAGATTAGCATCACTCTATACTGACTCTTCAGAATAAAGTTTCAGGGCAGCAGCTTCTCAAGTTCTACATGATTTACCATCTGTATTTTTGTTGCTGTTGTCAGTCATCTTGAACGCAAAATAACACTGAGCAATCCACTGATTCCTGTTTAACATTAGTCATGGGTCAGATCTTCCACCTGATTCTCCACACATCCATGTCACACAGAGAGCCATTGAAGAGAGGTGCTGAGCTGAGGGCAGTGCATCTCGGATGGGGGAATTTGAGATTATGGGCCACAGTTTTTGTTGGTGTTGGGTCTCTGGGGACCATCAGCTTATGTTCAGCAGAGGATACTGTCCCAAATACTTAGGGGAAGAGATCAACTGATCATATCGCTCCTGCTCAGCTGGCAGGAGCAGGATCCAAGCCACTGACCAGCAATATCATTGCATGAAATAAAGCCTCAACGCAGACTGCACTCCATGACACTAGTTTTGAAGTTTGCTCCCTGACAGGAGTACTACCATAAATCACAACAAGAATGTGTCACCGTAACAGGCAACTTGTTATCAGATTGTAGAGAAATTGCAAGAGTGTCTTGACACTGCACAGACGCCAAGAGATGTAGCAGATTATCCAAGGCTACTGCAGTGCCAGGTATGGAAGTCAGGTGGTTTCATGTCCACATTAGGTGTTTCTGCCTCCCTTCACAAGGTTTTCCTTAGAGCTGTAAGGAAACGTAGGGGACACCTCTTCCCAGCTAAGCTGACTGACCTGGGTTTCACTTCAGTGTTTCATGATAATCCTTTGAGCGCCAGAGGAGCAGGACAGCAGAACCGCCGTTGGGCTGCGTATCATGCAGAGAGAAGGAGAGACTGTGATACGCATGGCAAGAAACCTGGCAAAGTCCGAAAAAGTCCTGCTCCCGCGGGTGCTCACCATCACCCACCCGGAGCGCCAGCCAGCAGAGGGCAATGCCAGTCCACGAACACACCGCTCCATGGCAGGCGCAACCTGGGGTGGCCCTGCCTGCCAGCCTGTGTCTGAAAACTGCGAATTAAACAGGATATTTCCCTTTCGCAGACCTGTGACACTCAAGTCCTGATTGTGCTCTTTCTTTCACCGACGCAGCCCTCAGGAACTCGTACGTGCCACGGTGTGGGAAAGCCGGGACCTGTAAGGTACCTGTCCGACCTGTTCGATACAGACACTTCACATCAGTCCTGCAGCCTGTGCAATTGGCTTTCCTGAATCACTTGCTATGCACAATGGTCTGAGTTGTTATCGACCGCCTTTCAGCTCTGAGGCAGGTAAATGATAAGCAGTTTTGTGCTGCATGATTTCTCTGTTTTTTTAGAGCATGCCCAGTTAAGCCTTTGGCCCTGGACTGCACAGCTTGACATCATTTAGTGCCTTTGTAGAGATGCCAAGCAGAGCTGCAGTCTAGACTTACAGGGCCCAGGACAGAAGTGGTGCAAACTGACCCGCCCAGCAGCTACAGTCCTGGGTCATTCTTTCAGGCTATTGCCTTTCCCATCACTTGCTTCCGAAAGCAAGGCAGTCAAGTTTTGAACTGTTGCAAGAGTTTTCATGCATTAAATGATAATAAAAAACCTGCCTCTCTACAACCTTAAACTTCAGGTCATAGGAATACAGGTGTATTTATGTAGTGACAGGACCAGAGCACCACTGAGAGAGCTGAGGGCAGGAGGGCTGGTGTGTGGGGAGAGCACGTGAAAGAGCAGGAGAGTGCCTGGGCTTGCTGGGCTCCCAGAAAAGGTTGAGACTGAGGTGCCAACAGGGAAGCAATTCAGGTCAGGGCTTGGGCAGAGCAGGGCTGTGAGGGGCGGGTGACTGCAGGAATTTCTCTGTGGGTTGGATGGAGTTTGCATAGCCTTGATAGAGGCTATGCACTATTGTGAAGAACCTGGCTCCGTCTTCTTCATAACCTCCTAGACACAAGGAGGCTCTGGCTAGGTTCCCCTGAAGCCTTTCCTTCTCCAGACTGATGAAGCTCAGCTTCCTCATCTGCTCCTCACAGAAGAGCTCTCCAGACTCTAATCACTTTTGGGGCTGTCTCTTGAACTCACTCCAGTTTGTCAATGTCTGGGCCAAAACCTGGATGCAGCATTTCAGATGTGGCTTCATGAGTGCTGTGTACAGTTGGATGATCGCTTCTCTTGACCTTGTTAGGAGGGTTGCTGTTGATACAGCCCAGGAGGCTGGTGGCCATCCCTGCTGCCAGGGTGGCTGCTGGTTCACACTCAGCTCATGGCTCACCAGGGCCCCCGGGGTCTTTTCAGCAGAGCTACCCCTCAAACAAGCAGTCCCAGCCTGGGTTGCTGCCCCAGGTTCTTCCTTCCCAGCTGTGGCTCTTGGAGCTTGTTCTTGAATTTCTCAAGGTCTCTTCTAGCCTGTGCCCTCAGCCTGTCTAGGTCTTGTTGGACAGCCACCCTTCGCATCACTGTATTGACCTGCCCAGCTGCCATCACCAGTTCTGTGTCCCCTGTGACTATGATGAATGTGCACCTTGTCACCTCCTCCAGGTCACTGATAAAGATGTCAAAACCAGGGCAAGACTCCTGCATTACTCCGCTTGTTTCTGGCCTCCAGGTGAAGTACGATCATTTAACCACTTCATTGCGCTTCAGATAATTCAGTTCTAAAATGGGCTAAGCCCCCTTTCCTGCATCACAGGACTCTCTATGGACATGGAGGATGGATATTCAGGGGACACTAAGCCTTTGGTGTAGTGCTTCAGTATTTGCTTCTCATTTTGATCCCATCTCCTGAACTCCATAGTCGGGATGGTTACAGGAATGAAAGTACCCACAAAGGCCCCACGGTACTGCCATCCTGGCAGTCAGACCGCTGCTTCCTCATTTGCCCTCAATCAAAGGGAGCCAGAAAATTTGGCATGGCAGCTCTGCCCCAAAAGGAGGGATCCAGTCACACATTTCTCACCTCGTCTCAATATATGCACATATATAGCCCTGCACCTTTCTCTTCTAGTTAAAGTCAAGCGGAGATTGACACAGGATGAAGTATTTTCCTTTTCAGTAAGCAAACGCTCTAGCTCCTGTGCCTTTAGTTTTGCAACAGCTTGTAAAGCAAACTGCACTGAGTACTGGAATCAGCAGTAAAACCCCATCTGATTTTTTTCCCCACAGGAACAGCTGGGTTAAAAATCTTCGACTAACAAGTTTTCACTGCCATACTAATCACTTTTCTTAATCAAATCAATGAACCATCCAATTTAAACCTGCTTCTCATGAAACAAACATTTCACAAAGATTCAGGTGTGATAAACAACCATCAAACTTGAGCCACCGAGCTGAAAGGGGCCCCCAGCTCACGGTTCCTGCCCTTCCTGACGTGAAGGGAGCAGCCGCCCAGCTCAGGGTTAGGGCAGTGACTGCTCCTTGCTGTGTTGGGAAGGGCAGATAAACTGCCAGGCCTCTGATGTGCTTTGCTGTAGCTGAGGGGAGTAGGTAGCGCTGAGGCAGAAGGACTTTTACAGTCTCCAGCTGAAAATTAAACATCCTGTTGTTATTTTAAGGGACATTTAAAATTAAGGTCCTATGTCTCATGCTTAACTGGAGTGAGCGGAGCTGGTGGATTGTTTCTATTGCTCTGAATAAACTTATTCTCTCTGCAGGAGGAAGACAACAAAATTAAGCCAGACCGTGCACAGGCAGATGTCCCTATAGCAAGGTGATTCACTGTCAGAGAAGGAAGCTCTGACTGACGAACCGCTTCAGCGTACGGTACAGAACACCCCTGCTACACTGGAAAGCGCAAGCGTGATGATGCGGTGTCAATGGGTTCACTGCGTGGGGACACAGTGACAGAGATCTGTGCCTGTGCTCCCTCCCTTCTAAGCAACCCTAAGGAAACCACTGAGCCTCACTCAAATAACCTGAGATTTCACACAGTCTCTGCCAGCCTGCAGCACCTCGGAGGGACGCTGCGTAAAAAGCATCTCTGAGAGCAGTAGCACATAGAAAGCAAGGAGGAATTTGCCACAGCAGTTCTTCTCCCCATGCCTGAAGCGTCCTGTGGTTTGCGGGCTTCCAGCCTCCCCATACGAAAGCACACAGCCTCACTACCTGAGGAGCCACTGCATCATGGAAAAATACAAAGAGAAGTGACGAAAGGATGAAGACGGCGTCACTAAAACAGGAACTGAGCTCCAAGGGGCAATGTTACTTCAGGCTTGAGAATGTACACTGTTGGTTTGTTTGTTTTTTTTTAAATCTTAGTAGATAAATAAATAAATAAATGTTGTTTTTATGAAGTGACATTTCTGGTCCTTGAAAGCTGTCTCTGCTGGTTGATGGAGCAGCATAGCAGCCTTCTGAGCTAAAATGCTTATTCCCCTATTAAAGTCATTTTGGAACTGAGCTGAGTGATACGCGTTAGTGGAGCATCTCATGTTTGCTTTCCTTTAGCTGAGCCTTTGAGGATTGAATTTCCTTGCAGAAGCCTCTGAAGACATCCACATAAGACCATCCGGGTGATACCCAAAGAGGCACCAGGAATGAAACTTCTTGAGCTGCACAGGACTTCTCAGGAAGAGATTGCTGGCAAGACTGCAGCCTAAAGGGTACCCACAGTCTTGGGTCAAAGGGAAACAAACATGCAATCGCTGGACGCCTCGCGACCCAGCTGATACACAGTATGTTGTGACTATGTGCTCTTACAGAAGACCACCACACATCCGCCCCCCCGAGATACAGCCAAACTGAGCAACCTGCCAAGAGCTGCTAAAAACCCCTACCTGCTCTACCATGGATACCTCCTAAAGTCCCTGCAACCAATGTTTCGTGCATGCCAGGTGGCAAGTACCCTATTTAGGGAAATAGGACATCAATCAAAGAATTAGTGCCAGGATATTAAACTCGCTGAGGTGCTGTTATCAAATACATAGAGCAAACAATACCCTGGGTAATTAACATACACATATGATCAGCCTGCAATCTGAATGAGGAGCGTGCCTGTGAGTGTCCAGATGTTGCTTTTTTCCTTAAAGCTTCCTAATGGTTTGTCCAGGTAACCATGATGGACAAGGCTGACTTTACAAAATTCCCCTGGGTTATTCCAAAACAACCCATCAGGAAGATGCAGCAGCAGCACTACAGATCTCCTGATTTCTTTACTGCAAACCTAAGTAAAGGTTTCCCACTTGCTGCAAACACTGCTCAAGCTGAGCAGGTAACGAGGAGGTGTGTGGGTGTGCACATGTGCTCCTCCAGCACTGAGACAGAGTTTAAATCAGCTGAAGAAGTGACAAGGTCTTGGGTCTCTCCAAGAGACTAACAGGGTGGTAACAGGTGGGCTGCTCCCTGAAATCATCATGGAAGAGCTAGTCTCAGTAAGAAATACGTGGGACTCCAAGTGAAAGAATAATCCAAGGGCATGATAAAGGAAAGGCAACTGTATACGGACATCTCGCACTTTCCTCAGGAAAGAGGAACCGTCGCTTCTAAGAACTATTGTTATGCCCTGAAGCAGAGGATGAATTGAACCCATTAGAGTTGTTCATCCTTCTCCCTGATGGCCACTTCAAAATACTGACTTTTGTTTAAAAAAATGTGTACAGCACTTATAATTGCAAAATTAACCTTCAAAATTAGAATCTGACATAAATGAAGATGCTGTATCAGCAAAAGCCTGGAACGGGAGCTCTGAGAGGTTGTTGCCATTTACCATCTGAAATTGCTGACTCTGGAGACAAACGTGGCGGTGAACTTCAGCAAAAGGCTATTTCTCTCCTGGTATACAAAGGCTATTTAGTGACCAGCTGATGCTACAGCTTTCACCACAGGCAGTATTTGGGTGATTACAGCTGCCACCCCCTTTTTGGCTTTGCTATGAATATGTATATGCTATGCTTTTATTTATGTTCAAATACCAAATTACCAAGACTAAAGTTTTCAGAATCTCCCAATGCCTGGGCTACGAAATCCAAATTTTGACATGTAAACTAGATTTTGATTTTTCTTTTCCCCACAGACACTGGGTACCTTACAGCTACACCGACCATACAGGGCACATGATTCTTAGTACCAGTGTGCAAGAATTATTCTTGAGGTGTAATGTGAGAGGTGGGGAGAGAGGGGGAAAGATGTAGACTGTGCTTTTGTGAGATATATAGGGAAGTGAAGAAATGGTAGCCAGATTTGGTCTGTGGAAACCTGAGACACAAACTCCACTGGTAAACCACGGAGATAGACAACCCTCTTTTATGCCGTTCTAATGGCTAAAGCTGTGGCAGAACTCTCATCAACATCCCCAGCCTAACACCTGCATAGTGTACCCCAAGGCAGCAAACACACACAGTCCTACGTCTGTCCGTACGATTCTGTCACTCACTAACTCCTCTTTTAAAGCAGCTTGAAGGTCAATGCGGTTACGCAGAGACCACACAGAACCTGGAGGTGAGCTGGTACAGAACTGGGTAATGCCCCGTCAGTACTTCAGTCTTGGGAACTCAACTTGCCCCCCCTTGAAGGAACACAACTTCTGACCCCAGGGTAAACATATTTAATCTGCCCTACTGCATCTGTCCTGGAGCTTTAATATTTGACATAAATCCTAAAGGAAGCTCTGTTCTTTATTAATGATCTGTCAGAGGTGGATGGATAGGAAGGGCTGTGGGTAATATGGAAATGGCAGAGGCAGAGGGTCCCTTCTGGGAGCCCGATTATTGAAAATCAGCTGCTATTTACACAGTTAATGCCATTCCCTTCTCGCACCTGCTCAATCATTCATTTCCCAGTGCAAGCCAGCTTTGCCCTGCCGCAGAGTCGGGGAATTTAAGGGAGTTACACCTGCAGGTTTTCTCTCCAATGATTGCAGAGTTCAGCTTATAAAACTCCCACTTGTACATTTCCAGCCCTTCATCTTCCTTTTCTGTGAATTCTTTTTCTACCTATTTATATGTATATATACACGTTTCCAAGTATTTATGTTTCTGGTAATGAATCCAAAGCTCTAACTTTTGTTGGACTCCCAGCCTGTTCCCGCACCACATAAAACCCATTTGATTCTGTAATCATCTGAAAAAAAAAATAAAATGTAGCTAGCTCTGCAACTTACACTGTTTTTTGTTCATATTCAACTCAATCTTTGAAAAAGGCTCCATACTCTACATCCAGGGACAGCCTATTCTTTACAATGTTCCTACAAATGTAAATTCTGTGCCAACATCTCCAGCAAACACACTTCTGTAGTAGACTCTACCTTGAATTTTGGTTAAAAACCCCCAATCAACCAAACAAAAAAACACCCCCCCAAACCAAACCACAAAGAATTATGCAGCTGACCTGTCTTTCCACTCTTGCCCCCATCTCCTTTCTTGATAACGAAGTTCTGCAGAGAAGCCTGAGGCCACCAGGTAGGAAGAAAGGAAGAGCTGTAGTCCTACGGTTCTACTTACTAGTGCTAAAAGATGCACCAGCTGTGAGATTACAGCAAGTGCAATTGCAGCTCTAAGCAGCTGAAAAACTATCAGCAAGGGTTAATCAATAGAGAAGCAAAGGCTTATGGGGTTTTTGCATATTGTTTCTATTATGAAGAGAACAACTCCTATATAATGGAAAATCCATGCTCCCACCTAGCAGATAAAGCGTTTGCCATACTAACCTGTCAGCTGGGTTTGCTTCCATGGAGTTGCTGAGGTGTCATACATTGTAGAGTATCCATCTGCTTGTTGTCTTACTTAAATATGAACTGAATGAACTCCCCCCATCTGCCAAAGTCTTGTCTTTCATTACACAAAGACAGCAGCAGGTCAAGGTCAAGTAAAGCAGCTGAATATATGCTTAACTCTGAGCAGATAAGGACTCACCTGTCTTCAGTAGGAACAGCCTTGTACTAATGTGTCTCACTGAACCAGGGTTGGAGGAACAAATCAGATTAAAGGCAATGACAATGCAAAATTAAAAAGTACTAAAAAGCTTAAAAATGAAAACAAAACAGTCTATGGTCTCTTTTTTTTTTTTTTGTTTCATTCTGAAGAAACACCAGCTGGTACGCTCCTGAAACCAGCACACGTCAAGTCAGACACTGGAAAGGAATTGAGAGGATTATTTCACAATTTTATTGCACAACTGAAAATTAACCTTTTTTTTTTTTTAAATATTTACAAGCCATTTATTTTGCACACACAATCTAAACAGCATTTTCCCCGATAAAACTGTCACCTAGAAAACTTATACACGGACTGAAGCATACATGTAAACTAAGTGGTTTATGTTAAATGCAAGTTGCCTCAGTCTAACCCTGGAGGGGCAGACACTTGGGAGATGGGGCAGCAGAAGGAAAAAAGACACATTTTTCATTTTTCTTTCCTGAAAATGTTACTTAAGGACCTTTCCCCAACCCAGGGAAAGAAACAAAAGGGTTCAGTATTAGTTCAAGCAGGAGGCCGGCCAGCCAGGTAATGGACTGACAGCGTGGTGAGCTGCAGATTCAAAACCCTTCAGTGCTCCAAGCCTTGCAAGAAAATGACCAGCCTTGCTTCATGCATGGTTCACCTTAAAGGTCGTGACATCCCAATTTTCCCCTGGAGAATGTAGAACCACCTTGGTCATGACAGAAAAAGAATGAGGTTTGACTCATCAGAAGAAAGACACACGAAAGGCTGCTAGTTTGGGGTTTTTTTTCTCTCCTTCTTTCTCATGGATTTCTTACCTGCACCTTTGGAAAAGTGCTGGCTGACACACTGCTGCCAGCAGAGCAGCACGGTGATAATACAGCGCAACGAATGTTGCACACCTTGACCAGCAATGCCAGGGGGAATATTTTAACCATCATTAGGAAGTGCACAGCTTTGGGTTGAAAATGAGTGCTTTCCTGGCTGTTAGCACAAGCTGTCTGTCACAACGTGTATCACAGTCTCTGGAGTCCACAAATCACTCCCTTCCCATGGCTGATCTGCCCACACGTTTTCCATCATATAGATTGCTATTTTCAAGTTTGTCAGCTAATATTGAGTATATGGCCTTGTAGCACTTACTGCTTAGCTTCCATGGGAGTTTGACACCTGCAATCTTAAACGAGTAGGTGGCAGCTCTAAAACTGATGCTCACTGGCCCAGATTTGTCCCATGTTACTTTGGGCAGGTCTGCACCAGAGACACCTGGGTGGGGACAACAAAACTGTAACCTTTTCTGCTATCCAGAGAGCAACGGGTGATCATCAGAAATGCCCTCTGCAGAAGTCCCACTTGCTCCATTGACTATCAAAGGAAACTAAGGGGACCAACTCCAACATCGTGGGTCCCAGACAGCTGCCAAGTTGCATGGGATGAATCTGGGCCTGAATGCGTCCAGCTGGCCCCCTAAAAACCTATGGATTCTGGCATTGCAGGGTACATTGATATTTAGATCACTTTAGTGCTAGCTCTCTTCAGGTTTTGGACTGCTGTAGGGTGGAGAAACTAAGTGATGCCAACAAGATCTACAGTGAGTTTGGAAGAAAAGGCAGTGTTTATAGACTTGTTATGCTAGCTAGTGCTTGTCCATTGGGAACCATGCTGCTGGGAGATAACTTTGTGAAAGGCAATTCAAATGCATAAGAAAAGTGAAACCTATGGCCTCAGACCAAATGATCTATGTCAGGTCTTCTAAAGTCATTCTTTCTTCCAGAGCCACACATAATCACCATCGCCATTTGTAGTGATAGGATGAGGAGTAACAGTTTTAAACTGTAAGAGTGCAGATTTAGATTGGACATTAGGAAGAAACTCTTCCCTGTGAGGGTGGCGAGGCACTGGAACAGGTTGCCCAGAGAATCTGTGGATGCCCCATCCCTGGCAGCGTTCAAGGCCAGGTTGGATGGGGCTTTGGGCAACCTGGTCTAGTGTAGGGTGTCCCTGCCCATGGCTGGGGAGGTTGGAACTAGATGGTTCCCTGCCTACCCGAACCATTCTCTGATTCCAGGATTCTATGATCTGACACATGGTTACCAAGCTGCAGTAATGTGTCAGGGCCTTAGCAACCTGATCTTGTTTTGGCATTAACAGTACTACAGGCCTAAGCCTCTCACTCTCCTCTCCCCCAGTAGGAGTACTTGTTTTTATCTTTTCTTTTTTTAAACGAGTTCTTGCTGGTTTAAGGGAGCCAGTAACGGAGAGATGTTTTTTTCTATGTAGTAGTTATAACCAGACCTCAACACTGTAGGAACTGTCTATACTGTCATTAAAATACCTGCAAACACCTACCTAAGGCTCGTAAACATGGATTTAGGGGTGCAGCAGATTTGGACTATGGAAAAAAAGTGGAAAATCCCAGAACTGGCTGGCTGAGGAAGGCTCTTGAAATTGAACCCTACAGAAATTGTAGCAAATTTGTTAATTGTGGAAACTTATGGCTTGAGTAGGTTACTTATCTTTGTAAGTGCTGCTGATTTCAGCCCCACTGGATTACTTTCAACAACTTTCTTCCTCTCAAAACAGTATTTTGCTAGAAGATATAGAGGTGTAGTGGGCAGAAAAGTTTGAACAACATGAATATGTTAAAAATAAAACAAAACACAACACACTGAACCCATTCCTACAGCTTCAAATTGCTGAATTTTCTCTCAGGTATAGGCTTGAAGATTAAAATTGGAAAAAAACCCTGCAGAATAGATTTGTGTGGAGGCCCAGGTGCCATGCCAGAAATGTAGTGTGTTGATATTGCTTTAGTAATGAACTCACACAGTGGTATAGCACAAGCCAGTGGTCTTTCATGCTTACTGGAAGAGACACTGCTAAGATGATAGAAATAAATCCTGTGATAGCACAAAGCAAAGAAAATCCCCCAGGCCATGAGAAAGGCCATCTCTGCACTAAAATGGTGCTGAGGACATCACAACAACCTCTCAGTTCTATTCCTCATCCCAGAAAATGCTGTAGTATTTGCAAGTCTGACTGATGCAGAAGAAAGCTGTATCAGCTTAAGAAAATCAAAAAGTTTTGCAAACTGTTATTTTCACATATGAAAATGGAAATTAAAGCAACAAAAAGTATAAAATATTTGTGTCTTGGGTGATCTAATTCAGATAATTGGTTATATTACATGCACTTGTTTTGCTCTATGAAGTGTAATCAGAAAGAAGATGACAATGCCTGTATTCTCTGCATTCATGACAAAAGCTGGCAGGTTAACTTGGATATTTTGCATTGATAAATTTCCATTGATGTTAATCCTTGTGGGTCCTTACAGAACTCACTGATTTATTTTTTTTATTACCTTTGCTGCTCTTTGAATAAACCCTAACAGTGAAACGTAAAAGATGTAAACTCTCCATGAGCCATGTGACCCAGTATGGCCATATTCGCTGATGCTATGGACAAAGTGCATTTCATTCCTCTGTCTGTTCTCTTACCAACACAGACAGCAGAAGCTTACTGCCCAGCCTGAACGCTGAGTCTCAAGCCAGCTGGATTAATTGGTGCTAATATAATTAGTATGTAAGGGGCAAGGTGTTGAGGGAAAATGCACACATCTCTTGTTCTCATCCTGAACCACCAAACTGCTGAGTCCCATCTCTTCCTAACCCCAAGGGGCCTCTGTCGCTCACAGCGAGTACACATCTAAAATGCAGAAAAGCTCAGCAAAGTCTATCATCAGAATAATAGATTTCATACTGAACTCACTATTGCCGTCTAAAAAAACCTCAAAGGAGACAGCAGTGCGGCTTCCTTCCTGCTGCTGGTGGTTAGTTCTGACTGGATGAAGAGTTCATGGATCAATCAGCATCGGATAGCTTTTCCTTCCCTTATAGCATCGCTGGAGAGCACTGCTGGAACAACAGATCCATCTTCAAAAGAACAAGTTCTGCAAGCCTCGCTAACTCCAGCTTTGCCCCAACCATTGACCCCAGTGCCGGCAGTTTAAAAAGGCTGGGTAGTCAGACTCCTACTGCTATCAAGCTGCTATTATCTTTTTTCTTTCTTTTTCTTATGAGCACCAAAGAAGCAATGTGGGAATCCAAAGAACTGAAACAAATTAAACATCTTTGAGCTGAGAATGGTTTAATCTCGGAGCTGACTCCCATGAATTTTACAACCCATAGAATTTACTACAGGTGGGCCACATTGGCTAGCGTTTGATAAGAAAGGCCACAGATCCAGAGTGAGCTTAGTCCAACCCACAGATCCGAAGAACAGACTTTCTGGGGGATCTCAGAACGCTTTTTGCCTTCCTTATTCCTCTGGAAATTTGGTTACTTAAAACAAACTCCTCACGTCTCCCCAGTTATTTACTCCACCTTTTCACTGTTTACCTGACAGACTGTGCTGATAGCCTTTAGAGCGCTCCCAAAGCGGGGGCAGACATGCTTGGACAGAGCTGGGATTCATCGCTTTTGCATGTTCAGCTGTTAGCAGTCACAGGTTGGGGGGGAGTGCTACAAGGCCTCCGAGTGTGTAACTTCCATCGGCTCCGTAGGATCTCTCCACACAAGAAAAGCCTGTAGAACAGAACTGCAAGCATTCTGCTCAGAAAGTCTGAGAGCATGGGAGATGATTGATTTTCCTACATGACGGTTTAAACCTAACCTTTGGAAAAAAAAACAAAAAACAAAACCCAGCTTTGCTCAGAATGGAGGCAGCTATCACACTACGGAAAGCTCAATGACAGCAAAAGTATCACCCAGCTGCTTCATTCCCCAAGTACCATCCACTCTGTGCATAGAACAAAAGAGGAGTTCTCTAAAAAATAAAAACCCCAGCAAATGATTGTGTAGAGACTGTGTCCTATTACCTGTGCCAGGGGACAGAAAGAAGTTGTATGAGCAAATCACCAGCTCCACCAGCACCTTTAAATTTCAAATCCTCTAACTTTCACACGGCTGATTCTGCAGCCTTAGCAGGAGTCTTGTGGTACAATGGTTAATGTTGAAAATTCATGTTTGTTGTCGGAGAATTATGTTGCCATAATATTGAGGAATAGGTTTAACTTTGCTTGAATTACTTGGCCTCATGTGTTTGGGCACCTCTTCTCAAATATATTTGGTGAGAGTGGTGTCTACACGCCTGATCGGAGTATTACCCCTGGGTCAGAACTATTTCTTTTGGATTGAAATCTTGTATCTCATGGCAAAGAGCCATGGAGATCAAACGCAGCCTTCGTCACCCGCACAGTGACTTCCCATGAATGCATGTTGCAGAGGCTTAGGACATTTTAACCCTACAGAAAGAGTAATTAGCTGGGAGACAGGAAGCTATTCTCATCCTGTGATGGGAAACTATAACACAGAATGACTGAAAAGATACGGAGCTCTGAGCCCGCGTTTCAGATCTTTTGCATCCTGACAGCCTCAATGAGCTAACATTTCCATTGCAGTACCCATTAACATGTCTGGACAAATACATTCATGTGATCCATCACACAAATAAATATTTGGTTAGCTTTCTAATTCGAAGATTATTTTTTCAACTGATCATTACAATTCTACTCTGCAGAGCAAACAAACTCCAAATCCCCAGCATTTGGAAGTGAAAAATGTTCCATCCCACTAACACGTACATAGCTCCTTTTGAAATTCTCAAGGACTTCGTGTCTTGTCTTGGCAATGTGTAACTACTGGTGAAAACAAATTCCTATAAAAGCAAGGTTTGTATGCATTTCCTGAGCCATAATTTGCTGTGCACAGCCAGAAGCTTTTCCAAACTTAATTTTATGTTGTGAACCAAAGTAACAATCTTCAGACAATCTCCCAATCACCTCAGTGTTGGGATATAAACGTACTGTCTAAATACACATTATGAATTACTACTGTAAAAATGACTTCATTTAGCTATCAGTGCTTATGCATTTTCAATACTACAGCGGAAATACTAGGTTATCGCCTGTCATTGTCTACTAGTGACTTGTTTGTTCCAGTATCACTGGAGTTGCAGAAATTGAGTTGCTTTCTCTTCCTCAAATTGAAATATTTTTGAGCTAACAATGATACATTCTTTTTTTTTTTTCCACTCCCACCATCTGATGTATTAGACCTTGTTGAAGTTCATAAGCAATGATGCTCACCCCACTTGCTGAGCTTGCTGTGTTCTCCCGTTGCTGCCCTGAAAGCTGAGGAACACCCTTACAGTATCTGGCAGAGCAGGAAAGAATGTCCTGTGCCATGGCTAAGAGTAATATCTCCGCTGATTTGCCAGGACTCCCAGTGCTGCCGGTCATTAATCTTTCTCAGCCAAAAACAGATGGGGCTATTAGGCAGGCTGGAGTAATGGGGGAAACTGGCAAGATACAGAAGGAAATGCATTATCTTCTGTATAGAATTGCATATAAAAATGAGAACATTAAAAATGTATTTTTCATATTTAATTGGACGATGTACGATTATACCTACCAGAAAATAATGTGCAATGCGTTTTGTGCAGGGCATTTTAAAAACTGTTCAGCTGTGCTAGGGCCTTATTTTCCCCTGCGGAGAGAAACAGTAGCTACAGTTCTGACAAGGCTTTTGTGCTTTTCCCTCTAACGCAGGGCTTACTCTGCCGCAACAGCCACTGCAAATAACACTACAAAGTGCCTCCGCTTCCCGCAGTAAATGGAAAACGCAGGTTTTGATTTCCATACAAACCACATGAAACTTAGCAGGTAAAAACCCAGTACTTTAGGAATAATGTGAGCATATCTGATATTCGGTCTAACAAAAGCGGTGGAACTGCAGGTATAGCTGATAATTCCTTTATGTCACTGAGCGCAAGATGATTACAAATAGAATAAAAATTGCAAATTACAAAGTGGAACTGGATTGCTCACATAAGAAACTAGCGAGGTTGGAAGGAATTACTGAAAGTAAGATTTGAAAAAAAATCAGATAGATACTAAGGACTGTTTGGGATAAACAAAGACATTTTCTAGGACTGCCAGGTAGGCAAATCGTATATGACCCTCAGGCAGAAAATGATAGGATGGAAACTACAGCCAAACATTTGAAGGTATACACTGTGACAACAGAGAGAAATCATGGAAACATATTAGAGGGTTAAAATAAGGCATTAAAGGCATTTTGCCCAAAACCTAAAATTGCAAAGCCTGTTATATCAAAGGGAGAAGCATGAAAACAAAAATAGGAGGATTGGGTGCCAGCCAGCAGATTATTATTTGGAATAATAATTGCGTCTGAAATGTGGTGGGATGTCAGAAGGTGCTGGGAAATACAAAGTTCAGACTCTGGTGCTGGAAGAGGTTTACAGGACTGAAAAGTTTGCAGCGACTCACGTGTGTCAATGTTTTTTGAGTGGAAGGGGAAAAGGGAGACACAGAACAAAATGTGTCAAGATAAGAATCCAAATTACAAGAACAATAGGATTTTGTAGGTTTTTATTTCTCATCCCTTGACTAAGAAAAGGTTTGCATTTAGGAAGGTTAAAGAGGCAAATACAAACTGAAAACCTAGTAGGGTGATATTTGATATTAGACATAAAAATTTAAAAACAAACCCCCCTTTTTGTTTTAAAGAAAGAATCTGTGGTCTTAATGAAAAGAAAAGAAAAATTGAAAAACTCAGATTAAAAATGGAAAGGGCTTATAAATAGCCATGCGGTATGGTATTCCCTTAGATAAATGGAAGACAAGGACAAGAAAATGCTGGTATGACTAAGCTGGAAATTTTAGAAGTTATTCAGGCCAAATAGGAAACCTTCAGAGAATGGAAATCAAAACTTTGTAAAGCTGAAAGGAAGGTATGTAATAGTTAAGATGGAGTTTGAGCAAGCTGAGAGGGGATTTGAAGAGCAAATATAGTAGGAAGTTAAAACTGAAAACACACATTTGCTGAGTACACCAAAAGCAGAAAACTGGAGATAACCGGCAGGCCACCCCGAACAATAAGTAGAAGAAACAACTGAAGACAATAAGGACATTGCCAAGAATCTAAATGATTTATTTGCATCAGTCTTCACCAGAGAGGGTGCTGGAGTGATATCTAAATGAGAGACTCACACTTTCCAAATATCAAAGATAAGGACAGGTCATAGACTGAAGACTTAAGAGAGAAGTTGGTGGAAAAAATCAGTAAATCAAAGGCATTACGTCACCAGGTTTATCTGGTATTTCTTGAAGACTTCAGGAGAAAACTGAGAATTAAGTAACAAAGTTGCTAGCAAATACCTACTACAGCAGAGGACTGGAAGACAGTCTGTGTTATAACTGAGCTGGGGATTTTTGTTGTTGGTGGCGTTTTTTTCATGGTGTTGGAGGAGCCCTGGCAGTTACAGAAAGATATGTAATCCTAACTTGCTATCAGTGGCTGAAATGTGTTAAAAAACCCCCCAAGTCCCAAAATTCCCCAATTATGAAGCACACAGACAAACATGACATGACAGATACAACTCAGTACAGTGTCTGCAAGGGAAAAAAAGGGGGGTCTTTGAACCTACTACCAATCTTTGAGCTGGTTCCATCAGCCAGCACCCTAACCCTACCTGGGAGGTCCCATGACTCACTGCACAGACAGGTAAGTAGTGAACCATTACCTCCGTGCTCCCCACCTGCATCTCACCACCACTGAGGAATGAATAATGTTCGTGTTGATAATGGCACACTCAAACAACGTGCAGGTCCATGCTACAGGTTGTGCTGCTGCAGGGCAACCCAGTCCATCCTCGGGCAACACTGTTAAGCCAAGGAGAAATGTACATCTGGAAATGAAAGTTTTTTATACAGATGAAACATAATGGTGGCCACGCTGAAGGTCTGACTGGAGATTTCACGCAGATACAACCAGTGTTAGCCTGTCTTAGGATCAGCTAATCCACAGGACTGTGCTGCAGGGCTCTTCTCATTCTCAAAATGCACAGTGACGTGGGCCCTTAATGGTGAGTAATTCGGGACTTGGGGAGTTAAGATTTTGTTTGGGGTTTTTTTTTGGAATATATCTTAGCCAGGAGGGAGCACTCGTTTAACTTCTTCCCAGCTCTTCCTAGCTTTTAATGTAAATCTTTATATAAAGCCATTAAGAACAGAGGAAAAGCACTTTGGAAAATTATGCAGTGATGTATTCTTATGCAGCCAACACTCCCAGGGGAAAAAGTAAGAATTACACATAGCCTCCCGCCCCTTTTTATTTCTTGTCAAAGATGTTGCCTTTTTTGGCTTTTCTTATATATACACAGCATGATGAACTGATATTTGTAGTTTAAATGTCTGGTTTAACCGCGTGGTTTCCACCGTAACAGAAAGCTCTCACGAAATGTCAGGTTAGAAATAAAACCAAGCTCTAGAGGGATGAGGTGAGGAGGAAAGTAGAAGGTCCAGTGGCTGAAAAACAAAACGGAAAACAAGTGAGCAGAACGCAACGCGGATCCATTTCCCAACTCAGGCAGTGGTATTGGTACACGTGGTTGTATGGGGAGCTGGGGTAGGGAGACAGATGCATTTCTCACCGAGTTGTTTCTACTTTCTCTATTAACATTGCGACAGAAGGTACAAATAGCCCTGCAAGGGATAGTGCATTAAACCTCATCTCTTCATCCCATGTAAACACAACATTAATACTGAAGAATAAAGAAAATGGCAAAAAGTCCAGTGTCTTGTTTTCTGCATTTTGCTTGTTAGGTTTCCTGTCCACCCTCCAGCATACTCCTGTGTGTACCGAAGTTGTGAACTTGACCAGCTCATGTTCAAGCAAACACTCACACTCAGATTCCCAACACATTCTTTTCTCCCCCTCGAATGGGGAGTTTATTCCTAACAGTTCTGCTCCTTTTAATTATAAACTCCTTTAACGAAGTAGTTCTGAGACCTTGCAGCAGGCAGCAGGAGAGCACCAAGGCTACTAGTTGCCATGATTATATTCCCTGTTCAGCAAAGAAGTCCACTTAAAGCCCAAGGCCAAGTGCCTTCACGGATGGGAATGCACTGAAATGAGCCTACACAGGAACATTCCCCCACACAATGTGCCTTACAGGAAAAATCCAATTCTTGCCTAAAAAAAAATAGTTACAGCCAGGCCCTTTATTTTACGAGACACACACGAACAAGTTGCTCTGGTGAAAACAGACCTTACACTGACAACTTCTGTTCACTTTCTGGCAGAGCTACTGAGCTTCTTTACTGGACCACCAGAACTGAAGATGGGAAAGAAATACAAAGGAGACATTTCCTTGGCAAGGAAAGGAGGAGCATTTGGGACTGGGGAGAAGGCAGGGTGCGGTATAGGGGATTTTCCTGATAAAACAGCTGATTTGAGAATAAAAACCCAACCGATATCATGTATACACCTAAACCAGTAACACACCTTCTCTGAAGTGCAGTATTGTACAAGTGTCCCCTTCATTTTCAAGGCTAATTCAGACCTTTGGCTCATCCTGCATTAACAAGGTCATCCATTTAAGAGGGCCCCTGTGAAAGTTCACAGGTGGAAGTTCCCTTTTAGAGTAGTGCAGATTTGAAATTCACGGGATAGCGACCCGAAGATCTTCCTTTACAGATAAAAAGCATGTCAAATTATTAAATAGCAACATGAAATCCTATATTCTGAAGGTCTGTCTTTGCTCAGCAGTCAGGAGAGCAGAGTGCATTCCCAGCCCCTGCTCAGTCCCCACCTCCGGCGGCATGGCGGGCATGTGGCCGGCCCCCCTCATTGACACCTCACGAATGCTAAAGCTGAAAGGCCTGGGGTAGTCGGGGAAGGGACGAATGAGCATAGTCTGAAGACATGTCACTTCAAATTTCTACTGTTAGAACTGCCGGGTATGATATAAAAACAGAAAGTATTTCTCAGTTTGAAGTTTGAAGACCAGGCCCCAAACGTTGAGCGGCTCCTCTCTCCGGTGTCCCTGTTTCCCGCACACGGGCTCCGTTGTGCTAGCTGTTGTTCTCCGCCGTGAGATATTTGAGGGCTGCAAAGCCGTAGTGGCGTGACATATCCTGCTGGAACTCCTCCTTCAGGGTCTTGAGACAGATGCGGTATTGCTTGTTGGAGCGAAACTTGGTGATGTCGAAGCTGGGGGCGTGCGGCATGTGGATCATGTAGGCGTTGGGCAGCACCGTGAACTCGTACTCCTGGGGGAGAAAGACACCAGCTGTGAGGGTGTTCCCGAGCCCTCTTGCAATGCATCTCTCCCCTACCTCCACAACCAAACACACTTCATCATGTTCCCTGCAGAACAGGTCTCAAAAGCAACAAGCCCATATGGATATGCCAAATAAGTCTTTTTTTTAAGAGTTGCTTTTTCTTAGTTTTATGAAAGATCAACTTCCCCTTTTAAAATGTTTTACTCCGTGTAAGCCAAACGACGGGGAAACAGTACGAAAGGCATGGCTGAAGCCATGCCTGCAGCACAGTGTAGTGTGTTGCAACCATACAGCTGCGATAGCACACAGCATGAATCTCAAGTGTCCACGCAAAAGGACGCTTTTGCCCCTACAATTTATCTTGCTTGAGATGTTGGAATAAGCTATATTTAAAAAGGCACACTCTGCTCTACATACGTTGCTTTGCCTGTATGCTTGCAGTGACAGAACTGTCTAAAACTATTTATAAACCTGAAATAAGGGAAGAATATGGTATCTTTTATAGGCGACGTGTGAAAATGGACCTGATAATTCCATATGCTTTGAGAAGGTTTTATTCAAATTAAGTTCTCCTTCACAAAGTATGAGATACTGTGATAATTCCCCCTCTCCTCTAAAACTGCTTCACTAAGTCTCTTTATTTTTATCTGACCAAGTTTTTTGACAACTTGCGTTGTTAAAAAACGGTGGTTCATCTGAGCCTCAGTACTCCTGTTAGATTTGTTCCAGAAAAGGGATGTGGCCCTCAGTATTCTGTAGTCAAGAGAAGTACCCTAACCGCTAGGATGTGACTCTTTTTTCATACGAAATTTCAGAAAGTCTGAGTTGTATGGGATGCAAATGACAAAGAAACTTCGACACCTCCACAGGCAAATAACCTATTGTCCTCACAGAGTTTCTACTTACAACTGTGGCTGCATCGACTCATTAACCATCTCTGCATAAGACAGTGAAGGAACAGCCACAGAGAATGCTGGCTTTAAAAGAAATGGTACACAACTTCCCCTGGTTTATGAAGTCCAGCCACTTGCAGATTTAGGCATCTATTCAGAGATATGTGCCAAGTTACAATGCCATCATACATGGGAATGGGCACTTCTGAACTTCTGTTTGGGGTGACAAATGTACAGCAAGAGCAAAATAATGTGATGCTCCCAGGCAGAACTCATTTAGCTGGAAGAGGCTTGGAACTAATGGGGAATCAAATGAAAACAAAGGCTGGCATGATGGAGTGAGGACAGCTGATAAGCTACAAACTACAAAATACAACTCTACAGGACCTTAAAAACTAAGGGCTGAAGCTGCAGAGGATGATGCACTCCCCTCATACAATCGTTTCTTTGTTCTCTGCATCTCAAGTCTGTAATCCTGCAGGTCAGGGACCGTCCATGCTCTGCAGTGTAAACTGTTCAGCACGGCAGTGCTCCCATCCCTCCAAGAGGCCTTCAGGCACATAAAGGCTTCCAAAAACTTATGAGTCTGCTGCTAGCAAGTCCCTGTGAAAGATGCTGGGCTGGGGTCCTGGAAAACGGATTGCTCGCGGTCTAGTTCCAATGTTACTGGAAGAACAGGGAAAGGTTCCTAATGGACCATCTCTACTATGAGGAATTCTCTGTTGAGAAAGCAATGCACTTGCAGGAACCTCTGTCCCTGCCTCACAGCTTATAAATTCTTTAAACGGAGAGCGTCGTTAGCTATGCATTTGTACAGCATCCGGCTCAGTGGACATCTGCGTGCCTCAAGAATAATAATGATGATTATCTCCACGCTCTGTACTGCTCTGAAGGACAGCAGTGGCACAGGCCCTTGGTAAGGAGTCTGAAACAGTCTTCTTGACAGACGCTGCAGTTGTGAGGAGCAGTGAAATAATTCATTTGAGAAGCTGTCCTGCCTGCTGATAATGAAGCCAGCCAAGCAGCTGGCAGCAACCTGATCTGTGGACACCTCGAAGCAGAGGAATGCCATAGGGGGAGGTAGCTGTGTGATCCCACGTCCCCTCCAGGCTGACTTTCTGGGAGAATAGGCCAATACCCATGTTACTACAGATGAAAATGAAATTCTTTTCAATGTGAGAACGTTTTTAAGGCTGGAAGAGTGAGAAAAACAATTCCCCAGAGTTAGTTACAACCGAACGACCATTTAAAATACTGTGCTATGATCAACTTTGAAAAATGTTCCAGTTTCCCCATGTGTGAATCTGTATGCTGGGCAAATGTCTCTGAACATGAGAGTTAAATCATGAGTGCTACATGAGAGCTGCCAGTGGGAACATAAGCCTTGTTACCCAGATTAACAAATAATAAATCATTACACTGGCACTCTCCACACAACTGGTGGTTAATTGATTAGCGTTTGGAAAGCACACTGGAAAATTAAAGTGCTAGAGCAGAGCAAAGTATTATTATCAACGATAATATAAGGGACAATTTTTTTCTAGTCTGTACTATTTTTTTCTCAACCTAACTAGGTAAAAATTTGTTGGGAATGCCCTTTTGCAAACAGAAGGCAAGCGGCTGCCAGCCCAAGGTGACTGTGTGGTTTTGTAAGCAGAAGTAGAAAATAACCCTCCCTCATATATACCTGTGTACAAATACACTGTAGCTCACACTTCAGAAAGACAATCTCCCAGTAGCTTGCTGCATGCCTTGTGTTACTCTGCTTCACATAAACTGGTAAGAGGTGGGCAGAGAAGTGTTAGCTGTATTCCAGATCCATAGCAGAAGCTATCATAGGAGGACACAGATGGCCAAAAAGCATGGATTTTGGATAGCATGAAATGCTACTAGTTCAAAAACTGGGACTGAAACCAAACTAAAAAAACCCAAACCCCAAAATAAAAAACGCCATGACCCAAACCCTGCTGATTAGCACAGCGGTCAGATTCACATCCAAGACCTGCAGAGAGATGCAAACCCTGCCATTTCAGTGAGCCGCAGCACCAGGCTCCGACAGAGCCATAGTCACTCCCAGACTCTAAGATCCAGGTCGGTGGCAGGGAGCTTGGCAGCTCTGAGAGCTCTAGTGCCGGTCTGGGTCTCTCAAGCTTTCTCTTCATTCTTACCCTTACATATTCTGCCCAGCAGCTCCATACCAAGTCATAGATCCATGAGGCAGGTAGCCCAAGGATTGAGTGCCTGGATCCTCTAGAGTCTGCCTCACAGCCAGACTTCGGAAATTTAAAGTCCTTGTCTTTGCGGAGATGCACTGTAAATCCAGGCCAGAAATTGAAGATGCTTGCCTTGGATTCAATTTACTATTGCTTTTTGATTTCTAAATTAGCATTTGGGATTCACCAACCCCTATTTAACTGAAAAACTTCCAGCTAGGTCTGTAGATCCCCTAACAGGAGACTGGCAACAAGCACTGCAATGCTTGGGCATACTGCTGGGCAGGCGGCAGGCACCGCAGGGTCTGTGCCACTGCGAGACAACAACTTTCTCAGCACTGACAAACGAACTAACCCAGACTCCGTTCTCCTTTTAACGCTTGATATGGACTAAGCTGAACATCCCCAACTCAAGAAGCGCCCATTAAGGAGCTCAGTAAGGCCAAATGCGCACTTTGGTGATGCAAAGCCTGAAGCCTTTCTACAGAACGCAGATTTCATCTAACAACCCTGCTGCCCAAGCCCTGGGTGAGAGATGCAGGCGTCGTCTCCTCACCTGTGCATCCAGTTCCATGATGTGAGCTACTTTGTTCCAGCCAAATCCAACAAACCGCCTGTCATACTCTGGGCAGTCCTTCCTCACAACAACGTATGGCTCAAAGTCTGCTTCCCACTCAACGCGGTAGGGGGTGGTGGCTGTTCGCCACTTGGCAAAGTTCGTTGGCGCATGCCCTTTCGTCCAGACGTGATACCTTAGACAGACATAAATGGCACGGACGTGGGGAGGCAATTAGGTAGAATGCATCTTGGCGAGGCAACAAAATGTCACTTGTTAGATGAAACGCTCAAAAATCAGGACATTAGCTTACAGTTCACATCATAATTTTCAGGACATATCAGAGGCAATTTCTAGGACCACTTCCAGCACGCTTCCCAGAGCCTCTATGTGCTCAAAGCTTAAGCAGATCTAGTTGGTGAAGGACAGTGTGAAAACACTACCTAATGCTAATGTGAGAAACAATTACAAAGTACACAGGCAGTTCATCTGCACTACAAAGTGCTGTGCCTCATTCCTAGCAACCAAGCGGCTGTATCAGTGCTCTAAAATCGGTGTGAAATTCTGTAGCTCAGAGAAAGTCCCTAAAATTAGCTATTTCTACACCACAGTGACATTCACAATCTGTTTTATATGCAATTTTATAATTTGTATGAGAGACACCTGCGGCTCTGGATAGATGTTCTGTTTTATTAATTACTGTTATTACTATGGCAGGAGCCAAAGTACATAATTAAATTAATAAGTAAAATATTACATAAAGGCCTTCTGCTGTACTTTCTACATTGTGGGGTGCACCCATGTGATCCTGAGTAAGGTAATCAATTTGATTTACAGGAAAAGATCCTTTTATACTTTGTTAATCTTGTTTAGGTCACAGCAGGTCTCTTCCAAACACAGCTTGAATCCACCCCATTAGTGCCAGGGTCAATGATTCTCTCGCCCACTTATTCTTCTTACACCTTTCCAAAGATCAATGAGACAGGCTCTTTCTGCAGACTCATAGATTAAATAATGAAACAAAGGCATAGCAGGCCATCTGTATTACAAGGCTCCGAGATGTGCAACAGAAGGGGCAAAACAAACATCCTGCCAGTTTGTAATGTAAGGTACATTGAATTCACAGGGATGACTCATGTGCTAAAGTAAAGGGATTTGAGCATTAAATATTTGCAGAATTAGGACCTAAGGTAAGGTTTCAACCCCAGAAATTCTCCTAACATTGCAAGCCATTGCTAAAAATGGACATAAAATCAGAACCTAGGAGTTTCCACTTGGACTCTATATTCATATGGCTTATAACTGGAAAAACAGAGGGCTATTCAGCTTTGCTGACTCTCCTTGTTCGGGGCAGTGCAGGAGGACAAGATTATTAGGATAGCACCAAGGTCCCAAGAACGTATGGTCCTATGAAGGCTGCATTTCTAACCTGTAAACAGGTTGCATCACTTTCAGATATCTGGCTTGGGGACCTGGAAAAACAAAGCCCTTCCATATTAAAAAAAACCAACCAAACTGACAGTTATTAGAAACTAATGCCAGACTCACGAAGATGCTTACAATCCTTAATGACCTTTGGAATCATCTTCACAAAGCCTATCCCTTTCCTTGGCTCTTTTGGCAATGAGTTGGTAACCTACCCAGTCACTAATGGACAGCTACCTATCTGGAAAAAAGCACAATCACAATGTGGGGTTTAAAATGACATAAGATTGTGGAGGATGCTGTGTCTTCTAACTTCTTACCTCCGGCATTTTGAAATTAATTATGATAATAATAATAATGACTACTAAATACTTCTGAAAGCAATTTGTATCTTCGAAACCCCATACAAACTTTGGTTAATTGAGAGACTCCTGCAGAGCAGCAGTCAAACGCTGCTGCTATTCTAGTAACACTCTCCCACCGATTTAAACAGGGGGGAAACAAGACACTAACCATAAACCCATCAATTTATTTCCACCCTTTTTGAGGACAACAGCGTAAACAGTTACAACAGTTCAGGTGTAACCTCTGTGAATCCAGAGAGCTGACCAGCAGGAAAAAAAAAATTGTGGAAGAGACAACGGAGGGAAAATATGGAAGTGAGATTGGAGAGACAACACAAAGTGGAAAGGAAGGAACAGGCCTGACTGTACCAAACAAAATAACACCACAGATGATCTGCTTGTCTCTTCAGAGTCACTGATGTGAGTTGGGGGAAAGAGGGAGACAAAAGGATGGCTAAGGTCAGGACAAAGAGGAAAATGAGTACAGGACACTCAACTAAGGTGTGCACACACTAACTATAAAGGAATAATTAGACTGGAAACAAGAATTATAAGAGTTCGGGGTTACACACTTATCTGTACATATGATATATATGGGTCTACATATATATATACACACACATATACACATATAATCCAATGGCTGATCATCACATGAAATGTACTGCAAAGTGATATGCAGACACCATTACATGGATGTCCCTATGGAGGAAGCTACAATAAAAGAGTGAGTCATTTCCAACAGACTTTACTCTCGGTGACGCAGTTGTGAGAAGTGTTTCACTGCCTGTATTGGTCTTCTATCTCACAGGACAAATGAATAAGCCTATTTTTCCTGCTCAGGCCCTTCTCACTCAAGATTTAAATACACATCAAATTTTAAGGCCACACTCAATCTCACTGACTCCCAGGAGAACTTTGTGAAAATTGTGAACAACATATTTTTCACTACACTGGCAATTTTGACAAATCCAAACCAAATAATTTGATCTCCGTAACGTGATGATGACTTTCTTTCCCACGGTTCATGGAAAACAACTGCACAAGATCCACTGCTTTGGGTCAAATGCTCCATCTTACTTTCATTACTGATTGCTTTTATTTAAAATAAAACTTCAAAACTATAGTAAACTTTGCTGAAGCTAGTAAAATGAAATCATTATTCTTAGAGAGTTCTTCCTCCCTGCCTTGTCCCTCCAAGCTTCCTGTTTCAGTGAGAAAGATGATTTGGTGAAAGAAAAACTTTCCCAGTTCTGTTCTCAGATGTTTAAACATTTTGCTGGATTGTGGATGCAATCAGTTAATTAGTTAATCAGTTGTTGCTGGCTACGTTTTCTCAATCCGATGGGTCTTCTACCAGCTGTGGCATTCCTTGTGCCTGAAAGCTGTGTCGGCAGTACGTTTGCGGTTCATCAGCTATTACCCGGGCCCCGAGCGGACACCTCCTCGCGAGGCACAGTTACAGCCAGCACCTGCAAACGAAGCCAGCAAGCTGGCACAGAGCATCCCACTGCCGCGGAGGGCTGCCACACAGCGCACCTTGCCAGCTCCTGACGCTCACACGTCTTTGCTTTTCTTCTGGTGGTGACTGGGGGATGTAATTGAGAGCCATTTTGTACTTCTTAGCTGCCCAGAGGTAGAAAAGGTCACCATTTGGAAAAGAGGTGACAAAAGCAATTTCAGCGAGGGAAAGATTGTAATCTACCATGTGGTGTGAGGGACTGGGATGCTGCAGGCACTCTCAGCAATCACTGTCACAGCAGTCCTCCCCGGCTCACTCCCACCCACTCAGCTTCGAACTGCAGCGTTATTAAAGCACCTTGAAGGTGGAGGTGGAAATTCTCAGCCCAGATCACAGTTGCTTTGTGGCTGTTGATAGATTTCAGCAATGAAATGAGCCAAAGCAAACTGGGGAAGCATTTGTAAAATGTGTCCTACATTAATATGTACACCAGCTACACACTGTGTGTCCTTCCATTCTTATTTAACCTTGCTCTGGCAAAACTCCCACTGATGTTAAAGAGATTTTTGCCTGAGTGAGACTTGAGAAAGGACCTGCAAATCCGGCTGTGCACGTTAACATGCCAACATGCTGCTATATAGCTTGAAGATGAAATCTGTAGTGGAAGGCCACTGCTGTGAAGGCTGAAAATTTGATTGTTGGTGAAATGTAACATCTGAAAATCCTGAGGGTGTTTATTTTCCACTGGAAGGATTTTGTCTTTCAACTATGGGAGAAACAATTATTTTCTATCAACAAAACTCATGTTAATGTGTATCTCTCTGACTGTAAAAGAGTGACGGGAGAGCGAAAGGCACTTGCTCTATCAGTAAGTATCCTTAAGTAATTTTCCAGAGAGAGGCATGCCTCCCCCGGTCCCCTCAAGTTTCTATTTCAAGGCAGTCACTGGTAGAGGTAGTGTCAGAATTATGTTTCCCAGGCTGACACGTGCTGTCTGCAATGAGATGTGCATGTGGCCACATGAAGGAAGGGTGGCTGCTGCAACGAGAGAGGGGTGCAATATCAGGAATGGAAGCAGTGTGAGGAGAGGTCCAAAGTAAGGGAAGGATGGGAGAGGTGATACAGAGCTCCACCGGCCATGGATAATACCTTTTTCATAGTTTTTACCTCTAGATCTCAAAATACTGTAAAAAGGAGAGGTGAACATTGTTACCTGCATTTCAGAGATGGAGAACAGAGATGTAAGGAAGCGAACTGATTCGTGTACCACCTCCCAGCAGGGCAGGAGTGGAGCTAAGAAGAGAACGCAGGTCTCCTAAGCCCCCTCTCTGTGCAATATCATAAGGCCATATTGTACTCTTCCCATCACTGCAATGCTTTACGAATGTCTGCTAATCAGACCTTACCACACACCCCCAAGAGGCAGTTAACCCCTGGTAGTGACATTTTAAAACCGAAGAGTCTGGCAGATAATAGAAGTGACTTGTTCACAGCCACAAAAGAAGTCTGCTTCAGAGAGGAGCTCCAAATTTAGGTGTTCTCCACTTCTCAACTTCTAGTCAGCGTACACTTTCACCTCTACATTGAGAAACTCTAGCTATTTCACAGTTTAGAAGAGCACATGACAAGCCTGCATTTGTTTTTCCAGTAAGTCGGTACGGAAGCGAATGAATGAGCAGAGAGAAATTATTTTTGGTCACATGAGGGACACAGCTATCTGGATAATATTTGGCAGCCAAAAAGCAAATTACACGCACATGAGTGTAATGGTCACGCTTGATTTTGTAGGGCAATAAAAAATGATGAAAATAAAACAAATTCAATTTAACAACTGAAGTCCTTCAGTAGAGGACTATAATACTAGATAAAATGCTGAGCTTACAGATGGAATATGTCCACATACTTTTCTGGTCACTGCCTCTCTATGAAAAGAGAAAAAAAATTCCAGTAGGTTTCTTAATGGAGCTAGCTAGCTGACATTGAGAGAGAAAAATTAAATATTCACAAGAACATTAAAAAAATCTTTAGAGATAATGACCACAGGTTCAAGAGCAGTACTTTCCATTACCTGAATGTGAAGAGAGTTCCCATGTCCAACATAGATAGCAGCTCTGCTTTTGACTTGGGGAAGGAGAGGCGGTAGCGTAGCGTCTCAAAAGCAGGTACAATCAGAGCTTTCTTGGTGTTAGCCAGGTCTAGCTGGATGACAGACTTCCTGAGAAACAACAAATAAAAGCAGGAAAATTTTAAACTGAGCAAATCACTTGGCTTTTCAAAATACAGCGCAGAGAATGAGCAGTTTGATACTGTATATGTATCTACGGCCTATATTTTTTCACAGGGGTGCTTCATATTTTCCTCTGCTTCTGATCTGCTGCCCTAAGAGCAGGGAGAACACCACAGTTCAAAGCGAGCTTGTGTGTTGGACCGATCAATTCCGCCCTGCATGTCCGGGGTGCACAGAGCTGAACTAGCCCTCTGAGTACAGCCAGCTGATCACCCTTGTAAGAGAAACATAGCTGCATACATAGGGAAGCACTGCCTAGCCAATGGCAGTTCGAAAAAAATGGGATTTATCCAGGACTCAGTGGGACTTCACAAGGTGAGGAGCTGGAAAGTGTTATATCATTCCAGTCTAGCTATTTGCTGTGCTATACTGTGCCTTCTTACTTGCTTTTTACCTCTGCTTTAGACCTCTGTGTTTCTGGCAAGTCAAGAGTTACCTTAACACCACTACGGGCCAGATACTTGCTCTCAAGAGCACTGTTGCTATGATGGTTGGTCTTTGTTCAAGGCAAGGCACGGCACAGATTGACTGCAACAGGATACGATGCAAATCAGCAAAACTGTACATTAGCAGGTTTTTTTTGAGTATTGCTAATCATGCACATGGTAGTACCCAGAGATCAAAGCTCATTTGTGCTTGGTTCTGTACACAGGGCAAGGAGGCTGTTTCCTGCAGAGAAGAGCTGTGCGTGGGATGCATGGAGATACCTTGCTTTTCCCCTTCTTTTGCTGCAAGTTGCTCAGTGCAGGGACCGTTTTGGTGTGTGAGTGTGTGTGTGTGTGGGCACATACTGCATTTTGCACAATAGCGCCCTTCTCCAGACAGGGGCCTGAGGACGACTGCCACAGGAGAGCAACAGCTTAGCAACTTTATGCCCTGCCTGCCAGAGGTATTCAGTCTATTCTTTCCTGACAAATTAAAACGCAAAGAAAAAGAGAAAGTTACTTTTCCATCCCCAAACTCAATCTTACTATGCTTGTCATTAGAAATAACTCTGTCTCTATTTTCCTTTCATTATCCTCATATTTCATATGAGAAATATGCCTCTCTCTCCCTGTCAAAGTCAGTTCCCCTTAACAGGATTCACTGTCCTGACTTTTATGTTACTGCAACAAGCAATCAAGGACAATGTTGACAAGCAGCAAACTCTCTACAGCCTTATAAGATGAAGGAATTGGGATCACTGTCATAATAACAGAAGGACCAAACAAACCACTTTTCCAGGCCCAGAATACCTAGAACTCATTTATATTGCCATCAGAGAAAAAGAAGAAGAGCAGAGCTATTTAACAAAATCTGAATTTTAGAGAATTCACACCACCCTTCAGGACTGTTCTATAAAAAGAAATCCGTTCCTAGCACCTTACTGCAAAATTTGCGTTGTTTTAAGTCCCTGACACATTCCAGTGAACTTTTCACAAATGAAGGATTTCAACAGCACCTTATCGTAACTTCTTTTGTACTTCCTTCACTAGTTTCTCCCTCACCATCACTAATGGGCAAGATACCTGCACGTAAATAGATGACTTCTTCACAATCAGCCTCCACTTCCAGAATCATTGAGCAGTGCCAGCATCCAATCTTTATGATGCTCTTAATGTTTCTTCCCCTTCACACCTTCTCTGAGAGCAGGGGGCACTAACACAGTTTCTCTTCCAACAACTTTCTGGACTCTGCAATCTATCAGCCTTGAGCAGTACAGCTTTGAGGATTCAGGTCTAGGAAGGTGCAGGTAACATTTGCAGTGATGCTCACCCTTCGGGCTCTGCAAGGAAACAGCAGCTTCCATTTATGGCTGTCGCTATCTCTGTCTTTGATAGAGAGCTCAAAAGTCCCAGGCAAAAATCACGGCCTTGCTGTGCTTTGCACTGTCGAAGTGTAGGAGACAATTCTGCCCACCAAAGTTCATTGTCTGAATTTGAACAAAGCTGAAGTGGGTATAGGTAACAAGCAAGGGCTTGTCAGAGAGAGCAAGTTGTCCTCAATGTGACTCATTTTATAAGATATGGGATACAAGCACAACAATTATGTGGATATCAACAATGCTTTCTGCACACTCCCTATTCGTCATCTGCAAATTTAATACAGGTGTCAACGCTAGAAAGAATAGGTGACAGTACCTTTATGAATAAAATCAAAAGGCAGAGAACAAACTGGTACAAGAGGCTGAAATCACTTGCACTGTCAAGGGTCAGCATGAAAAGTTAGGTAGGAGGAGAGAAGCAGAGGTCTGAAAAAAAGGTACTTGTAGTGGATGCAGTCAAACACGGGAAGTGGTGGAGGTACTTTGAGTGAAATAACATAGTGGGATAATCTCTGCAGAAATATATTCAAGAGATATCTAAGTATTTCATGTGCATATTGATCAGCCCAAAGTGGAGGAGTTCACCAAAACTGAGCTGGGAGCTGAGACACACTCAGTCAAGAAGTTGAGCAGCACTGACCTTCGAACAGAATAGCCCGCGTTTGATGTGGATTAGATGACATGAAGGACAATGTAAGGAGAAGAAGGAACCAGTTCTGACATCCAGGTGTTGAACCTGAGTGACAAGTGACAACACAGGTCATGTGAATTGTGATAAAGGCAGGGAGAATTTGATACAGGAAAAACATAGTCCTTTTTCTTCTGATAACTCGGCTGGTGGTCTGCTCCTTGGACAACCAGCTGAATACATAACTTCTTCCTATTGGAAGCAATTCTGCTTTTCCTTTTCTGTTGGGTTGACTGTTTTCTGGTTTTGTGTGGAGGGGCCATTTGCTGGTTGACTGGTTCTGTGATACTTGTAATTAAAAAATTTTCACTGTTGGTGTTGCAAGATATGTGGAATATAATGTAAGGAATACATCGGGTTATTTTTCAAACTAGCAGTGGGTAAATGTTTAATTCCTGCACTACCCTTATGAGGGCTGTTTTTTGGATTCCGTAATATCAATTCAGTATCCATTTTCCTCTATCTGCCTTTTTCTCCAACCCCAAAATAAGGATACATGATTTTATGAAGAGTTTTCTCTTCGCTAGTGTTGTCCAGGAAACCGTTTCCCAGGCATCTTTGTGTTTGGATCTGATGTATGTCATTCTGACACAGCAAACATTGGGTTAAATTTCTCATCTACTCATCAACCCTATTTTTTGCAAAGCATTAAAGAAATGAATATTAAATCACAAGAGCCTCCTCACAGGTTGAATGAACTCCAGCATGTCGATATCAATTTTTTCTTCTCCATAGTCCTTTCACAAATTAACAAAGATTCTCGCCCTTGTGTGGGCAGATAGTAATATCATTTCCATTCATGGAGGATAGAGAAGCTCAAACACAGACAGGTTAGCAACCTAATCCTAAAGCACTGCATTCAGAAACGAAAAAGAGAAAGAGCCCATTAATTCAAATTAGCTTCAGCACTCTAAGAAGTTAGCTCGAGACCAATGAACACGGCAGTCACAGATTTTTGTGATATGGAGAGTTGTTGGTCCACTGCTAAATTCATTAGAACATTCTTTTTTTCTGCAAAACCAATGAATGCATAGCCTACAAAGGCATCCAACAAATTAAAAACAATAGGCACAATATGAATTGTGTCTCTTACTGAGATGCTGAAGAACCAGAAATAATACTTCACAACTCAATTTGCAGGGAACAGGTATAGAACCTGTGGATAGAGCTGGGATGCCAGCTCCCAACTCACGCTACATGTGCCACTGGAAGTGAAGGACATATTTTAGACAAATCCATCAGGAAGGAACTCTAATGCTAGCTGTGACAACTGTAGATAAGCAGCCTGTCCAGTTATTTTATGTTAGAAGCATGTTTAGGATGACCCACACACCTTACTTGCAACAACCAGAAAGAGCCTTTACCTTTGGGGCAAGGACAAGATGACCTGAGTAACTAATGAGGGAAGGTGTCAGAAGACTTCGGCTCAATACAGACCATGACAGAGTTTGAGTTCCATAAACAGGAAATCTTTAAATGATGTAGCTCTCCTTTTGTACTTCACAGAAGAGAAAGGTGGGACAAAAAGGGGGTTTGATGGAGATTAAAAGCATTGAAATGGTCTTACTTAGCAGCTGTGAAAAAGTTCAATTAGCACAAATCTAAGTGCTAGCAACAGCTACCTAGAGGAACAGGTAACCATCAGCTCCTCCTTCAAAACTGGCCATAACCTTTGTTGCTGAAAATGTTTTTCAGAATTCCTTTCCTTCAGAGAATATATTGTCTGTAAAGACACAATATACAGTACATGTAAATGAGCAAACTCTCAGAGAGAGGGACGTGTCTGGCTCATCCTGTACAAGTGATGCCTGAAACACCACACTATTTCTACTTGCTTATGGTTGTTCTGTCTGAGGAAATGACGATGAAGATGTTCATCTCTCTAACAATCGCTGCCACTCAGATAGATGCCACTAATCAGCTGCTTGCAGAGGCAGTAGGAACAGTCAATGCAGAAAGAGACAGGGTATCCGTATTTAAAATAATCTCACTGTACCTCCCTGCTATTCTGCTCAGAAAATTCAGTATTGAAAAAGCCTCTAGTCCACATGCAAAAAAATCCAAACCTTTTTGAAAGGGCTAGTAGTAGCAGATTAGCATTTTCAGTATTCCCAAGCAACAGAGACGCACAGTCAGAGTTACAGTGGGATGGGACTCCCAAGAGGCTGGTAGAAGAACACAAGGTCTTGGATGCAACAGCTTTCAGTGCAAATATTTTTTTTTTTTTTTCTGAAAAAGCACCAGTGGGTGGCATTGCTGTGTATTCAGTCCTATAACACATTATCATCATACGAGAATTATTTCTGCGGCTGTAATATCTCAAGTATATTGCGGTACATCGTTCTGACTTCTCTCTTCTTCCTTTCAGTACTGGCTCCCATCGAGGCACTGCAAACCAGCATGGAGGAACGCGTTGCTTTTTTAGTACTACATGCCAGTATCGACAGCTGCTATCCTTACGACGTCGAGCACTGATCCGAAGAAATGTAACAGGATGCAACACTAACGTCACAGAACAGAAAAGCTAACAACAGCTGTCCCTATACGGATCTTGAGACAGGTACTGTGTGGAAGGGGCAGAATTATTTTGGAGTCCTCAGAGCACAAGTCAAAAACAAATATCCCTAAAATACGTGGGAAACAAGCTGATACGGTGCGATAAAACTTCAGTGATATTATTGAAATCCAGCGTCTTAAAAGCCATAATGAATTTTGCCCTTTACGTGAATGCAGGATTTGAAAAAGGCGATTAATTCTCCACATGAGGGAGAAGTTAGAAGATGATGCTTACTGAATTTTAAAACCTGAAACAAAGTTTACAATACTGGGAGGCATATTTCCCTTTACACTCCGAAGCCCTGGGTCTGCAGGCTGAAAGGGGTCACCCACAGGCAGGCTGTCCCTGGAACACTTTGATCAACTGCAAAAACTGGCCAGGACTAAGGAACTGAAATCCTCCTATCTGGCCACAGGGTGTCCTCCTTGCTCTATGCTTCGGCCTCAGATGACCGGCCTCTGCAGGGGGAAAAGGGTCTTTATTAAAAAAAGCTCAGTTAATGGATCAGAGGTCTGTAGTTTGCTCAGCCCAACCTGCCTACATTCATTACAACACAATGCACACTGAGGTTACTCTTCCCAGTTTCCTTATGTTAATTATTTTGCCTTGACAGGTGCTGGCGTCGCAATCGTATTTTTGAGCTGGTCAGACTACTACCCCCTTTTCAAGATCTGGAACCGGATTAAGAGTGCGTCACAGAGACAACAAGCTCAGAAATGCTTTGCATCTGTTTTCTGTCACTGACATTAAGAACCAGGGATGTTTAGGGAGATCGCCCGGTTCACATCACTGCTAATACAGGATGCTCTTGCGCATTTAATAATACTTAGTCCAGTTCAATTTTCAAATTGATTCTGCTGCTGCTCTGAGGGAATTATTCTGATGGCTAACGGGGCTTACATTTAGACCTGAGTTTTTTCTTTCATAACCCTATGCTTTCATAACTTGGCTTTGCTTCCAGTTACAGCCCCTTCCTCTACCCTGAACATTCCTGTGCCTTGGTGTGCATTGTCACACCTTAAACATCTATAAGCTGCCTCTTTCAGATCTGCTCAAACTGCATTGTTTTGGGAATATGGGAGAAGGCGTGGAGGGGCTGAAAACACGGGTGATAGCGGGAATCCCTCCACTGTCCATTTACCTGAGGTACTCGTAGAGTCCATACATGGGCAAGAAGTCAATGTCGGACAGAAACATGTATGGCGTGCTGATATGCTTCATGGCCACGTTCCTTAGCAGATTCACAGGGTAGAACTGGCCCTCCTTGTACACAATGTGGTAGCCGACGTTGTGGCGGCTCATAAGTACTTCTGAGCCCTGGGCGTAGCGCAGAAATTGCTGGGCTTCTGCATCAGAAAGATAGAGTGCCAGGCTGATTGGACCTTCCCAGTGTTTGCAGATGGCTTCAAGCATCTGGAGCCTGAAAGAGAAAGGGTGAGAATAAGAAAAGGCTGTTTCCCTGTCTGGGACTCTTTGCCTGGGTTCATCTGATCAAACGCAGATATCTATCTCTAAGTGAGACAGATTGGGGTCACTTTATATGCTGTGGAAAGCAATAAATACTGCTACAGCACAATTCATCTCATCTAAGTTGACGTCTCCTTCTGGACAGATGGACTGCACCCTGGATATGTCTACTTGTCTCCACTGAATACAAGAGAGACTAAAACAGCCCCAGCTCAGATACAAACATCCACAACTCGGATACCTAAAGCCAGGTGAAATCAATGCCATCCTTTCTTCCTAAAGCATTGATGCTGCAGGAAAACCCCCATGGACGATGGGATTTCATCTGATGGGGGCTTTGAGTAGTTGCAGGGATCTGTCCATGTGGGTCTACTTACAGGATAGGGGTCTTGTAATCTTAAACCGTGACTAGTGCCTAGTTCACATTTCAGGTCAAGCTGTTCTCACACACTAGCATACTACAGTGCTCTTCTACAAGCTTGTGGAGGAGAAAGGTGTACAGATCAACAGGTCATTTTACCTCCTGTTTAGGAGAACCTTCTCCAAATTTTTGCAAGGCAGTTAGTCAGAACTTTAAAGCTGTTAAAAGTGATAGGTCAAGGGAATACCGACTTATATGAACATTTGCATCGACTAGAAGAAAACTCACTGTCAGGGAAAGGGCAAAAGGATGACACATCGATAGAAATGGGATTTACTGTGTGTAGGGAGTAAGGAGAGAAGGAGGGAGAGGCATGGCATTGCTGTGGAATATCAAAAGAACATTTCAGACAAACCCATCACGTAAAGTACTGATTTGTATGTGTTTTAGCAATATCTCAAATGTCATTGAATAGTTTTTAAAACAGGTTGTTACAATGCATATTTTTTTAAAACCCCCAGCATTGACGATACCATTGATGAAAATGACAACGAAAAATCTCATACACAAACGTAAATCAAACCCAGCCTGGTCAAAATAATTTAAGCACTTCATGTAATTTATAGAGAATTGCCTAGAGATTAAGATACGCCACCCAAAAATACAGCAGGGACTGATTACAAAGCCTCTTGAGTCAATACAAAGGGAAATGAACCTATGCAGCCTAGCCAGATATTCTATTAAAAATTAGGAAGAGTAGACTATGCAACATGATTATGTTGTCTCCCTTTCAAATCCACATTACTAGATTTTTTCCTATTAATATTTATACAGAACACAAGAAAACTTTTCTGCGCCATCATAATCAGAGAAAATAATTTCCCCCTCCTACTATCTCCCTAAGCTTTGCAGTCGAAAGGAATGATATACTCATATCAGCAAACACAGGCTCTGATTTAACATTAATAGCTTTTTCCTGCATTTCTGAATGATCATGATGACACCCAGGATGATATAATCACTTTTTCTTAGATATGAGATATTACCTTTACTAGTCTACACCTGGTACATTATTTTCTTTTTATCTATTATTGAAACAAAGGTTATTATCAGCCTGAAACATACAGCTGAATTAGAAAAAGAAATCGATAAAAAAGATCTAAAAAGTATGTGAAGGCTTTAGGCTTTTGATTGTACAAATAATAAATAGAGAAAAATATCTTTTTTTTTTTTTTTTTTTTTCTTTTTTCTTTTTCCAACACAGTGGAAACCTATTAATCAGGAAACTCCAATTCATCAGCACTCAGATTTAGGGCAGCCTTTTAAAAATGGAATACTTGCCTAGCAAGAAATGCAGCAAAATGCCTTTCAAGGACTCCATGCAGTGGACAAATGGCATACATAACTTATTTAAACAGCACACCTGATAATGCCTGCAAAGCTTTTCACAATCGTTAAGTGGGAACTGGGGTTTTGCTGGTATAAATTTCCACTGCACAGCTTAGTGCCCTTCAGAATACTCCATTTTGCTGCGTCGTTCTCATTGACAGGCTGCACTTCCACGAGTTTGATACAGGGACTGCTGGGTGATGCTCCATAATCTGCTCTCTGTAGGTTGTTACAATAGTCTCCTTGGACCACAAAACTTAGAATTACGAGTTTCTAAGCACAACATGAGTGAGTTATTTTGGTTTTGCTAGCGGTCTTGAGAAATGTATTCTCTTAAGGCCTCTAGAGAAAATAAATGTACTCCTGTACTGTATAATCATGAGGTCATTGTTTAGTTGGTACATTTTTTTTAAGGTCTGTTTCAGTCAAAAGAATTTTGCTGGAATTCAATAGTTTTGTGAGACTGTTTGTTTTCACTGTTCTTAAGAATACTCAACCAATTTACAACTCATTCTCAGCCAGACTTCAAGCAGTGTAATGCTGATTGTCTCTTTCCTCGTCCACATCCTGATTTCACATTTTTGTAACTCTGATTTCTGAACCCCAGGTACATACCATGCCTCTAAAAAGGCTGCCTCGTCAAAACACATGCATGAAAACCACAGTGATGCAACCAAGTCATTATCCAAGAAAATGTCACATCAGCATAAAAAGTGACAATTAACCAAAAGTGAATAACATTGGACAAAGTCTGCCTCAAAGCTGCTATCTAAGGACATCCTAAACTGCGTTCCTCTCTCTCACTCCCCAAGCCTATAGCGCAGGCAAACAAGCCTGTCACAATAGTCATGCCAGTCTCATCTCCAACAGGACGATAATTGGAGACACCGGGAGTTGCTTTTTTGCTTTTCCTCATCTCGGATGATCATTTGAAAGAACGATGCAGGAATGTAGCGTACAGCACATTGTTTATGTACATGTCATCTTACATCAGAGACACTATTCTTAAATGTCTACAGCTACGCTGGAGGAGTTTAATAAAAGTGGTTTAAAGAAGATAGAAAAAAAATAAGGCAGTAACCGAAAGATGTGAAGGGAAACAAAGCAGCTAAACAGTTCTTTGGTATGATATTATTTATTGATTTTAGCGGAAAGAAAGTATTTCCAACCCAAATCAATAATTTATAGCAACACACCAACGAAGTAAGGAAGATTTTTTCCTGCACAGTATCAGGAGGCCTGTTCTTCCTGAATAAAAATGTGTGGTTCTGTCTATCAATAAAAACATGTGCCCCAGTGAGGATCCAGAAAGGGAAACAGATGCTCAGACTTTGCATCAGTGCCAGTGAATCAGCGCTGAGCCCCAGATCATTCTTTTGAATTAAATTCTGGGGGGAAAATATACCATGTGCACATACCAGCTTTACTAATTTACTGTGGCACTCGCTCAGGGTCTGGCTTAATTTATTTCTTTAGTTTTTTACTCAAAGGTTTGTGAACACTTAAGAAATGTTTCCTCAATTAAAAATCAATAGAATAGACACTGATGTGCATAGCAGATCATAACACAACGTGCAGGATGCAGTGCTGAGGCGCTGGCAAAACAGAATAGCCCCCATCCATTCGTGTTTGTTTCTAAAACAGGCTGTAAATGTTTTGCTGATCTGAATGCCTCTGACCTTCCACTGGTGCAGCAGTAGTGGTATTCATCGGTCATGTTGTGTTCTGTATGTGCTCTGCTAAACGAAATATCAGTTTCTGGCTAATATTCATGGAGTTCAGACCTGTTTTGTAACCCACTGTGATAGCAGTAACTACAACGTTTGGACTATATTCCAACTGAGAAGGAGGAGTAAAAAGGAAACTGACAATTTAAAATTTCACAAAGGAATGCACTTTCAGGGCTTCTGAAAAACGACAACTAATCAGAATCGGAATCAGAAAGGAATCAGAAAGGTGCAGGTGGAACTTGTCATGAAATCAATTTTTTTTTCCCAAATGAAATACCAGTTAAATTCCACTTTACATCAGAACTGAAAGCTGAAAAGAGTTAAACTAGAAATGTTATTCCAAAAATCAACATTTGTATAGAAATGCAATGACTCCTCTCAAAAGGAGATTTTTTTACTTCACACTAGCACATTGAAAAGTTTTATTTTCAGCTTTCCAAGGTGAAACTACAAAGTTTAGTTTTGATTTTCACTGTAAGAAAAATCAGTAATTGAAATCTTCTGCAAGGAAAATGCCAACGAAAGAGAAAATAACATTGTCTAATGACAAAATATGTTGTGTAAACTCTTGGGTCAGCTACAACTACTTGCCTAAGTCTATTATCACAGGATCATAGAATCACAGAATATCCTGAGTTGGAAGGGATCCATAAGGATCATCGAGTCCAGTTCCTGGCTCCACACAGGACCAGCCCCATCAGAGCAGATGACTGAGAGCGCTGGCCAGACACCCCTTGAACTCAGCCAAGGTCGGTGCTGTGACCACCTCCCTGGGGAGCCTGTTCCGGTGCTCGACCGACCACTCTCTTGGTGAAGAACCTTCTCCTGATATTATAAACATCTGTTTTTTTTCAGTTGCCACAAAACTCCATAAACTAGTAATACTTGACAATCCTGAAAAGTAACAACCCCTGCAGCTGCAGTATTCAGCCTCTCATGAACTCTACTGACAATCCTGAGTGCACTGCAGACCTGAAGTCTGGATGCATGTGTGCGATCTACATGTGCTCCTCCTAATTCAAGAAAGGTCTTACCGAATGACATCCAAGTTTCTACGAAAGTGAGTTGTTTTCTCCCCCTAAAGCATTACATAGTTTGATTTCTCTGTAAGAAAATATTTGTCTCACGCTTCCAGATGAACAAAAGGTTTTCCCTACCTGTCCATTGAAAGTTGAGCCACCAGCGTTACGTCAGTGTTGTCTGAAGCAGGCTCGTATTCATAATGTAGAAAATACAAATGAGTGCGATGGACGGTGAAACGTTCTCGACGAAATTCATAGCATAAGTCATCCTCGTCCAGTTCAGACAGCTGTTTCTGGAGCTGTAAGGAAAGAGCGGACATAAATTCTTTACAATTATTTTAGCAAATTAGAGAGAACGAGAGATTGGGAACTTGCAGCATGGTGCAACGGGGAGTGGAAGTGGAATATACAGAGTAGCAGGGTTTTCCCAAGCCTCGCTCCTGCAAGTCACTGGACCAGAGATTAGAAGAAAGCATTTGTAAGCAAACTGATAAGACAGACAGACCATTGTATTATGGTCTATATATTGTACGTATTATGTGTATTACATACTTTCAACATCCAGACTAGCAATGAAACAGTGAACAATCACAAGTTTAATCATCGCCAAGTTTCAGAGCTAATGCTCCAACGTGACGCACAGTGTCATCCCTTATCAGAAGCAGTGTTTCAAACTGCTCACAGACATACAGCTCCGGTAGACAAGACTCAGCGGCAGATTAAGCTTGTACATGCTGGGCTGAGCAATTCCCATTCTGCTGCCTGTGTTGGAGAGCAGTAACTGCTGCGAGCAGCATGGACAGACAGGTGGAAAAGTAACATCTTTAACTGATCATTATTCCATCTCTTGAGATTTATCTATCTGCACCCACTCAATTTTGCAATGAGAATATTCTTTCAAATGCACAGGTGCCAGAACTAAGCCTACACTTTCAACGGGATTTATGCTTCTGGATATCTAGTTTGAGACATCCAAAGGATGGCAAATTGGCAGAGAACAGGTAATTTTTTGGCTCCCTTGGAAACCAAGTCCCTTCAGAGTCAAAACGGGCATCTCGAAGCCATTCAGTCCTGAGTCACATAGATATGTAGCTTTAAGAGAATAAAAGTTTAGCTCTGGGGAAAGGAAGAGAAAAACTGACCCAATACATGTCTATGCAGCCGATCAATTCCATCCCCGAACTATATTATTTTAAAGCCAAACATCTGACTAGATTATTTAAAATGCATTTATTTAAAAGGGAAAATCAATTATACCTGCTGTAAAATGTACTACAAAATGTAACGAAGACGAAAATTATATCTGATCTTAACATGTCAAATAGACTTCCATGTATGTTGCTTTAAAATGTAGGTTATTAATAAAGGTATCATTTCTATATTTTATTTCTTAAAAGCATCATATAAGAAGAACATGATTGCATATTTATTAATAAGAAAAATATTAATTTTATAGAAATTTTACAAGATTTGATAAAAATGACAGTGCACTTCAAAACTGGTTCTTGCAACAGATTATTGAATTACAGTAATTCATTTAGATTTAAAAATCTCTTCCTTTTGTCCTGTTCAGAATGATTTAAAGTAATAGTTTCATCATCTTCAAGGAAAAAAATGGAAAATGTAGGTATTTCTTGTTCTAATACTGTGTTAAGAAGAAGAGCTGTTGTTCTCGGAACTATAAGCATAATGGTTGCCATCAACCATAATGCTTACAGCTGAATGTTTTCCTGTGAAGGCTGATGGAATAATTCCTGATATTTTCCTGTACATCACTCTATAATCTTCTTTTGAATAATGGAAATACTTCCTTTGATTTCAATGAGTTTTGGATTAGACTCCCATTCTTCTGTGCTATTGTTCTGCGCAGATCTTAAAACAACCCTCAAGAGAGACTGCTTTTAGAAAGATGAGAGTCCGAATCCTGACAAATCTTTACTCAGGCAAAACTTCTATTGAAATCAAGATCTCTTTTGGTGGCATAGAAATCAGGAGTTCTTTTACATAGTCTTGGAGTTTCATTCATTCTGCTTTACAAATCATCATTCAGCTGAGCCTGTACCTTATTTTTCAAATCACATTCAAACAATATTTGAGTTAGACCCAATATCTAGAACAATGACTAGAAAGAATATTGTATCTTTCAGTTTCTGCTTGGAAAAGAGACATTAGTATGCCCTAAACAGAATTATCAAGGAGAGGATTGAAATTTGAATGGTTTAAACAATAGCAAAGCACATTTCAGGGGTACCTCACTATCCTGCTGTATGTAGAAATGACCAGGCTAGAAGTTTATAATTGCACAGCAGTCACACAGACCAGGCAGTCACTGAATTACATTCAGATTACATTTGGGTTGCAAGCTAAGAGGATATAAACACTTAATTATGAGTTACAGAACAACATTTAGGGCTAAATTACGGCTTTGCGCACTACAGAGCCCTAGGGGGGGAAGAGGAGGAGACACAGCTTCTTAGAGGCCCTGGCACTTTGATGGTGAAACTCAGCAAGTCACAAAGTTGGTGATGGAGGTGAAGCAGAGCAGCAAACAGCAGAAGATCCCTTCTCCTACAGGGAAAGGGCCACCTTGCTCTTCCCACTCCATTTTTTAGGGTCAGGACTGTTTCTCTGTCCTGTCAGACTTTTTCTGAGCCTGCAGCTACGCTGATAATTCACAAGGTTCTCTGTGGCACTTCCCATGACTCACGCTCAGTACTGTGTGTGGTGTTGGGACCAAAGAGAAGAGACGAGATGGCTGTGTCCATACCTCTTGGAGAGCACCATCTCCAGAAGGGCCGTGGGCATGGTTTGCTCTGACTCTCCCCCAGCACCCTCCACTCGAGTGCAGGCAGGCTGCCAGGGGAAGCCCAGGCACAGGCTGTCTGAGAACTCTGGTTAGTATGTGGGCATCACTTGGCAGGATCAAACACGCAGTTCCGTCAGCGCTTTGCAGGAATGCTTGCGCAGTCCTTGCCGGCTCATACCATGAGTCTAAACTGCTAGGCAGCCTAGGAGCCATGCTCCGCAGGCTGAGCAAACACAGATTAGTTAAGGTGTGCTCCTTCAGGGAGGACAACCAGCACAAGACAGGGCGTATGTGGCAAGCAGCCTGCATTAAGGATGGGTCTATCTGGCAATGGTGAGGCAACAGGCGCTGGAAAGCAACAGCACGTGATTACCCATAAGAAGACTCCTCTCCTACTGGAAGCAATGCTGGGCACTAGGCACTCTGCATTTAGTCCAGCAAAACCCATACAGTCACAAGCTATCCCACTGAAGCTAATGGTGTGACACGCGCAAAGTATCAGGACCAACGTGCTGGGTGCTGAACAGTTTTATGCTGTTTAAGAGCCCTTTTCCCTCTCTCATTTTCTTTGTTCCCCCCAATTCATATATACATTCAGATACCCACACCCCAGTATCACATACACACATAAAAGCTGCTTCCTTTTTACTATCAAGAGACACATACAATCTATAAATACATATTGCACAGTCACAGGCCACTTTAACACAGATTTTTAAAATGAAGACTGTTCAAGATGCACAACACTCAAAAGACAGGGAATTGTGTAAGACAGTCACATATATACATCTTAAATTGATCTCTTTCTGAGTTACCTCATATTATTTTTCAGTTACACGACCACATAGAATTTCTCCAATGGCATAATCTTATCTAAAGCACACATATTGCATGGATCCATTATTTACAAAAACCTTATAGCTTGGTTTAAGGTTCAAGCCCACGTTAGGCCTTCGTGAAAAGATGAGTTTATAATGGGACTGCTGACAGATCTATGCAAACTGATGCTTACTTGAGCACAGCGCACCATCAAAATGAGGACCTTAATATCAGCTGCATTTGATAAAAAGATGGCATCCCCATTATGAACCCCTCAATTATATTTATAACAATATGCCTAATATAGCAAAGACTTCTCAACCTTAGGTGACAGCATGTATTCTCATGAGAGTACTTGCTTAGCATGAGATTCACTGTTTCTGCAAGATTTTTAACGCTAAGGCTACTTGCCACTGAGCATGTAGGAAATGTTACCTCTAGCAAACACACTCACAGTTGCAAAACGTATTCTTTTCAGGCTGTATACAGTAGATATTCTCTTAGGAAATACTGTTGTGGGAAACAAGAAGTGCTTTCATTAGCAACACGAGGTTACTTGTTTCAGAAATAAAAATGGCAGCCATGACATGCAAAATGCCAAAACAAAGAGCAAAAACAATATATTAAAAATTTATGCTAAGTTACTTCTTTGGGCAACCAGCTGTGGTGGTTGGTCACGCTTCATCTCAGGAAAAGTAGTCTTTGAAGTTAGGCTGGCCAGAGAGGGCCAGGCAGGCCAGAAGCCATTAAACTCTACCATAAATCGTCATGATTTAAATACATTTGTATGAGATGAGGTGCTGTTTTCTATCCATGCCACACATGGCAGACCCATATGATCCACAGCACACAACATGTACCCTTCACCAGCGAACTGGTTAGTCTGCTCATAAATCTCCCTTCCAAAGGCTCTTCCTGGTGTAAGCAAATTTGTGATTGACTTTGGTTTTTTTTTTAACTGCTGTGTCACAGAAACAATTTACTTCTCACCAAAATTGACAGGATTTCATCTCAGATGAGTTCTATCCAAAACCCAGAATCAGAAGTATTTTCTTCGAGATTAGCGATATTTTAAAAAAATACCAACAAGCAATGTTTTGTGTCTGAAGGCTACTTAGATCTTGGGAAAGAGGATAAAAACCCTAACATAGGCATTTCTCTTTCTTCAAGTGGTTAAGGTGAGGTGAGGTGACACTAGGCTTAAGTCACTCGCTCAACTCACTATCGCGCTAACACAACAGGAACTGAGCAGTTTAGATGAAAACTTTTAACTTTCAGATCGTCTTTCCCTCTCCCAGGTGTGCACCGTTAAGATTCACAGCACAAAAACTAACTCAGCTTAGCCACCGAGATGAAAACTAACACTGTCCCAGGATGAAACTATAATCCGGTTATAAACTGCAGCAGTTTGATTTCCTCCTGCGTAGCTGTCCCAGTTCCCAACAGCAGGTAATTTGGATTGCAACGTTTAGCACTTTCAGTGTGTGAATTAACTGTTGCCTTTAGCATGGCATAAACAAAGCAGATGATGATGGAGGGAGGAAAAAGCATTCACCGAGTCTTGTCTGGGATGACCTACATAAAGTACTTCTGGCTTCTCCAATGAGTAGTAATAAAAGACTAATCCCATGTCAATTAAACCTTTCTTCCTCCCACGCCATAAAATTTTATACATTTGCTATGGGTCAAATTGAGACTTCTGTGAAACAAAGAGGACAGTGTCTGAGCAAGCCCACCTAGCACAAGGAATTTTGCTGCAGCATGTAAAAAGTAGCTAATACTCTTGCTAAATGGAAGTAATGGTTTATCTTGACCACAAATATCACAATTAAGAACCCAGTTTTTCAGCACACATAACGTCATTGACAATTCTATATATATGAAGTACAACTTCCCTTGATCTCAGCTGCAGCTGTCAGATCTTGGTAGTCCTCTGCCTCTCCTTTCCCCAGGTCTCTGTCAAATCTTCTTGGCTGAGCTGCTCCCAGCCCTCACTTGCAGCACAGTGGCCCTGGCAGGGTGGTCTCTCTGCTTTTGTCTCCCCACACTGTTCCCAGTCCTGTTCCTTCTTGTGCGACAAGCTCCACAAGTTCTTGTGTGGTCAGTCCCAGCCCTGTTTCCAGCCCTATGGTCCCTATTCAAGTAGTCTGTCAACTCCCTATACTTACGGGGACCCATCAGTTCTTTCCTCTTTCTGCTCCAAACACTCTCTCTTCAGAACCTATGTCTCAATTAACTCTTTCTTTTCTGTCTTTGACCTGGCTTTCATCCCTTCTTGATGTTAATCTGGATTTTTTTCTCCTCCATACTGCCTAGATATCAGTGACTTCCCTCAGAAGAGAGACCTAGAATAGACCTAGAATAGGTTCCTTCTCTCAGCTCCACTGTCCAGGCAGAACCTGGCATGGAGCATTCAGAATAAAAAAGTCACGGAAAATGCCCATCTTTGTCCTGGTCCCCCTTCTGCACAGCATGCTCAATTATACTGTGGTACTGGCATGTATATAATCTGGTCAGATGTACCCATATACACTCTAAGAAGGAGCCTCCAGAGATCTGAACCTCCTTGAAGTCAGTGAAAGCACTACTGAGGATCTGTAAAGCATGATTTTTCAGCCCTAAAATTTGCATAAGTTTTCACCAGCTTGGCAAGAGACACGTTTCTGGCCCAAAAGCCACTTGCTAAATGTCAGCTCCTTCTCTGAGATACAGAGTATTTCCATGAAGAGGTTATCAGAACGTGTAGTGTGGGCAACCTGCCCCAAGCTTTTCCCCATGTTTCACTTTCAAAAATGAGAGAATAAAAATAAAGGCATACCAGCATGACAAGGAAAAAATCAGAGTCCACACGATCCCTCATCTAGCAATATTCTAAGCAGTTGAAAGCGGTATAACGGCAACTTTCAGGCAACTAACAGGATGGGCTACCAGCTCAGCATTTAATAATAATAACAGTTATAATAATAGAAACAACACAGCTAGAAAAGTCAGGATTTCACCTCAAAACTGCCATATACCATCTGTTATTATTAGAGAAAGACTATGTCATGACAAAATAGTAACTTTAAAGCCCAGTTCTACAAATCATGCAGTATTCTGAAATTCTGAAGGAGCAAAGGATACTCAAAGCATCAGTCTGATTGTAAGTTCAGCGCCCTGATACTGACTCACCAGCTCTTTTTGCACGCTGTTTTTACATTCAGAAATTGCAAAATTCGTTAGTCGAGTTTATACTACGTGGCACATTACTAGAATCTCTTTTCTGGTGGATATTACAAGATGACATGCAAAGCTATTCGGTAATATTAAGAATGTCTGGTTTTGCACAAAAAAATCAAATAAGTAAAAAGACATTTAATAAGTAAATATGCACTTAAGCAAGTGTTTTTGTGGAGAATTAATTTTTTTCACCATTTCTTTATATTGTTGATTTGAAAATTGGAAAATAAAAATCTGCAGAGAATTATTTCCTGTGTTTTCTGAAAGTCTTCTCTAACGGGAATCTACTGTCCTTCTCCAAAACTGAATGAAATCAGTGATAAACTTCCGACTGATCTTGCTCTGAGCCTTGGATCAGGACACAGGCTTCACTAATAGGGAACACCCCATTCAACCTTCAGATTTAATGCTTTGGCAGAAGCACTTGGTGAGAAGCTGTCTGCAGAAAAGAAGTTTTATGAGAATGCTGAAAGGTTGACTGTGTGCCTGTGTGCTAAAATCAGGCTTACAAAATCTATGTCATAGCGTAACTATAGAGATAGACTGGTACACGCAAGATCCTGTTGAAATATTTTACAATACAGCAGGGCCTTTAGAATGAAATGCTGGACGTGAGCATGAAAAGCCAATATGAAACACTCAAATTTGAGATTATTGTGAGCTTCAGCTTCATGGGTTTCCCTAAAATCTTCTGCCTTGCATCAGAGTAAGAAAGAAGGGGTGAGAAGGGGGAAATAGCATGGAATAAGTAGGATGGAGTGACTAAGGACATGCTCCAAAGGCCACTTTAGTCAATGGCAGTGTTTACAGGAGGATTTTGTTCATAGTCTGAATTTCCCATCAAGAATCTGCACAAAAGGCAAAGAGGTGACTGTAATACCAATTTCAAGATCAGTCTTAGCACATACTGAGTGAAGGGGACTTTGAGTACTGCTTTATGGCGAGGAGCATGCGGCAGGCCCCTGTCCAGAGCCCATCCCTGCAGCACACATGGTCTTTCAGCTTGAGTATTTCAAGGAAAGGATGAAACATGTACGTACACACAGACATAAATATAAGCAAGGACAGTACTGTTTGGTGCAGCTGAAGAGTAACAACTGACAAGATCAGGACGATGCAGTATAAGATCCAAAGACTGTCTTCAGCCCTCTCAAAATTCAGTCTGTGGTATTACACTTGCTTAGCAAAAATTAAAAAGAGAGAAGTACTAATCCTTCAATATGCATATAGACATATATTTAAGTGTACATGCATGTGCACATATACACAGAGGAAGAGTGAGAGAATGTAATGTAAGGCCTGATTACCTTTTAAACTAACGATCTTTACATATCTCTGACATTGTAAAAAGTCCTTAAAAAGGGAAGATACACAATTTACATTCCTTTTAAAGCCATCTCAGAACTGATGAGAAATGTAAAGGGGCCTTAGAGTAACAGAACCAGCCCAACGGTACTCACTGCCATGCTTCCTTTTTCTGTTTTACAAATATTTGCATTACAAAGGAGATCCCTTAATTACAGGTTGCATTCTAAATAAAACATCGTTACAAATACTGAACTACAGAGAAGCAATGGCTGGCGTATTGGAACAAGACCTTAAGGGTAGATTCTGACACAGCCAGACTGTGAGTGACAGACTCAGCCCAAGTCACTGCTTCTTCCACAGCAGGGCTCACTGCATTTAGTGCTTAAGTAATTCTCTCTGATTAGAAAACCAGCAGAGCTATTCTAACATTTGGTTCCCCTAGTCCACAGCGCAGAGAAGCATAGGCAGCCGAAGGAGCACCTTTTATCCATATACAATGCCTAGCATAATAAAGCTCAACTGTGTTTTGGCGCTGGTAGTCTCAATTCAGAGAAGAAAGGAAAAATAATGGCTATTAAGATAAATCAAATCATAATTCCTACTTTATACATACTTGACACTGCAGACATTATAGCCTTTTATGTAACATATATGCTCAGGAGTCCTCATGGATATGTATGGCTGCATCTTGTCAAGACTAAAGCTCCATCTAGCCCAGCATCCTGTGTCCAGCTGTGAGCTGGCTGCCTTGAGAGGAGTCTAAAAGCAGGGCGAGTGTACAGCGATGCTTTCTCAGAACGTTCCGCTAGACCTGAACTTGTGGTTGAAGGACTTTCTGCACCGAAGCTTAACAGCTCCTGATTGATTTTCTTTCCATAAAGAGTCACTTTTTAAGCATATGTATATTTTTAGCAGCATTACCTCCTGCTTGAAGCTTCATTATGTCGTGGGTGAAATGTCTATCTTTGTTTTGAACCTGCTGCTTGCTATTTCCACTTTATGCCCCCTAGTTGTGGTACTGGGAGGAATGATAAACAACATTTCCGTGCTCACCTTACAAGATGCTCTGCTTCTGAAGATTATCCTGCAATAGATCATGGGAATGTACTGTATTTTAATAGGACACCTGTGACACTGTATGTGCTACAGCAGACAGAATGAGAGAAAGAGTGGTTTTCACGCTAATACTATTCTTAGGGCCTCATAACTTAAAAGCTACAACTTGCTTTTTGTATTCTACAATAAAAAGGACATAGCCAAGTTTAGAAGGAAACTTACATCAAGGACAACTAATAAAAAACAATGTCCTCTCCTAAGTGACTACTCTTAAGCTATTCAAAGTTACATTTTCTTATCTGTATCTGATTGTTTTGATAGAAGGCTGTTAACTTTTTGGTGTCTCTTGGCAAGTTAGGATTCATGTATTTTTGAATGTCTAGCTCATTCTTTTCCAGTATCTATCTTTTTTTTTTTTTTTAAATTTATAAATGGAGGAATGAGTTAGATTTCTTTTTCAGACACAAGTCATACCATATACCATATTGCGTTCTACTTGTCTTGAATAAGAAACAGGCTTGAACAGTTAGTCATTTCCAGTGTCTGTCAACCAGATACAAGTTCAGTAAAATGAGCCATTTCAAATTTTTAGGACTGCCATTTTCAGCAGCAAGAACTTGCATTCACTGTGCACTGCTCCCCAGCAACTTGTCATATGGAGTAAATCTATTTATTAAGGATTTACAGAGCTCCGGAAAATATAGCAACAAGTCTGTGACTGCATTCATGCTCTTCGAACCCACACAACATATTGTGAATTCAGTATAATTTTAACCTGTCTTCTTCCTTCTTAAAGGGTGATGAAGGTGCGTTTTGTTCTGTTGTCTTTTTTTTTTTTAATGCCTCATGCCCCTTTTCTTTTCCTATCCTACCCCCTACTCTGCCTATTGTATCTTGATGTCTCTGACCCTCAGACTTTTAGTGGTCTTTTATCACATTCAGTTCACTTTATTGTCTAAAAGCCTCTCACTCGTGCAGAGGATTTTCTTTCTTCACGTGCTTTTGCTCTCCCTGTGTGCTTGCTTCCTCTCTTTCTCTCTCTCTCTCATCCCTGCTTCAGTCTCTCCCAGTTAATGTTGATCTCAAGTTTCTCATCATTCCCCACTCCTTTCAGAAGACAGTGGGATGGTCAAATAAGTATCAGGGAAGCCATGCCTTGGGCTAAAATATATCTATCCAATCTCTGAGTGCTATAGTTAAAAAATTGGGAATGGCATCTCCTGCAGTCATTTTATCCACAGACTAAATGGAAACACTACAAGCCTCAACGATGCTATTGATTGCCAATTACCTCTTAACTGCTAATGTGTACATGATACTGGCTTTGCTTTATTGATTTTTATATAGAGAATGTTGTATGTTTTAGAAACATTTTTTTTCCCTGAAGATAACATAAAATGCTACAGGTTCCTTTTTATTCTCTTTCAGACTACATAGCAAAAAACGGTGCTTGGTCTAGAAATCCCTAGAGACCACATTATTGCAAGGAGTTCTTATACATCCGTCTATAAACGTTTCAGTTAACAGGTTTTTTACACTGGAATTATATGTACTAAGGCATACACACACACAAGAACATCTGTATGTAAACATCCTTGATTTCCATCATTTTCAAAGGATTTGCTTCGTCTGAAAGGTTCTGATTGCAAATTTTATGCAGATACACATAAATGCTGCTGTGTTTGGTTAGGGGCGGCGCAGAAAAAACCTGCAGTCTCAAAGCCTGTGTGTACCTTGAAGTATTAACTCATTCTGCAGTTTGTAGAATGGCAAAAGCTCATAGACCTAAATCCCGCAGTCTTGATATTTTAATTTCTTCTTCATTACTTGTGCATTAGTATCTACTAACCAAAATCGACATCACTGTATGCTGAACAGACACACATCAAGAAACAAGCCCTTTCCCTGGAAAGTTTAAGGTCTAAGGGTGAGATCTGCAAAAATTGCCTAATGGAACGAAGTGCCCAAATCCTCGTTTTCAGTTTGTGATGTTACCTTCAGTGGGAATTCTTAAAAAGCAAGGTAGGAAAAATAAAAGGCAACAAAAAGCAGGGGAAAGGCAGGATTAATACAACAGTATTACAGGCAAGGAACTGAGGCACAGAGAGATTACATGATTTGCATAGCGTCACTCCTGGAATCTGAGCGCTGACCTCACTTCTGCCGAGTCCCTTCACTACCCACACGACCAACATTGCCAGTCTTCACAGACCCATTCCTTGTATGAACCACTCTTCAAACTGTCAAGCCCTAAACATCCCACTTACGTTTTCACTGTTAACGTCTGCCTCACTGGGGCAGCCAAAGAGTTCCCGTCTCAGCAAATTCCCATCATATTCCAGGAATGTCAGGTAGAGGTTGCGGAAAAACTCCACGTGCTTGTTTTTCACTCGCAGCTTCTTTGGTGAGTTCCAGTGAATCACCTCAAAGGGAAAAAAAGAGAAAACACATCCTGCTGTTAGAATACAAATTTGCTTTATCTGCTCTTTTTACGTGCATTCAGTTCACTGCCTTCTTAAAATAAAAAAAAAAACAAACCACAAAACCAAAAAAACCCAGACTTCCTTCTGTGTTTTTATCACAAAGACTTCGCCACGTCTTTCCCAAGTAGCTGCACTCTACAGGTGATGAGCTTTGAAACTCCTCCGTAGGATTACCTGCACATTTGCGTTAGGGTGCTGCTCTAGGCTGTGACGCAGCACCTCATAAATGCTGCCACAGCTCTGGGCAGGGACCTGACAGGTTACGGACTCTGTGGGAGAAGGTGGCAGAACGAGGGACGCAGGGATGTAGGTATTAAACATTAATCTCATATTTCCACATGACTGTTTCAGCTAATGAAATTGATTCACTGTTTCAGGCCAGGCAGACACTTCACTGGCTAGGTGTTGAGAAGAAAAAGCTTGAAATTAATTCCTATGCCCACCTACACCCTTCAAAAAGGACTGAATTTAATCTGACTTTCTTTCTGCCATTGCTTCATTTAAACAAGACTGATCTCAGTTGCGTTGCACAACACAGTGATGCAGTACAATGCCTCACCCTTTGAATTCCAATTTCTAGCAGGTATTTAGCCTCTGCTAATGGGAGATGACTCTCACACTGGCCTAGATTTACCTCTGATGCTGACACAAAGGGCCTGATTCTCATTTACATCACGGCAACTTTGCACAGCTGCCAGCGTGAATGAGAATGGGGCCCTAAGGAAAAACTAAGAGGGAGCCAAATGTGGCTTGCAGGAATGATTTCATTTTATAGGAGCTATATTTTAGGCATAAGAAAAAAAACACCAAATGCTTTGTATTCAGTTTTACTCCTGTAACCCCTAAAGAGATTAAAAGAAAAAAAAGACTCCCTTGGGAATATTTCCAAGCTAGGCGTTCTGGAGGTCCTCTGAATCCATTAAGTTAATTGCGTGAAGGCACCGCGGCACTCACACACCGCCACAGAGCTGCGACGCCGGCTGCCGAGCCGGTCGCGTGGTAAGCTTTGCTCCGAACGTTGCACTGCTGGGAGGGAACGCACAGAGCTGAAGCGCAGCACGTAGAACAGAAGCAGCCCAGAGCGGAGGAATGCAGTTCCCTTGTCAGCAACACGACTCCGTAGGAACAGGGAGCCCTCTGAAATCACGCTATCTGTTGCCGAATTAGTGGACTGGAGGAGGAAAGAGCAGGACGTAGCCTGAATGCTTCCTGTATTGACTTCAGCAAACAACATAGTCTGGGATTTCACTGCTGAAGCTACCAGGATGTCAGAAAACCATACATGAAATGAAAGAAAAGCAACTGTAAGAAAAAATAATAATTTCAGAAATTGGCAAATCAGTTTTTCCAGTTATAGCAACACTTTAAATCAAGATCTAGATGCATCTACACACTGTATAAATCTGGGAAATTATCTGGACAAAAATACTTGGTGTAAATATTTACGTTGGATTTGCATGGCAAGGTTTTGGTGGGGGGGGACTACAGGGGTGGCTTCTGTGAGAAGCTGCCAGAAGCTTCCCCCATGTCTGACAAAGCCAATGCCAGCCGGATCCAAGATGGACCCACCACTGGCCAAGGCCAAGCCCAACAGCAACAGCAGTAGTGCCTCTGATAACAGAGTTAAGAAGGTGAAAAAGGTACCACACAACAGCAATGGCACCCTGAGAGAGGAGTGGGAATATGTGAGAGGAACAGCTCTGAAGACACCACGGCCAGTGAAGAAGAAGGGGGAGGAGATGCTCCAGGCACCGGAGCAGAGATTCCCCTGCAGCCCCTGGAGAAGACCATGGTGAGGCAGGCTGTCTCCCTGCAACCCACGGAGGTCCATGGTGGAGCAGATATCCACCTGCAGACAGTGGAAGACCCCATGCTGAAGCAGGTGGAGACACCTGAAGGAGGCTGTGACCCCGTGGGAAGCCTGCATGGGAGCAGGCTCCTGGCAGGACCTGTGGCCCCATGGGGCACCCACACTGGGGCAGTTTGTGAAGAACTGCAGCCCGTGGGAAGGACTCGCATTGGAGAAGTTGGTGGAGGACTGTCTGTCATGGGAGAGACTCCACATTGGAGCAGGGGAAGGGTGTGAGGAGTCCTCCCCCTGAGGAGGACGGAGTGACAGAGACAACATGTGATGAACTGACCGCAGCCTCCATTCCCTGTGCTGCTGTTGGGGAGAAGGTAGAGAAATCAGGACTGAAGTTGAGTCTGGGAAGAAAGGAAGGAGTGGGGGGAAGCTGTTTTAAGATTTAGTTTTTATTTCTCATTACTTGACTCTGATTTGACTGGTAATAAATTAAATTAATTTTCCCCACGGTAATTGGTGAGTGATCTCTCTCTGTCCTTATCTTAACCCATGCGCCTTTCGTTATATTTTCTCTCCTGAGTGACAGAGCGGCTTTGGTTGGCACCTGGCATCTAGACAGGGTCAACCCTCCACAATATTTTTCCCAGGTAATGCTACATTCTTGGCTGGTTTTACATTTGTCCATATGTTCGGAAGTATAGCTTAACTGCAATAACATGGTGCTGCAACGTATGCTGAAAATACAGAACAGCACAGAAACAAAAGGAGCTTTAGGTAGGTTAGGACATAAACTTCAGATGACAGATTTCCTCCACTGAAAAATAGATCTTCAAAATCTCCTTTTTTTTGAAAAGAATGTGACATATTTCATCCACTGCATTTAACTGCAGCAAAAGGCATCAAGTGCAGGCAAAAAAATCTCAACAACTGAATGCTACCTCAGGGAAACAGGCACACATTACAGAAGGACAGGGCTGAAGGAACCTAAAGGGCTGCTTAACACTTTTACAGGGTACTAGTGTACATTCTACAAGCAGGCACGGAATGGAAACTGTCTGCTGGTAACTTGCACTTATTTACAAGTGGATCAAAGAAAGCTGAGAAGTTGGCAAATGGGACTAAAAATACTAAGAAAAATCTTCTGTGTTTTCTCCCTACTACTCTTACACTTCTTGTGAGGTTCCCTTTGGATGTCTTCACGAGCATCCTGTCACCCTGTGGAGCACTCTGACCACTCACCCTGGGGACCATGAACATAGACATGGCTAACGATGATAAACTCAGCAACTGCTATGGGACGGGCTCCCCGGTGCTGCAGGAACTTCCCATCAACATACACTATGTCACATCATAGCCAAGTACTGGTGGTGATGCCTCTACCCAGTTGTGTGGGGGATGATGTCAAAGCCAGACAACTGCAGTTGTCAGTGTAGAGGCTCTTTGCTGCCGTGCTTCGAAATCTGTTGTGTATGTAAAAGCTGGTAAGTGTCAAGGGCCTAGCTGTGGTTCAGATCTGATCAGATTTGAAACATGTCAGGATGCTGCATGTGTACAGATGTCAGGGGAGCCTGGAGTGAATGGAGGAAAGCTGAGTGGAGCTGATGACTACCCAAAAAAGCTGATATTTTAATGAGGAAAGACAGCACACGCCAATGCAGCTAAAGAACATCAAGGAACTATGCAACCATCTGGATGACCTGAGGTAGGAAAGCCACAAAACAGGTCTAGTGAAGAAGCAGGCTGCTTTTCATATGTAACATGATTAGATAAATATTATGTGATATATGAAGGCATAAAAAAGAACATCAGGTTTCAAAAAGCACCAAGACTCTTAACCACTGACATACAACACTACATCCAAAGACCATATTCTTTTTTTTTGCTGTCCACCCACAAATTCACCTTCAATTCCGACTGTAGCTGTCAGATTTGGTCTACTGCACCATTGGCTACAGCAGAAGTTGTACAGGCCAAGACATCCTTGCATAACCTGTCATGGGCATCAGTGAGGTACCTGATGAAGACAATGGGCTGCACAGATAAAGCTATGGCCATAATATTAGAAACTTTATTGTGGACACCAGCAAATCTATTGGAGAAGAAAATAATCATTTGAAAAGAGACTACAAGGAAATCATAAGCAAAAAAAGAAGTCAAAGTTAGAATCCACTTTATTTACAGACTGAGCAAGTGTTATCTCAACATTAAAAAGAGAAAGGAATCTAGAAACTAAAAATCTCATTACTACAACATCCCCTTTCCAAGACTGAACAGCACCATAATACTGTGTTTATTTCTTCTATTTTCCCTCCTACTTTCTAAGCTATTCCAAAGCTATGTTGGCTTACAGAGAAAACTGCAACTAGAATATATAAAATTCCAGTGCCATTATCTGGGTGGACATCTGAGGAACAGTGCTAGCCTTCAGGCTGGCCCACGGATCCTTCCCACTCTTGATCAAGGCCTCCTGAGAACTAAGAAAAATACGCTCCTTAATCTTCATTTAGCAATCTAAGTACTGAAAGATCAGAACTTAAAATTCCACATCTATTTAACACTTGGTTAGTCGTCATTAAGCAACTTGGCACTATCTACATTTCTGTTAATACCATCCTAGTTAATCAGCAACCGTTACCACTCACTGCTTTCGCTCAGCCAGCCTCCTGGAATACTTCCATACGCTCGTGACCTGGTGAAACAGGCTAACTGCACCAATAGTTGCTATTTATTCACCAGGTTCTGACCCAAAGCACTCAAACGACAGCACAGTTGGAGCCTGGTAGACTGGCAATGGGATCTGAGGTGGAAGGTAACAGAGGATGTTATATGCTGGTGGAGTGTAGGAGAAGGCTCTTAGGTCAGTTATCTGCTTGGAAACACACTGAAAACAAAAACCCCTGCAAACCTCCTTAGGTTACCAGCTGCATTATCCTCTCTAGGGAAATTACATATTTTGAATCTAATGTTCAAACCACTAAATGATAACCTTCAACATAACATTATTTCTATAGGTACCTTTACACATTTTTTCCCCTGAAGCATCTCCTCTCTCTAAAAGAAGTATTTGGCCAAATGTTTCCTTAACCTGAATCTCTTCCATTTGTTACCCAAAGATACATCTTGATAATTTCTCACTCTACTTCAGCCGTTACACAACCAGAGAATACAGGATATCCTGTGTATCTATATACCTACTTTCCAGGCTGAAGGGGTAAAAAGTAAGAATAAATTCAGATTAAAGTTAAACCTAAAGAAGTTTAGTTTTGCAAAGCACTGAACAGATATTCTTAATTAAGCCCACGAGCAGTTCACAACTTAGGTAAATACGTAAAAGTGGCATTTTGTAGATGGGAAGCTTTCCTGCTTAAAAAGTAGACTCCTTGTTTAGACAACCAGACAGTTCCCGCTGAAATCAACAGGAGTTAAACATTCAGCAAATCTGCACAGTAAAGCCACCTATATATGCCACTTTAATGCCATCTCAATAGGTTTTTCTTCAGGCACAAATTATTGAAAAGTTTAAATATGCCCCGAGTGACCCTGCAAAGAAGCACCACATGTGTAACTTAGGCCTCAATTAGACCTGTCTGAAAACTTTATTTTTAGACTGTATTTTATCAGAAATGAGTGGTTTAATAAAAGAACCAAGTTCCTCAGAAAGGATCAAATACTTGAGAAAAAATGCCATCAGGAAGGTTTCAGAGTGGTATTTCTGAACTATGTAAGTGGAAGAGACTCACGTAGCCAGCAATCAGAGGTCCAGGCACTGCTTCTGGATGTGGGATTCAAATCCCTGCCTTGCCTGATTTGGTGCCCACGGTCCCAGGGATTACTTTACTCCCCAGCTTACTGCCTGTGCTGTAAGCTGACACACTGTCCCTGTCTTGTACTTTTCAAAATTCTCAGTTTTTCTAAAAAGGATTTGCAGCTCTTGCTTCAACTCCTGTACCAATGTTTAATAAGAGGCCTCCTGCCTGCAAAAACAGCCCAAAACCCCACCTCTATGATACCAAAGCACTCCTTTTTTTGGCAGAGCAGAAGCATTTTACTGACTCTGATGTTCGTTCAAGGGATGGGTATGTCTAACCCTCTTGAGCCTTTACTCCTCTCACTGTAGCTCTCCCTCGGTTGGCGTGAAAAGGTGCAAGGCAGCAGAATGCCAGAACAGTGCAGATCAGTACTGAGGTGCTTGGGCAGCACGGGGTGGCTCAGGGACTGGGACAGAAAGGGGTGCAATAGGTCACGTTTGAGGCAGAGCTGAAATGATGGTTTTGGGTTATGGACAAGAAGCTTTCTAAGCAATCTTACAAAGTGATCCTGCTGTGGAGGACATTCTGAGGGAGGACACAGTGAATCACATAACACAATTTCAGGATGGGGAATTTATGAGGTTAATTATTTATCTATATGCTAATTTAGTATCAGCTGTGTTCAGAAACAGTTTGAAAAGCCACGAGCAGCTTTCAAAGCATTTTCCTATTTTGGGGTGGGGGGTAAATTCCAGTAATTTGATACATTCTCATTGTAGAGTCCTGCATCTCGTTTTTGTGATTGGGAATTACCAGATTCTCTGTGTGTAAATAGCCTCTGTATCCTTGACAACCAGACTTCTCTTCGTGACTGACTCATTCAATGAGGTCATGATTCATTGTCAGAGGCATCACAATTCATTACCTTCTTTCATAGGATTTTTCTTGCCGTTTGGGTTGTGCCAAATCATAGTAATTGAGATTTCCTTGCAGACAGGAACAAACTATTGACCAAAATGGAAAGCAAATACAGGGCCCAACCTAGCAAAAGTAATACATAAGTGAACTTCGGTTCCAGGCAGATCCCCAAAGGCTTTGAAGCCCAGCAAGGCATGGTCCTACAGCACACGTTTGTCCGTTGACACTGTGGGCTACTGGGGACCATGTGAGGAGCTGAGATAAGAAAGATAGACAGTGGATGCCTACACAGAATGACTACTAGCACTTCCACACCTTTTGGCCAGTCTTCAATAACAACTCCTGAGTGTTTCTCCGAGATGTAAAAAATGTCATGCAAAAATAAATACCTCTGGCCTTCAGAGACAGCAGTTGGCTCACTTAGCCAAAAGAATTAAAAGGCATCTGCTTCCTCATAGCCCACTCTTTGTCTTCTCTTAGAATTGTTCATTTCAAGACATTCTTGAGTAATGCAAAGCATCCGTAATACAGGTGCCCTCGGGGTGGGGAAAGGAAGACTTCTGTAAGTGCAATTGTTTACATAAGCTTTGGTTCCATATGTCACGGCGAGCAGAACAAAGCCCACAGACTTCAGTCCAGTTGTGTACAGTGTGGTCTCTAGCATTATATAGTATGACACAGGAGATGAGTAAACATTTAGATGCATAAAAATAATTAAGTAGTCTTGTTTTGATGTTGCTTTAGATGAATATAAAAGTAGTGGTCACTAACAATGCAGAAGTTGGTTATAAATATTTCTATTCTTCGTATGCCTTTTCTGAAAGATCCCATATGCAAGTCCTTCCAAATTTGTATATGCTGCTCAGCTGCAGCAAGGAAGTAGAGTTCAGCAGTAGTCAAACATCTGACCACCTCTAATGAGAGACAGTAAAAAAATTCAATAAAATGGATAGAGATGCAACCTAATGAAGATTATAGAGTAAAAAGTGATTGGAATGCTTTTCAGGCAATATGAAATATTCAAGTGCTCCACAGGCCTGTAAAAATGATGCTGGTTATCCTATGTTTGCACGAATGTGAAAAAAGCAGCAAAGGTTGTATATATACACATACACAGAGCCCTGAACAGCAGCCAGCCCTGGGGGTCTAAGTTTATTTGAAACAATGTTGTGTGTAAGAGATGACAAATCCTCAAGTCCCATGGACTTTGAGGCCAGATGGAATTAAATCAGTGCCTTTTCAGTCTGACATAGGAAATGCAGTCTGATTTGACTGAGGAATACTTGACTAGGACAGCTTTACCTTGGAATTTAAATCTCTCCCTGCACTCCTTCTTTCCTATGCTATCCTTCTCAATTCTGCAACACAAACTTCACAATCTGTCTTTCTCTCCCTCGTACCCTGGAGGTTTCTTTTACCTCGTTTCTTATTCCAGTCTTATCATGAAATACAGGACGTGCCAAATATGTTGTGTCATACTATTTATATTAAATGCCATGGAACTGACTAACTTTGGTGATTTTAAGAGTACATTTTCTAACTGGAGCTAATGACGTGTGTTGCTTTTTTTTGAGAGGACCACATACCAAACTAGCCAGTTTCTTTTCAGAAGTAGAATTTTGCTAATTTTCATAATGCAAATTCACAACTTCAATTTGTTTATGCTTTTTTTTTTTTTAATTGCATGAAGAATTTTAAACAGTGCTGCCTGAGGGCCAGTTGTTTAACTGCTGAATATGGGAAGAACTTTATTGAAACCAGGGGGCTTATGTGAACTAGATAAGGCTCTGACCTCTCTTTCAAAGCAAAAAATTCAGCCCTGATTCAGTATTGAAGAGATAATTTTAGCAGTGTGAATAAGTCCAGTTCAGCTGAAGAAATTGCTTACGTGCCTGCAGCCCTTGTTGAGTTAAATACCTCAGACCAGAAAGCCAGTGGAGGATATTATGCATCTTCAACTTCATTGCCTGTGTTGTAATGGAACTGACAGTGTGATACGATATACGGTAATAAACAACCAAGCGTAAGTTACACTTGTAAACATAAATTTGTTAATCGATGATGAAGAAAGGATACAACTTATTAAGGTACTTCTAACTGAATGCTTACTTGTAGGTGTTACATATCAGAGCCTAAAGAGTGATTTGCCTGAATGGTTGTCAGATGTCTACTCTGAGGTAAGCTTAACCAGTTCCCAAAACCACTCGCAGGGATCACAGTTCAGCTGCTTAAACCAACACGGATGTATAGCGACACTCAGAGCACCTCAGGATTATCCTGCCTGCCCATCAGCTGCCTTGCCAAAAGGTTATCATCTCCTGCAGGTCTGTGTTGTACCTGCCAGTCCCATATAGATATCTGAGAGTATCTACGGTGACTCAAACTGTGTTTAGGCAATTGATCCAAGCCCTGGATCCTCAATTATTAGCTTCAACATCTTTTTCTCATGTAAATGTATGTGTCTTAACCTTGTGCTGAATCCAGTCTGACTGTCTCAGCCCATTATATGAATTAATGTCAGCCTCTTATTCACAGAAAAATATTGTGATATCTCCCAGGTTGGAGGTGTATTTTTCTAAAATTCATCTTTTAGAAAACATTTTCCCTGCTACTACATCTCTGCTTTTGTTTCAGGCCTTGCAATTGCTGTCACACATGACTCAACATGAGCACAGAACTAAAATCTCTACCACCGCTTTGTTACAGGGCACAAACCCACAATGCTTTCAAGTCCCTACATTGATCCTGCCCTACAAACATCTATCATAAAACATTTAGTGATCAGTGTACTGACCAGTACACTGATCTAACTTTAAAAGCCATCTTGTATGGACCACACCTGAACAGTTTGTTGTGACTACAATATGTATGGAATTCAAGCAATACTGGTCAGATTTGACAGGTCATTTAACCACGTAGTAGATCTGTCTTTTGGGAAGTGCAGCTTTTGAAATCAGGGTGTCAAGGCTGACTGATTTTCTACATTCAGCCAGTATCTGATGTTCATATTGGACACTCCTGCCGTTACTCTACAATTTGCTACAAGGGAAAATTTGGTTAGATTTAGGAAATACATTGCACCATGAGGGTGGTCAAACTCTGGAGCAGAGGGCCAGGCACTGAGCAACCTGATCTAAGCTGGTCCTGCTTTGAGTGGGGTTTGGATGGTATTCAGAGGTCCCTTGCAATCTCTTCTATGGTTCTGTGCTTTTCTTTTTTTTTTAAACCTCATTTACTAAAGCATTCTCAAAACATAAATTAAGTATATGAACTTAACTGAATTTTAAAATTAATTGCCAAAACATACCTATTATTTACTGTGTTCTGATGCCACTACTCTGCTCCGATAGAATCTACCGCTGTTTAGCCTGCCAGTCTTATTCTAGAAGCTCAATCAGCTTTAATTCTGAACTCTCTGCATGCTGCATTTGAGTCTGGCCTTTCAAAATGACCACAGCACAACTGATGTTAATTTACCCATATCTGTTCAAATCCATTCTGCTTTTATATTCTACTGGACAATAGTGAAAAATGTGCTATTAAACTGATACTATAGCTTCATTTTATTAAATTAATAGGTTTCTACTCAGCCTTTTTTCCCAGGGCAAATCCTGGGATAATGAACAGCAGCGAGGCTGAGCTAAGTGTACACAAAGGCTAAATATGAAATAAGCAAGGTCTATAAATTTTGGCTAATGTATTTCTAACTAGGGTCCGTCCAACTCTCTTTGTGAATTTCACTTCATTAAATGATGTTGACTAAAGAGTTTCAAACTTGTCCAATGCAAAAAAAAAACCAAACCCAAAAGTTTTTGTATTCTTTGTTTAGGAAGAGCTGAGAACTGGGACAGCAACAAGAACTCAGCAGTAAGGTGCAGTGGTATAGGTGACAGATACGGAATGCAAGAAGGTGAAGCACTTGTCTAACGCCTTGCCAAACCCCAAAGCAGCATTCGTTTTTGACTGTTGTAGCAGTCAAAATGCACAAAGCAGAAGTCATATTTGCTTCTCCTGTTTGGGTGTCCTCATAAACCGTGTGTGTTAGTTTTCCCCCTACTCAAGGGACTTAATCTTTTTGTCACAGTGGAGTCCTGTATTCTCTGTCGCAAAGGATACCATCCATCCAACCTCCTGTAAAACCTACCTTCAGGTCAGACACATCTCTGTAGCACTGCTCAGAACGGGTGTGATCAGACAGCTGCACGTTCCAGAAACATGGAAGCTGGTAGACAAGGAAGGGGTTTTGTTTGATGACTGCATTGAAGATATCCTAGCAGACAAAACCAGAGAAACAGTTGGGTATGTTGTTTCTGCAGCAAGGTGATCTCAAGCCCTCCTCCCTCTCACAGGTAGAAATGCAAATGGTTATTTGCGCTGAACTCTGCAAACCTGGCTCTGTGATTCCCTTTCCATAGTGCTATCAATCTAAGGGGTGAGGTGTAGCTCTGAACAAAAGGAACAGGCTCTCCTGACACACAGAGGTAATGGACTCCAGCGAAGTTTTCAAAACATGTATCTTATACCGCGGGCAAGAGATGTGGTTCCTCTCCTAGTCACCACAGAGAGCAATATGCAGTAAATGACAAACTGCCTGCTGTTTGCAAGTACTGCATCACTTTTCAATAAAGGGGATGAAAGTGATCCTGGCAGTCGCGCTGCTTCAAGGTGAATTACTATGTGGGATTTATCTAGCACTTTATTGTTGCAAGAAGTATTCTAGGTATTTCATGGAAAGGGCATGTAGGACAGGACTGCAGAACAGCCCACACCATGTTGGACAGACATGTCTTGCCTCTACGCAGACATCCAGTTGGAGAAGTAAGTTACAAGGACAGTCTTGCTCTTAAGGTATTAAGGTAAGACATAAGCAACCTCGGTCCACTCTGCAAAATTCTGCCCTGTGCAGGTATTAGACAGCAACTCGGGACTTGATTGAAAACACCATGAAATTACAAAAACCATTTTAATGAACTTCAGTAGCTTTTGGATCAACCTGCAAGGATACTATACACAAATGCACATCTCTATGTGCACAGTAAGTAGCACGCTTCCTTAGTGGTGGCTGGTCACAAGCCAGATATAGCTCAGAAGCAGTAGAAATATCTAAATATGATGCTGTATTGAGTTAATACACTCAAGATGTTGAGCAAGACTTACTGGTTCAGGTCCAGTACTACATTAAATGGGTTTCTGGATTTAAAACTGAGAGCTGGCAGGAAGCACAAAGAGTAAATATGCATTTCTGTGTATAGTCACACTACTTCTCTTGGCCTCAGTTTCCCATCTGTGGCAGGGATACAGCAGTGCTTTTGCCTTCACAGGGGTGTTGTGGGAAGGAGTACATTAAAAGATTGCTGGGGTTCATCTGCCAGAAACAGTAAAGAAATATCTGGAGACTCTAAAATCTGAAGTCTGCTTAGACAATAACCAGTAGGAAAAGACAGTATATTTGGACTTCTAGTGTCTGGAGAGTTTTATGTTAAAGAAAGGAGGACAGAAAATTAAAGCTTGAAAGCCTCATTTGTCTATCTTACGAATCATCTGTGTAGAGGAGGTAAAAATGTCAGTGTAGTAAGAGAAACCTCATAAGTAAATCTCCATTCCTCTCTTCCACGTTTTCTCTGAATGATTCAATAAATGATGACAACAGACGCAATATCTTTCCCCTGCCTTTGCCCACACCTCATCCCCTTTCCCCTTCTTACCTTGCTCAATCCAATGTCCTACTCACCTGGTCAGCCAGTGAAGTGGACAGCATGCTCATTAACTCCCGCTCAGCTGTGAGTCTCCACATCTGCTCCCATTTCATCTTCCGCAACTTATCAAGAAGCAGCAAGATAACGCCTGAAGAAAAACACAGTGCAGAGAACAAGAGACGCCATGAAGGCACGTGCCAGCCAAGGCCCATCCTATGTGCTGACTCAGAAGTTAAAACAAGGAGATGAGCTGAGATCTCAGTGGAAACTACACCCTCACCCTGCATTAACACAGGAGGTTAACTAAAAAAGCTTCAGGTTTCAAGATGCTGCTAAGAGAAAGTTTTCCTGGATCCCTGAGGCTGCAGAGAAGAAATGCAGAGGTGGCATACAGACAAATGCTAGGTTATACAGGCTTGCAACGAGGCTAAAGTAGCCAAAGAGGAGTGACACTGGGAAGAAGAGACGCAAAGGAAGGATGTTGTACTTCCAGTAGTCTCCTTACTGATAAAGCTTGATTTCGCTGACATGACTAGCATTGGGATTGTTCCTTATAAAATAAACTAAAACAGGTGATTCGTGTGATGGAGATTAACTCCATCCAAAGGTCATTATCATTCCAAAGAGAATTAGACAGTATTCTCCAAGAAAGAAATAAGAAACCTCCTAATACTCAGAAGCCACCCTTCCCGCTCCTTGTTCTGAGAAGTTACAGGCTCCAAGAGGATATTCTGTCCAGTCACTGTTTACTAGGGAAAGGGTAGAGACAATCCTGATTTATCTAGTATGACTCCATTTCTGCCATCTTCATACTGAACAGAGAGCTGCGTCTTCCAAAATCCCACTGTTTAAATGAGTTTCTACTTGGCTTGAAATCAAGATTATGCTGAGACAAAGAGAATTTTGTCACTCACATAAAACATTTTACTCAATACGTGTGGGAGGGAACCTGGCCCTTAATACTTACCTCATTGGATGCAATACATATACTGCTTAGGAAGAAATTGCAGCCCTTCCTCCAATTAGTAAAATCTTCATCACCTGACACATCTGACTGCAATCCCTGAAACTTTTCTGAATAACAGATTATCAGTGCTCACTGAAAATCAGCCTTTAAGAGTGCCTGCCATGAAGGCAGCAAGGTTTCATGGAGCAGGATCCTCAGATCAGAAAGTTACACTCAAAGGGGGAAAAGAGATATTTAACATGAATGGCTGTTCCTCAGTTGCTCTTTGCCTGGACAAAATCCCGAGTGTAGAAGGGAAAACAGCAGAAGCAATGAAGCTGGATTGAAGCATGAGCAAAACCTTTCCTACAGAGCCTCAGAAAATTTTACTTGAAAAATTAATTTGGAAAAACTTAGATAAGAGCACTGTCATGAGGAATGAATGCAAACTGAAGGACCATAAAGGAAGAGTACTGATAAACAGCAGCCTAGCTCTGACAGGGAGTGCCTAGTAAGAGCAGTGATGGGTTCTGTGGTGTTTCACGTCTTCATTAGTAGAAGGGGGAAGTGAACAGAATAGTAATGACATCTGCAAGTGACATTAAACAAGAGGTCTTACAAAAAAAAAAATCATGGTGACTGTAGAGAAACGTAACAGCTACACAGAAGAATATGAAATGGTAAAAAGCAGGCACTGGGAAAAGCTGCCTGAGGGAGTCCAAGAAGATAAAGCTAAAAGTAATGAGAATAAGAAAGAAAATATAGTCTGAATACTTAAGAAAAATTCTCTTAAAACCACTGTGGTGAAATAACCTAAAAAATGGCAGATAAAATGCTTTATTTCATGAGTCTTTAAAAATGAGAATCCACAAAGATTAGCAGATATACCTGGAACAATCCTGCGATGGTTGGGCTAGAACAGAGGAGGTTCCAGGTCATTTCTATCTTCAGTTTCTATGACAAGGCAAATTCCATTCTAGTAAAACTGGCACTGCCAGGAATAAAAAGAAAACCTCTTCTGGCAGTGAATTTTGTGGCCTATTTTAGTTCTGTTTTCCATTTCAGTCCATCTGGTTCCCAAGGATGCTGGAACCTGTACTGGAGGGATCCCCTCTCATCTTCCGTCAACCCCTCTGCTGTTGGACTGGAGAGAGATGTATTGTCACAACACGGTACAGCATATTTCTGTCAGGGTGCCTGTTCCCTCTCCAGCATAACCGAAGCCTCTTTGGAGCATGCAGGTGCATGAACCAGCTTCGAAGAGAGTCATTGTGCACTGTCTGAAATTCTAGATCAACGTGAAGCAAATTCGTTGTGCTGCAGCAATAAACTGGGTGGGATAAGCTCCTCTCTGGCACTGGACTTTTTCCAGCTGGCAAGAACTGTCAGCTTTGTTTTAACAGTGAAATGCAACGGAGGACATTCTTTATTAAGAAAAATAAAGAGTAATTGTAAGATTCAGTTAACTCTAATGTAATAGTATTTATAATTTAGAGACAATAAAAGATTTTTTCTTGATTTTTTTAAGCCTCCAGTCTGAGGAGGAAAAGGGGAAATGTTTTAATATGTGCAGTATTCTCCAATTTTTTTTGTCTTCCACTCTTATGCTAGCAGCAGATTACGGCATCGCAGCTAAAGAGATTATGCTGTCCTGAGGGGCTATCACGCTAAAGCTCAGAGTAGGAGAGGCAGATGGGGTGGAAAAACTGGCATATACGTGAGAAAGGATGTATTAAATCATGATGCAATCCTGGCCACTGAAAATATTCACAAGCTTTTAATGTTCCATCGTCAAGACTAATTTTGATGTGTTTTTTATTTTAATTCACCTACAGGCTCGGGTTTAACACCTTTGTACAGACTCTGTTCAGGGCTTCTCGCACTGTGGAATTCTAATTTACTGCTGCCATAAAAATAACTACCGGAGAATATTTATAGCAAGTTTAAATATTTACTCATTGTTATTAGTGAGAATAAGAGATTTCTACTAAGAGGAGAATTTAATACTATTCACCTAATTAGTGTTATTTAGTGCAAAAGCATATGTGTTGGGAACTTCTAAATTGTCCACGCAGAGGAAAAATTACCTTTTCTTCAGAGCAGAGCACTTCAGTTCTACTTCTACACTGTTCTGTTATCAAAAGCAGACATAACAAATGAACTAACGCCGATCTGCACAATTATTTTGCAGGAAAAGCATCTGCAATAAGGACGGGGAACTATTTGCCTCAGGAGCCCCTTCCCTCAGAGTCAAATTGACTGAAATCTCAGACTAAATTCAAGATGACACACAGCTGAACGTAAGGGGAAAAGGGACGTACTCTCAGCTGCTGTGCTGGGGGAGGAAGAGACTGGAGGAGAAAAAATAAAAATCAAAGGAATATTTTATGAACATCTGGCCCCAGGCAGTGGGACTTCTCATCTTTTGATGAGTGCAGCATTTTCCTGCTCTAACCTACCTGAGAAAAACAAAGGGAAAGCTTGGCAGCAAACAAACAAAAAGAGAAAAGTGGCAACCCAGATGTCTCATGAGTATTAAACAAATTATTATCAGTCACAGAACACCCTATCTTCCTTACCCTGTGGAAATAGTTCAGGCATACGCAGAGATGCAAGTATCTCAAAGACCTTTTGGAAAAATAATGCTTTATTACTAAACCTGTGGAACACATCCTAGTCTAGTTTTTACTTGGATGGCATTTTCTCCCCCTGCTTGATGAGACTTTGCTTGAACTACCAACATCTCACAGATTCTGAATTGCTCAAACAAACAAACAAGAAAGCAAACGAACAAACAAAGGAGCTTCTCAAAAATGTAATTTCAGGACACACACAAAACCCCAGCCGCAAAAGCAAAACAAACAAAAAAAAAGGAATTTGGTGAGTAGATTTGGAGAAAACGGCAAAAAAATCTGAATTAGCAGATTTGGAGTAAAACGTTTCAGTTGGGGAATACTGCAAAATGTTTTTGGCACATTTTTACAACCAACTTATTCTAAAATAATATTTTTCACTTCAAAATTGACACAAATTAAAAATCTTACAAAAAATGGTTGTAAGATCTGAAAAGGAAAATAACTGTTCCATTCTGGGTCTAATAAAACTCTGCTGGTGACCTGAATTTTTGTCCTTTCCCATTTTTTGATTCAATCTGAATCAATTTTTTTGTCCTTCTGATGTTTTGGCTAAGCAATGGTTTCAGCAGATTCTTCAAGTCATCTAAGCAAAATAGAAAATAGTCTGGGAGTTTGGTTTGGTTGTGGGTTTTTTTTTTTTGGGTGTTTTTTTTTTGGTTAATCTGCTCCAGAACAAAATATTTGATTTTACTGTTCTGAATACTAATTGGCAAGTTTGCAGAAACATCAGCCATTTCCCTTGGAATGCTACCATGCATCCCCACCTCTTGCTTCAGAAACACAGACTATGGCTTTTCCTGGAATTCAGAGAAGAATATATAGTAAGGCTGGAAGTAATAACATTTTAAGATAGAACAGAATCACTTACAGAAGTTATAGTGGAACTGGACAAGCTTTCAAACTCAATCAATTTATTACAATGGCCCTCTTAAGGTGGCTGAAAAAATACTCAGTGCTGTTGGGGGAAAACAAATGTAGCTACTAAGAGATCATTTTCTGTAAGCACCACCTTGCCTGTTTCTTTCAGGTGGAAGAGGATGCTTCTGTGAGCTGTTGAGACCCAAAGATTTAAGGCAGCACAAACAACAGCAAGCTACCATGTTTTGTGAAATGGATTTGGCACCAAGAAGCTGCGTTCAGTTTTAGGCGCTATGGGTGGGGCTTGCAGCTCCGCTGTCCCAGAAGAAGCACCATGGTAGTGTTGACTGCTTAGTGCTCTAGAAAGTATTTATGCATGTTCCCTTAATTCCAATTTATTGTACCTGAAATCAACGCAAGTGGTCACAGTGTGTGATGCCAGGAATGCAACTATGCCTTTGCTGCATCAGGGCCCAAATGAGTAGTTTTCCTAAGGACTGGGTTTGGAATCCACTGGGCCACACCTCCACACCACTGACCGTGGCCTCTGCTCTTCATCATTAGTTTCAAGAGTCAATAGAAAAACACAGGTATATGGCTGTCAGGGATTAAAAATTTCAATTAAAGCGGCAATTCCACAACAAGCCACTGATGCATTTTTAAATCTTCATTTGCAGTCTTTGTGTGGATGAAAATCACTGCATTTATTCCACTTGATTTATAGGCCATTTATCTAAGTGCTGCTCATAATTTGACTAGCTCTATCATTAGTATAATAAAACCATAGCTTATGTATACAGTTTTTAACATAGTACAACCAAAGGACTGTCATTCTAACACATTTGTGGAGCATCCTGATACATTATTTAACTATGAACTTACATACACCAGCCTTTTTCTCCGATAAAAGCGCCTTTCACACAATGTAAACAAACCTAATAAAAACTTGCAGGGATGCACAATGCATTAATTGAGAATAAACAATGACTCCACATCTGAACTTTTCTCTGAGAAAACCAAACAGGGCTGAGAAGCTGTTTTGAAATGGAAAGTGGGTGTCCCTCCGGGCTGGGTGACAGAATGCTATAGCCCTTGTTTTCTTTGCACATGTATTGAAAGCGAAGCTGCGAGAGAGTGCATTTTGCAATGCAGTGCAGTCACTCTGTTGGGAGCCCGGTTCCTCCTGAAGCATTATAAACACTTTGTTTACATTTCCTGATGACCATTTAATGAAATGGAACACTTTCCTTTTCTTTGTTCTCCTCTTCCAAAGTATGCTGTTTCTCCTTAGACAGAATCAAGATGAAGGATATACTCGAGCATTATTCTACCTTCTTATAGAGCTACTCACTGTAGCTCAGAATTCCCTAGTTTTCTAATTGTTTCTTTATTGTTCAGATTACATTCTTCTTGAGCAACTTAAAAAAAACCCAGCATATACTTTGTATCTTCTCCTTAATGACTTCCATTTCTGGGGGAATTTCTCCAATTTTCTTAAAGCCCCAAAGGCTGCTACAAAAAAAATTTCCTTGATTCAGGAGTCTAAGAGGTCTACAGAAGAGGAGTCATGAGCCATAACTTTTAGGAAGTCTGGCGGAAAACCTCTGCTACTTAAAGACCATCCTGCTAAGTAATGCTCTCCCCCCCATCTTCCAGAGTCTTGTGAAGACAAGTAAAAATTCTGGAGGTCTCTCAGAGGTCAGCAAAGAAAAAAATGTCTCTAGACCTGGAGGAACTGGCCTTCTCTTACATAGATCCCAAGCGATGTTCTGGGTTTGGCTAGAGTAGAGTTAATTTCACTGAAAGCTGGGATGGGACACAGCCAGGACAGGTGACCCAAACTGGCCAGGGGAGGTATTCCATACCATGTGACGTCATGCTCAGCAAGGGAGGGGGGGGGCTGGTCGGGAAGGGGTGGTACTTCTCAAGGCGGTGCAACTTTGGGACGGTCCAGCTTTGGAATGGGTCTGAGCGTGTGGTCCGAGTTGTACTGTATTGTGTATCAGCAGCACTGGTTGGTTTGTTTGTTTGTTTTTTCCCTTTCCCTCCCTTTGCTGTCCCAGTAAACTGCCATCTGCCATTATCACAGCTCAGGGGAGTCTGTTTGCTTTCCTGTTCCCCGTCCCCACGGCGGGGGGGGATCAAGCTGCTGTGTGGGGCTCAGCTCCCGGCTGGGGTAAAACCACGACAGTTTTTGGCGCCCAACGTGGGGCACAACGGGTTTGAGATAACAGCAGATTTGATTGGAATGTGCTAGATTGAATTTATAGCTGTGATTGCTGTTTAGTTATTAATTAGCAGGCTCCTGTGCTTGCCATGGGGCTTACTTGCCTCACTGTATAGTAGAGTTTAGTGCTCGTTAGTTGCTGCTTTTCGCTGTCGCTGCTCGCTGTACTGCCGCACTGCTGATCTTCTGCCTGCGCTGTGCCTGGGAACAGTCTGATACCAGCCATGGGGATGTGCCTGGGCTGGCCAATGGCCAGGGCACCGCTGCTGTGTCTGTGCTGCTGTACTGACAGGCTGGAGCTCCTGTGTGCACTTGAGTCGCAGGGACTGTGACCTGTGGGTGAGCCCACATGGGAGCAGGACACCCCAAAGCTTCTGTGGCTGTGGTTGCATCTGTGCTGCAGCAGGTATATCTCGAAGCGTCTGTGGCCATAGTTCTGTCTGTGCCGCAGCAGGTATACCTCTGGAGGGACTGTGAGCCAAGGATGAGTGTACGGTGGAGAAGGTACACCTCGAAGCATCTGTGGCAAGGACAAGTCCGTGCTGCAGCAGGTGCACCTTGAAGCATTAGTGGCTGTGCATGGGGTGATGCTGGATCAACTCAAGGTGTGTGGCCTTGGATGAGCCCACGACAGGGGAGATTTATTTGTGAAGAGACTGAGGTGACAGTGACTGTGGGCAAGGCCATGCTGGAGCAAATACTGATGAAGGCATTGGGATCCATGGAGAAAGCCATACTGCAAAAGGTGCACCTCAAAGTGACTGTGGCTGTGGATAAGTCTATGCCGCAGCAGGTATACTCCTGGAGAGACTGTGGCTCATGGATAAGGCTCGACTTGGAGCAGGTACACCCTTGAGAGGGGGCTGCAGTCTGTGAATAGGTCCAAGCCAGAGCAGGGCCAAGGGGAGGTGTTCATTGCAACGGTAAACTTGATGGTCTGCCTTGAAGGGACCAGGGGTGGAGATTGTAATGGAAATACCTTTAAATTGTTGTAATCCATGATTTGAATTGCATGTTACATGAATCACTGTAGCAGAAACCACCTGAATCAACAAAGAACAAGCCTGACAAGAAGCAATGCCAGTGCATCAGTGGACCTGACCTGAGCTAGCTTTGGTGCCCAGTAACTCTATGCATCACACGACGTCTCCTGTCCTGAGTGACCACCATGGTGGATGGAGTTCAAGGTTATGGACTGAGTGAACTCAGTGGACAGTCTGTGGACATTGTATGGACATTTTGAAAGGGTGGTCCATAGGCTAAGGGAATGATAAAATCATGCTATACTATATCAAAGGATGAGAAGGGTAGTGGTGGTTAAGGAGGATGTATTGGATTGTGTGGGATCTGAGCATGACATAAATGGTATGGAATAAGGGTTGGAGAATGTCCTGGTTTCAGCTGAGAGAGAGTTAATTTTCTTCACAGCAGCCAGTGTGGGGCTGTGTTTTGGGTTTGTGCTGGAAGCAGCGCTGATAGTGCAGAGATGTTTTTGCTGTTGCTGAGCGATGCTCACACAGAGCCAAGGCCTTTGCTGCTCCTCGCACCGCCCCGCCGGCGGGATGGCTGGGGGTGTGCGAGGAGTTGGGAGGGGACAGACAGGGCAGCTGACCCCAACTGACCAAAGGGACATTCCATACCATATGGCGTCATGCTCGGTTTATAAGGGGCTTGGGGGGAAGAGGAAGCGGGGGCAGCGGCGTTCAGAGTGATGGCGTTTGTCTTCCCAAGTCACCATTACGTGTGATGGAGCCCTGCTGTCCTGGGGATGGCTGAACCCCTGCCTGCCGTGGGCAGTGGGGAATGAATTCCTTGTGCTTTGCTTGTGCACGCGGCTTTTGCTTCACTTATTAAACTGTCTGTATCTGAACCCATGGGTTTTCTCACTTTCACCCTTCTGATTCTCTCCCCCTTTCCGATGAGGGGGACGGAGCGAGCGTCTGCGTGGTGCCCAGCCACTGGCTGGGGTAAAACCACGACAGTCATACACTTCCCTGACCAAATTGCTGATAAAGTTTTCCTAAATCCTATAATGGAAAACAACATGGCTGGCAAAAACCCCAAATATTAGCAAAATCAGAAAGGGAAGTTAAGAGTTTTTCCCAGCCGTTCTACTTGATTTGGGTGTCAAGGAAGACAGTAAGAATAGTAACCTTTCTTGAATTCGTGTTTCCTGAACACTGTGTAAAGACTTGTAGGAAACGAAAACCATCTGTGAAGAAGTTCCTTCATGGGTTTTAAAAAGCTCTTCAGTTTTCTTACAGCCTTTGCGCTCTGTGACCCTTGTAAGCACACAGGGTACAGAGATTACATTTTAAAGGCACTGGAAAGCAAATATTCCAGGGGCTTCTCAGCTGGTAAACTAGGGAGACAGCTTCTGAGAGGGGGGAAAAAAATCCACAGGAGGCAAATCATCAAATTCTCTTGAAATTCAAAATATTGGGAAGGTTTTTGCTCATAAGTTTTAAACCTCAGATAACACATTCTAACATCAGACTAGCAAAGGGAGAGGAGAGAGGAGGGAGGTTTCAGTTTCTGTGTGCTGTACGTAGTTAGTACTATAGTTAGTAGCACAATGGCAATGACCGATCTAAATGAAGCAGAGGAGAGGTGTCTCAAGATGTGTCTCACATCACTGCCGTGCAGAAGTAGCACCCAACAGCTACTCAGTGTACATCTCTGCGCATGCCTGGAAGTCATGCATGGAGGTGCCAAAAGTTGACACTAACAAAAAGTTGGTCAGATACACATCTTACTAAAAAGAAAAGTGACACGAAGGAAATGTGGAAAACTTCAACAAAGCTTTAAAGAACTTTTCCTCTTTTCAGTGCTAAAAATTCAGTAAGTTCTTACACGGCAGGTTATCTGTGATTTTATTTGCCTGGATGCTTAGGTGACTTCAGTCAAGAGGAAAACAAAGTCCCAGCTGAATACCTATTTAAGTGATAAAGTCAGAAAGGATATAATTTTTAGCTCTTGCATAACAGAGGCCACAGGATTTTTCAAAATCAATTTGTGCTTTAACTAGAGCATAACTTCTAGAAAAACATTCAGTCTTGATTTAAAAATTTACAATAATGGATAATCTATCACAAACTTGGATAAGTTATTCTAATGCATAATTACCCAGATGAAGGATACTTCCCTTATTTCTAATTTGAACATGTCTTTGAACTTGCAGTCATTTGATCTTCCTGAACCTTTGCTAAATTGGCAAGCCCTCTATTAAGAAATGTTACTTTCTCCTGAAGATACTAATAAGCTGTGATCAAAACATCCCTTGACTTGCTCCCAGATAAGCTCCTGGAGCCATTTTTCCCAACTTTATGGGAAATTTTCCAGTATTTTCGTTGTTAATTTATAAGTATTCACCTTTGACCTGTGGAGATTAGACCTGGACGAGTCACTAAATCTGAACTTTAAAATATATCCACTCCACGAGGTGATCCTTAGCACCCAGATCAAGGACTATGAAGTGCTGTACACACACAGTGCAGTGTCTAGTGCTTTATTGAGCAGGCTGGTCACATTCCTACTACATAGCAATTGTCTCTGGGAACCTAGCTTGGGTTCCTTCAGTTTTTAGACATAATAAGTACCTTGTTTTAATTTCTCAGTATCCGACTTATGAGACAGCCATGTTACAGTTTTCTAGATTGGAGAGTTTTTAGCATGGAACTGAGTGTTGTGTGCACTGGAGAATGTCATCAGGGCACATAGGAATATTAGAGTGTGAAATCTTCTGATGCAGTGTTGAAGGACTGGAAAGAGGTGTAAAACAGAGTGTAGTCCTACCCATACTACCTTCCAGAAATACTTCCTGGAGTGGACTATCAACAACTTACACTCAATATGGTTTTTTTTATTGATAAAAGACGGGCTGGTCCCCGAGAGACACAGGGTACCAACTAATTTCTGTGCCCTGGGGATGATCAGAGAGTCAAGAGTGAAGAATGAACTAGGGAGGTAAGGTATCTGACAGCATAGACATTTGGATTGTCAGGAGTCAAAAGTCTACACCCAATACAAATGAAATATATCTCTTGTACTCATACTTGAAATATCCCTGCTTATACATCCAATGATCACACAAAGTATTTTGACCACTGTACTAAACCTGGAGTTTCTGTTCCCCTGATTATCCCTCCTGGACTGATTCTCATTCCTGTCTTCATTCTTTATGAGTGTACAATTTTACATGTCAGTGCCTCAAAACACAGAAGTGTGAGTGAGCATCACAACTCTACCTCAAGCCAGAGCAACTGGACTTTGGGTGAGCTGTCCTGAAGAGGAATCACAGAATAGTACAGACCGTACAAGGTTACTGTGGAGGAGGTCCAGTCATTGAATCTCCCTGTGCAGGCATGTTTGGAAAAAGGGATCACACAAAGCTTGTTTCCATTGGTAAAAACTGAGGAGGTTTGCTGGTATTTGCTGAATATTTGCACTGATGAAAGCAAGTGCATTTTCCAAAACTAATCTATCTTGGACTCTCCACCAAAGAATCAGCCACCTTTAAAAGAAAAAAAAGACTGTTTCTTGATCCTCAGCTCCTATAAATCAGCTTAGGTATATTTAACACCAGAGTCAGACATTTATAGCAGATCTGGACCTTATCCATGATGCTTATCTATGTTTTTTTCTTCCTCAGAAAGCAGTAAAAAGGTAACAGGGACCATTGCTTTAAATTACGTGTGGTTTTTTTTGGTTCTGATCCTCTCAAAAGCATCATATGTAATAGGGGTCAAAGTGTCAACAATTTTACAAGGTTTCACTTTGGACTATGTGAAGAGGAAAAATGCACCCTGCACAGGTGATAATTATTTTGGCTGGCTTCTAATATTAACAATAGTCCACAAGGCTAATTGTAGGGATGGGGAGAGTAAGTAAGAACCTGTCATAGCTTTTCTTGGTCTGGTGTTCAGTCAATGCCCTAGCAACAGAGGAGGAGATGTGGCTCACAGGCTGAACAGCCTCTCAGGTATTTCTTTATAGTTAGATGACAAAGAGGTTTGGGGTTTTGTGTTCAGAGGCAACCAGACAGCTTCCCACCTCCGCCCTCCTAATGGGCAGTTTATTCACTGGATGAGATTCAAGAGGAATAGAAGGTTCCCCATAGGGGAAAGGAAGCGGCAGCACAGAATGGACAGGCCTAAAAATTAACCATAGTATTTTTTAGAGAAGGAAACACAATGTACTTTAATGGAGTGACTCAAAGTGCCAATCCTGCCTCCACAACCACTCCTCTTCTAGTAACAGAGGGACAGAATTAGGTTCACAACAGAAATACAGGGATGTATTTGCATAAGGAGAAAATGTTTGTGGAGCTGTTTGGCATGCTCAGAGTCTAAACTAAAGGTTTAGTTTGGATAGGTGGACCATAAGGTGCCTGAAAAGTAAGTTGGGCTGCCAAGCTTAAAGGGTAGTGTTCAGTAATAAAACATTCAGATGGTGGCCAGCTACATGTGATGTTCCACAGGAGCTGATACTGGGGCTGATACTGTCTAACATCCTGATTAATGCGACAGAGATGAGACAGAATGAATCCTCAGGAACATCACACACAATACCAAATTGGAGGCTGTGGCCAATAACTTGGGATAGGGCTGCTATTCAGAGGGACCTTGACAGGCTGGACAAGTGGGCTCATAAAGTTCAGTGAAAAGTCCTGCAAGGGACTATTCCTGAATGGACGGTACAGGCTGCAAGACAAGTGGATAGAAAGGAGCTTTTCAAGAAAAGTCCTAGGGGGCTCGGTGGACAGCAAGTTGAACATAAGCCAGCAGTGCAACCTTGTGGCAAAGAAGGCCACCCTGAGGTCAAGGGAAGTGATTACCATTCTTTAGTCAGTATGTAGGACCACATCTGAAGTAGTGTTTTGGATTCCTCAGTCAAATGAAGGCACTGATATGCTGGACTAAGTCCAGCAGAGAGCAACCAAAATGGTCAGATGCCTGGAGAACAGGTATGAGGAGAAACTGAGAGAACTGGGCTAGTTCAGTCTGGGGAAGAGAAGGCTAAGGGGATCTCTTATCGCTGTCTCCAACTACTAAATGGAGCCAAACTCTTCTAGGAGATGCACAGAGACTGAGGTAACTGACACAAACTGCAGCAAAGGAAATTCCAATTACAAATTAGGAAATTTTTACCTTTTGTTTTTTACTTTTCTCACCAAGGCAGTAGCCAAATACTGGAACAGGCTACCTTGAGAGGTATCTTTGGAGACATTAAAAACTCAATTGGAAAAAGCCCTGAGCAACCTGAGCTGGCTTTCAATGGGAAGAGGACTAGAAGAACTTTGGAGATCCTTTCTGACTTAAACTGCATATAATTCTGTGATGCTATTTGGGAAAGCTTCTCTTCTTATGATCTCTGCTAACGTCTTGAGAACAACAGTCTAGGAACTATCTGTATATATAGGGTACTGTGGTGCTCCTGTCCTCCCCTGAGCTCAGTTCAATACAGACAGGTGGAGGAGGGAGGGTTGAGGAGCTACAGCATGAACAATTAAAGTCAGGATGCCGCTCAGCATAGAGACAGAAGAAACGAGAATGGGGAAAGAATTGAGCTGCTTGTTCTGAGATCTGAGTGTCCACTCACTTTTGCACACGCTTCTTTCTCAATACATCTCCAACTCAAGGAGTATAAAGTCTCTTGATGTTTTCTTAAACGGGAAAGGTTTGTCCTGAACCTAGTTTGCCCTATCACTAAAATTATTAAAGCAAAGTGATTTCTGTAGCCAAGAGCACCTAAGAAAGTTATCTGCTATGACCAAATGCAACTGGTTTTTGCTGGCACTCTCTTAGAGGTGACAACTTTGACAGAAAGGTACCTTAGTCACTCTGCTACTTTCTCTGACAGGTACCAGAGTACCTGTCAGAGTCCAAAGATGGATTCCTACTGTGATGCGTCTTTCTTTGCTTTGGGACTATGGCTAAAACCTCTGTTTCTGTATCTACAAAAAGGAACTGTCTTTACACAATCACTTTTATGAGCATGATGAGAAACTGGAAAGTGAACTTGCACTTCAGAAGAAAAAGTACTGGTTTTACTATTACTATGCATTTGTCTGGGGTTCTCTTGCCACATAATAGAAGTTTTTGTTCTCCGTTTAAGCACCTGGGTGCCTCTACTAAGCTTTTATGTGCAAGTCTTTCATCTAAATTCAACCTGCTAATGATGGTCCCTCTACAATAAAGAGAGGGCATTTCAGAGTGCTGGACAACGTAATTACTCATCAAGCTATGTATGTTCACATAGAGAACTGTCTGGATCAAGCTAAAAATACCACACTTCAGAATGATTCTTTAAATCATTAGATCGGCATAGTGTGTATATATATATATATATGTTCTATTTATGTACATTATGTGGAGATTAACATGATGAACTCAGGTCAGACTGTAAAAACCTCCAAACTAGGACAATTTAATCAACTAAAAAGAAATACTTTTTATTTACTCCAATACAATGGAAACTGGAATCTGGTATAGACTGTCTGAATGCCATTGTATTTTTTGTCACAGATTTCTTTGGAGATCAAAGTTTTCAGTGTTTCAAAGAAAGTCAGCTGTTGTTTTTAAAAAAAGAGAGTTATTGCAGGGTCTGATAGATTCAATTGCCAAGTAGCAGAGGATGTATCTCAGAGAATGCAATGAACAGTAGACTAATTCAGTTGCAGCAATGCCATTATTATGTGAATAGGCCTCTCAAACTAGAGGCACCATTTTCAAAATCAAATACATATTGACCTGCATTTCAGAAATGTCAAGCATGCTGTAAACAAGTTCTCAGTACATCACATGCTTTAGAAACTGCATTAGAAAGCCTGGGAAGGAAGCTATTTTTTGAGCGCAGTGAGCTTTAAGATAGCTTATTTTTAATTGCAAGCTACAGATTACAGGCAACAAAGATAGGGATGTGGTCATCAAAAGCAGAATTATCATTTTGGCTTCCCACCATTGGCACAAACAGACTGACATGTCCTGCTGAACCTAAAAGCAACGACGTGTTGGCCCTTCCTAAACTACTACCTGTACAATGTGCACGATACCTGTATTTGAAATGCATCTTTGTGTGTTATAAAGCACATATGTATCAGTGATGGAACTCATAGTGTCTTAAAGAAGGAATAATCTGATCCAAAAAACTTGCACAGTGTGAATCTGAGTAGGTGAAGGAAGGGCTACTTTCTGCCTTGACTTTGGTGGTGGACCTGATTTTTTTCTTTTTTAATCACTAAAGTATCTTTTTTATCTGTTTGCCAAGGATCTTGTCCTTACATCCAAACCTAACTATACCAGTCCCTGTACCAAATGTGACTCATGTTTTAACATAATGGGAGGAAGGAATATTGCAATGCCTTTTCACGAGGGCATGGATAAACTGAGTCAGGCCCTGAAGGTGGGTGATTTAAAGGTTCTATAAACCACGAGTCCTCTGATTTCTTCATTCATTGAGACAATTCAGAAAAACCTCTTCTTTCAAGGAACCACTATACTTTTTTTTACACCACGGAGAAAAGCACTACTTTTAGTCAGAACCTATGGAATACAATTCGTAAAATAGTGCTATATTCAGATAGCTGTCATGGAATTCTGATTCTTCCAAGAGGAAAAAAAAAGGCATTTTGGTAACAGACCTATCCAGAATTAGGCAACAATAACTATTTAAAGCATTAATTGTGAGGACGTCTGAAAAACAGAAATGTCTGATTGAATTAAAAGTGCTCAGCACGTCTTAACATCAGATCCATTATCATAATGTCATGTGCAGAAGCCTGTGGAGCTCAGAGGAAAGCAGTTACCATGTTTCTGGAGCAGGACCACAGGCAGTTCCATGCCCACCACCAGCTCGTTTTACATTGCTTTACTCGCCATTTGTTTTCTGCACTGAAGATGCACAGTATCATCACGAAGAAGCACAAGATGTGATCCACTCATCCACTTCATATAAGCAGTCTGCCCTACGCTCGTCTTTATTATTCACAATTGTTAAATATTATGCACAAATGACAGAACATATGCTTCCCACTTCCAGTTCATCTTCCACAGGTTCTTTTTTTTTCAGAGAAACAATAAAGGAAAGAGATTAATTCTAGCATTCTTCCAGTCATTACAAACATGGGAGTATAACACACGGTGCACATGTAGCCTGATACTGTTAGGTGCTAGCCATTCCCTTCTGTTCTCAATCCACAAATCTGGTAAAGTGACATTTCTCAGTGTGGGAGTATGAATCTTCATCTCAAGCTGCCGAGACACCTCTTTACACTATCTAGTAGTTGCACTTAGGCAGTGTTTTTCAGATGTGCATCAAATCCCCAGGATGGGTTTCTGAAGTCTAGGAGTCTGAAATCTCCCTGGGCCAAAGTTTTTACAAATGGTCCCCTCTGGTACACAGCTTACAGGCACAGATCCATCCTAAATCTCCATTTGAAAGGCATGGAGTACATTCTCAGCTGGTGTAAGTTGGCCCTGCCAGACTAAAGCCAGAGAATCCAGAGGTGATTTCCAGCAGTTAAGGAAGTGGCCTGAAATCATGATAACAAGTCACCAGAAACTGCTTTTAAAAGCTGTTCTCCACCATGATGGAAAGTGTAAGGCAGACAAAATACTAAAAGCTTTTATGTGTAAAATTTCTTTGACAAGATATTTTTCTGAAGAGTAAGATGACTGTTACTCCAGAAATGAACATGAAGTTCCAGTGTCATTCTGGAGCTGTCAGTTTAACATCTGTAAAGAGAAAAATCATAGTGCAGCTAAGGCAATACTTTTGAAAGCACAGTTTAGTCAGTGAAAGATAATATAGATTATACAGAGAGAAAAGTGTGCTTTAACTAATGTATAAGGAGTCTGTAAGAGTTAATCTCTGTATACACAAGCAAAATGGAGTGGATGATACAATAAAAAAAGTATTTGATTAAGCATCTTACAGCCAAGAAGGCACAGGAAAAACCTGGGTACTTTCGTGGTACATAAGGAACAGGGTTTAAAATGGCTTGAGGAAGGGAATGTTATCTCAAATAAAGAATGGTTCTAACCAGAACATTCTAAACACCAATTAAATTGTCACCGAACTGTCTTTTGAGTTTGTTCTGATTTTTGTAAGATTATATTACCACGGACAAAAGTATGACTTGGATTATTTGCCTGTGCAGATGAGGAAGAAGGACGAAAAACATCCAAATAAAATATTTCCTTGAAAATCTGTACTGGCTGTCAGGAGATTTGGCCTGGGCACACAGTAATAGGAGAATGCACATGCTTCTGGGTTTAAAGACCTAGTGGAGAAGGAATAAACACACCTTCAGCTTTAATGTATCTGCCTTCTGGGACTCCCCCAACCTGTATGTTTTCCAGCCACAGAAAGGTTAGAGTGAAAGATAAATTATCTGCTTCAGAAACTGGGAGGAAGCAGTGGAAGAGGTTTGACTGTGAGGGGTGCTTCTGCATCAAATCTGCCAGGGCTGGGTCTGGCTAAAGAAACTCACATAAAAATCTCTTCTCTTAGGAGTGTATCCTAGGACTGCAGTAAACACTCTCCCAAGAGCGAGAGCAAAGTCTGTCTCCGAGCCTTCCCCTGATCCAGCTTTGTTTAGCTCATTCAAGTTTCAGGGCTTGGGGGCCCTTTTACTGTTCCTAAATCCAACTCTAAGCACCTGAATTTCTGAGTTTTCGCTTTCCTGGCCCACTGTCTTTCATGAGTGTTTTGCTTAGAATTATTGTCTCTCTTTCCTACCTGACCCCTTTCTAGTTTTCTGAATCCTCCTTGGCCACAGTATTGCATTCAGTGTCAATTATTTTAATTTACTGAACACATCAAACAAGCTTCCTTTTCACTTGGTATTTCATCTTCCTTGAGAGATTTATACCTCCAATTTCTGCTAGATTACTGATGCAAACAATGAATTCAATTAAGAAAATTATAGGAAGTGCTGATTCTGTCAATAACAGCATTTGCTGCTTCTCAGGGGTTGCACTGTTTCACTCAGTGACCTCTTGTTCCATGTACTTGAAAAAAACATCATTCCACTTCTTACGATCACTTGTCAATCTTCCATTCATTAGCTACCTTCTGGTTTTTTTTCTAAAAAAAAAAATAAATAAGTTTTTATATCTACAGGTGTGTTTTCTGAAGAAAGAAATTGTGAGCAGACTAAAATCATGGGCAGGATTATGCGTGGCCTGGTAGGTATGTATTAATACGTACCAAGAATTAACACATGCAGTGTGTGTGAAGGACTGCAGGCATTCAATTAGTTTTGCTCTCAGTGGAAGAATTTTGTGATATACTGACATTTGGTATCCCTATAAAATGTTTGGAACGGTAAGTTAAGACAACATAAATTAAAGCTTTACAGCATTTTTATTTACATAATTGCACTTTAGATACTACTCACCATACATTTCTGGGTTGAGTGCACCCTCAGTAAGTTTGCAGATGACACCAAGCTGGGGAGCAGTGTCAATCTGCTGGAGGGCAGGATGGCTCTGCAGAGGGACCTGGACAGGTTGGATCGCTGGGCAGAGGCCAACGGGATGAGGTTTAATGTGGCAAAGTGCCGGGTCCTGCACTTTGGCCACAACAACCCCAGGCAGCACTACAGGCTGGGAGCGGGGTGGCTGGAAAGCTCTACAGAGGAAAAGGACCTGGGGGTGTTGGTTGATGCTTGCCTGGACATGAGCCGGCAGTGTGCCCAGGTGGCCAAGAAGGCCAACGGCATCCTGGCCTGTATCAGGAGTAGTGTGGCCAGCAGGAGCAGGGAGGTGATCGTCCCCCTGTACTCAGCCCTGGTGAGGCCGCACCTCGAGTGCTGTGTCCAGTTTTGGGCCCCTCACTACAAGAAAGATATCGAGGCCCTGGAGCGTGTCCAGAGAATGGCAACGAAACTGGTGAAGGGGCTGGAGCACAGGTCTTATGAGGAGCGGCTGAAGGAACTGGGCTTGTTTAGTCTGGAGAAGAGGNGGGCATTGGAACGGGTTGCCCAGGGAGGTGGTGGAGTCACCGTCCCTGCGGGTGTTTAAGGAAAGGCTGGATGTGGTACTTACGGACATGGTTTATTGGGTAATAGGTGGTGGGGGAATGGTTGGACTAGATGATCCTTGAGGTCTTTTCCAACCTTAACAATTCTATGATTCTATGATTCTAATGGTAAGTGATTGTGACACGTTTCTCTCTGTCAGCAGTAAAATAGCAGAAAGGAAAAAGCAAAAATGCAGTAGAAAGAAAGTAACTATAAAAGGTGGTCATCTCAGTAGAACAGAAGATACTGCTTTGTAGCGCAACACTGAAAAGAACTGACATCAACAAGTTTAGTTGTGTATAGCATAAGCTTTCAGGTTTCAGGACAAACCCATGAAATTTAGCTCCGTCTCATGCTTTTGGTGGTGTTGGGGGGGACGACATGACACAGGGGCAGCACAAGCTTTTATATATGCAATTCTGCTCTGGCAAGTGGAGAACCAGGAAAAAATGTCTTTTGCCAAAATTTTGTATCCATAACTATCTGTCTTCTGTTAGTCTATTCTTTGGAACATTTTCAAAGAACAGAGATGCAGAGGCTGAAATAGAAAATACAAATTCACAAAACCTGGAGTGATTCCCCCAAATATACAAAGGAATATAGAAATACAGATGACCCAACCACAACTTGTGCAATCCTTTTTCTAGTTACTCTATTTAATTAAATCCAATGTATTTCTGCGAAGCAAAACCACTATTATGGTGAATAATTTCCTGATAGTGCAGGGATATTTAAATGGACTCATCTTTCTAAACGGAGGCTTCGCCATCTGTTCTGCCCTTTTATTACAAACAGAGGGGGAACCCAACTCACTGCATCAGCATGTAAAGCCTATCATCGAAATGATTTAGATGTACGTGTGTGTTCTTTATGCACCTGGTATGTTTTCTCACATACCAAACACAAATCAGTGGGAAGACCTGTCTCTTGTAACCTAATAAATTCTCTGATCTAGTGCCTTTATTTCTTTTTCATGGCAGCAGGAATTGATGGCCAGTAGTTTGCATTTTATTAGGACAATTATGACCCTGTTGCTGTCCTGCAGGAGTTATATATTTATTGGGCTGACATTTTGATACCATTTACCTCTCCACAGAAAATAGGCCTTGATTTCTATTCTTTCCCTCTTGCTGGGCCTACATATGCTTCATCATGGAGAGAAATTTTGTAGGAGATGTGCTGAGGCTGTGTCAGACTGCTGAAAATCTCTGTCCTTCCCGCAAGGATGCCACACAATCTCCTTGAGACCATTTAGAGAAGGAACTCCTTGGAGTACCACAGGATGAGAAACTCCAAAATGCATCACACCGCATTGTTTTTACTGCTTTAAATGACAAATTTTGCACTAGGTTAGGAAGGGGGGTGCAAGTTACCACATCTCACACTCTCTACACCAGAAGACTGATTCAATGCTCAACGCAAACGTTAATCCAAAGAAAACCCTCAGGGCCTACCTGTGTTGTAACCTCTCCCAAGCGCTGGCCAGGGCCGATGATTCTTCCAAAGGTTGCCCAAATACCAATCACTCTGGTTCTCCACCAAGCCAAGAACCTGCTGCCCTGTAAATGAGCAAATTGCAAACAGATCATGAGACAAAAGACAGTCAATCACTGGAAAACACAGACGAAATCTGGAGAGGGACAGCCAGTGGGAACAGAAGACAGAAGTTGAGGTGCTGCCTTTCTTCCACACTCTCGGAAGATGCCTGCCTACGTAACAGACAGCAAGGCTGGCACAGCAAACTCAGCACGGCTCATTTCTTCCCTTCTCCCCTGGCTAGTCTGAGTAATTAAACACTGTGGGAACCTTTGTCATGCTGACAAAAATGTATCACCCAGACAAATCTCAATGCTGCTTGATTTTGGAATACAATGATGGAGAATCCTCCTAGTGAGAAGTAAGCGTTGCTAAAATGATCATCTAACATGAAGATCTGTTTATACTCTGATGGAGATAATATAATTGAAGAACAGGGCTCAGTATAACAAATCATTTTCTTTCCATGCCCCTCCCACTAGTTTCAGGGATTGTTTTCCCAGTCACAAAGAAAATCCCTTTTGCTAAGGAAAATACCGGATTCTATGAGTTTACCTACATAAGAAAGTTGCACTGTTTTAATTTAAGAGAGTAATTTAAAAGTCATTTAGGTAAGCCTGTGTGGAATGCTGCATAGAAATTATGATTTCAGTTTTAGATGGGCTTATTTTGGTTTAGCTTACATTGATTAGCAGCTGGCTTCAGCTAGAGTAAAACGTGTTTTAAATCAAATGTGTCTAGAAGGCTTGCACTGCTTAAAAATCAACTGAAAAGTGAATGTTTGTACAGATAAGGCCTTAATTATCTATCCTGAAATGTGCTGTATAAAATGTAAATAAGAGAAGTGATTGAAATGATGCTCTGGTGACAGGGGATGGAGGGAAGGGGAAAACTGCATTTGCTTCTAGTCAAAGAAAGGAAAGGGAATGGTGTTTTGACAGAGCGACCTGCTCAGTGAGGGCACGAAGACTGGGACTGGAAATTATTTTGCAACCTTTTGAGAAAGCAATTAAGCGTCATGCTCTGAAGGCACATTTTCAAATCCCAGCTATGCTCATAAAACCGGGTGCATGGTCACAGCAGTGCACTGAAAGCATTAGATGATCACTGTATGTTGCTTATGTAGGAAACAAAGCTGTATTACTAAAATTTCAGTATGGCCCCTGACAAAATTGGGACAAGAAGCAAGACATAAAGACAGAAGTGATTAATTCAATTTTATAACTGGCTACGAAGACGTTAGGACAGGTCAGGTGACTGCGATACTCTACTGCGGTATCTGTAGTTCAGTGGAACGTCAGTAGCCCCTACAGGTGTGCTGAACGCTGTTTCAGAGAGTGTGAACAGCAGTCAGTGGCCAATGCATACAACAAATAAATCAGAGCATTATGAAAGCATTCAAGGAGTGAATGGAAATCAATCTAGAAATAACCTTGAGAGATTACCAAGTCTGCTCCACACCACTGTTCAGGATCATCCTACTCCATCCTAATCACAACATGCCAGTCCTCACCAGACCTAATTTTCTAATGATGTCTCTCCTTTTCCATTGAATATTATATATATTATACATATTTAATTTTTCACATTATGCTCCATAACTCATTTTTAAAGAAGGTAGAAAATTTAGAGGAGAGAAGAAAGGATCATGTAAAAGAACATCCACCACACATTTATCACCCCACTGGTGCTATTGAAAACTGGTGATACTAACAGCGTAATGCACAAGAGAATGAAGGAAATTAGAGGCAGATGCATCCTAAGCAGCTGATGATTTGTTCATACAGATAAACTGTAGCATCTCTCAACCTGTGAGACACACGGAACACACTAGACAACACAGGAGGTGCCACAAGCCATATATTGTGAGAAAACATGAAAGGGATCTCATTTGGGTGAAACAAGGCTTGGCCAAAACAGACTGAAGGATACAATTTGAACAAACATTTGTTGATTCGGTGCTGGAAGACTGCCTGTTCTTTATAACCACTCCCTTACAGATGAGGTAGAATAAATCAAAATAAGAAACTACCATGGCTAGTAAAGGATGAGAAAAAACCCCGATGAAAAACGCAGGTGCACTTGGGCTGGAATGGATTGGCACAGCTGGTAGGAAGAGACTGACCCTGCCCGTATTCTAACAGCGCATTTCACAACTCAGCAGTCCACAAATCTTTCTCAGGGTAGTACCGCTAACATCAAAAGAAATGTTAGAATTCCATTTGCAAGAAGCAGAGACTGAACTTCTTCACCATGGAGCATCAATCTGCTTTCATTATTTTAGCCCCATGCATTTCCCAAGAAGCCAGAGAGTTCAGCCTTCAAACTGATGAATAATAAAAAATGAACAAACCTTGCTGCTTGTTAATGGTTTTCCTTTCCCACCTACCAGTCCAAAATCTCAGTTCTGACAACGTACTCCTGAAATACTTATTTCTCTGTTATTATTTCACATGCTAAGATAAACCAAAAAGGCTCAGGAAATTAAGTTGGCACATATTTATTGTAGCTGTNAAACACCCGAACAAATCCTGCTCTCACCAGTATTCCTTGAGGTTTGATATGGGACATGAACGAAGGCAGAAGTTAACATCATGTAAGCTTTAGGGCTTGGATACACAGATCAGCTAATGTGACTTACTATGTACCAAGTGAGCTGGAAGAACTGCCTGTACATGGCCTTTTAGCTTGTCACAAATACAAAGTAAAACATGTTAGCTAACACGCTTTCGCTTGCTTTCGCAATGGCCTGGGAATGCATACGCTTTCAAGTACTGTCCTACGGTAGTGCGTGCAACTTGTCAGGCTGTTGGAACTCTTGCTGGCATCTAAAAACCTACTAGGCAGATGTGATGACTTGTCTCCCAAGCCACCTTGGGGAAAGTTATGAAGATATGTTTTGTATCTTCTCCAGTTATATTTCTGCTTTCACAAGCCTGCGATAGTGTTGCTGTCTCTGCCAAAGAAGAATGTATTTTTATTTCTCTTTGCATTTTCTCTATGATGTTGACTTAGGGTAAAAGCGATCAGGAAAACAGATCAGCTGCATAGCAAATATTGATGGTTCCAAAAAATGTTTTGATTCTGACTGAATCAGTATAAAACCAGAAATTCAGAAATATTCTCTGTAGAAAATTCCCAAAATATTTGGATCTGAAGATACCAAAATAACCAGATCTAAATGTACAACCCTCCTCATTTTCAATATCAAATAATGTGATACATAATACAGCTGCATAACATATACCATATTATTCTACGTATCTAAAAGTTCAAACAAAATAAAATCTTAAAGTTTTGCCCTTCCAATTCTGAAAAATTAAAAATTTTTCACTCAAAACCTTCGCTAAAATTTTGTTATATTAATGAATCATTGTAAGAATATCTGTCCAGTGTATTACCAGTTATTCCATTTACTTATTTACTTTTTCAAAGGCATTATGAAGTTACAGAAATGAAGCACTGGCCAAAGCAATGCCTGGGGTCAAGCAGGCACAATGAACCCTCTCCTCGCTCACAGTTCTCTGACCACCCATTAGCCCCGACCTGTCCCTTTGCCACCCTACACACCATCCCTGCAAGGTGCATGCAGTTCTGCGGAAACTTTCACCAGCTTCATTTCACCTCCCATCATATCAGAATCTGAATTTAGATTTTTCTGAGGGGAAAGACTACAGCTCCTTGTCACCATGGCCTTTTGTAAAAGGCAAGCATGAAAGAGCTATGTGAGTTATTCTTCTCAGCAGATGAGAACACGGTGGCCACCATAATGAATTTGAATTGTTCACTATTCTGAGCTGCCCGTTTCTTCTTTCTAAGAGTTATTATAATAAAATACTATCACTAGCAGCAAAAGCTCTGTCATTGTTTTCTGCTCCAGCCCTGCAGTTATGATTAAGTGTGCTCCTCTCACTCCCTGTTACTCCAGGCACAAGTTAGGTTACGAAAATGAAGCTGTCTTTCTTACTTATTCATACATCACCACTAACAGCCAGACAGCAGAAAACAAGGCTATGATTCTGGCACGACCATGGTGAAAAATTATCGAGTAGGCAGAATTACAGCTGGATTGTCGGGAACGGGGCTGTACGCTGCCCGGCTGCGGGATGTGATTTCTCCAAAAGGCAGCCGCACAGCTACAGCATTTTGCACAGTACAGCTCCCTGACAGCTCTTGCACGACGAGAAGTGCTTCCCTCCTTGCAAAAGCTTAGCTGTCGCTGGGAAGAGGTTTCCATGGAAAAACAGGTACTTCTGAGTCTGACGACTCAATGCCTTCGATTCTGTTTTCACTTCATGGATTTTTGGTGGCTAACAGAGGGGGAAGCATGATCCTCTAATTCAAGCATTGAAGGGGACTCCAGATCTCCTCTCAGCTCCTAGCTCAGATACTGATTCCTTGGGTGACACTGGACAGGTCATATAACAGTGTCTTGCTTGATTCTCCCTTCATAAAAATGGGGCTAACAATAACTTTTTACACCTCTCCCATTTTGTCTCTCTCATACTGCAGGTATAGGTGCTCTGAGGTAATAAGTGTGTTGGTTTGCACTGAAAGCATAACATCAGCTGCAGGTAGCCAGGCTGAAGCTTCATCCAGCACCGTATTGTGTCTCCAGCAACCGGGAGTAGCAGCTGTGCAGTAATGGAGTAGAACAGGGCAGCTCTATGGTGGTGCTTCTCATTCGTGGTCCTCCAGCTTTGCGTGACTTGTGACCCATGGTACATCTGAAAAACTATCAGCTTTAACTTATGTTCAGTCTGGTATCTGCTAGTTTCATTTGGTGGCCAGTACAATCTTGGTGCCTGTGAACAGTATTTTCCTATTCTGCCCTGATTTTTTCTCTAGTTTTCCCTAGGGTGAGCTGATATCACAGGAGAGGTCCTTTCAGCACAGCTCCCCTTCTTGTTACATTCGTAAGGTTACTTGTATTGGTATGGGCCTCCAAAGCAAAAAGCAAGTGCAAAGTATTTTTCAGCCTTTAAAAACATAAGAAGTATGTTAACCCTGTGGAGGTTATTAAAGGAGAACAGAGCAGAATTCTGTCTTGCTACTTCTAAGTACTTTAACAGCTATGGTACAGACCATTAGGAATTTAATACAGATGTGAATGCTGGAGCCACAGCCAAGTGCTGCCAAAGCAATGCATGTCTTCAGCGTAACCTGAAAGAACAGGAGAAGGACTCGACAAGAGTTTAAGATTCAAGCTTGGCAGGAATCAGAACTGCAAAGTTCTGCTGCCAAAATGGGACACAGAAAAAGTGAATAAAAACGTGACAGGAGAGAAGGGGGGAAAAGGTACCTATTCTGAATGCTGGAACATTTCTAAATTGGCCAGTCTGATGAACATAGTCAGGACTGGCAGAATCTATAGTGGTACAATGAAACCGTGTTATTTTCTGCACGGCTTGGAGTGAAAATCTTTCATTAATGCCCTTTCCCTCTTTTCCCTTCTCCTGATCTATCTTTTAAACACCTGCAGAAGACACCCTTCCTTTCTGAAACGTGTGAGGTCACATCCCTAGCTGATATAAACCCGCATGACTGCAGTGAAATCAGTGTACTTACGCTGACTGACAGCAGCCGAATGCACTGCACTTCATGTTAAGCCCTGCCTGCCTGAGTGACCCCTTCCCTACGGCCTTCCAGTCCCTCATCTTGCACCAGTTCATACAAAGTAAGCGGCTTCTAAAATCTTTCACTTCTCCTGCCACATCTCTCATCCACCTCTTCAGATCACTGTCAAGTTCAAGCTTTTTATCCTCCCTATCGATGCCCTGTGCAATTCTTGCCCTGTCTATATCAATTCACGTTTCTTCCTGCTCCCAAACTCACTCCTCTTTTCTACTGCCGTGTCCTCTCTCATCCCTAAAAAAGACTGTCTTCTCATGCAACAAATGCCCTGAATTGCCTCTGAAAATATATTTCTAGCACAAAAATTCTCAGCACTTCCCTCTAGAAAGTTTTTAGAAATTTTACCACGAATCCAGTGTAAAAACACGCACATGAAATCTTGGGTGTGCATTGTAACACAGGCCTGTCTGTCCTCAGAAACACAGGGTGACGTTTTCTCGTGTGCCTGTACGGTGCAGCACACGCTGCGTTCAACAGAGTTGGATACTTTAAATCCTCCTGTGCATGTATTTCACAGGTGTGCATACATGTAACAGATACGTGCAGTATAAATTCATGCACACATACACACGTGTATACATATATACACACACATATATACAAGCATAAATATATACTGACAGATGTGTGCGTTTGTGTGTATGGGCAGGTACAGGAAAAGGCAGTCTCCACTGCGAACTTATCTTTTACATGTGGAAAAATCAAGTTTCAGGGAAAAATATCTCCTACACAAGATTAAATTTTTATTATATTAAATTTTTATTTAATAAAAGGCGAGGCGAGGGGAGGCGCGGAG
>VWZZ01005415.1:497554-550006 GCA_013399095.1 Psophia crepitans | reverse complement strand
AGGAGAGGAGAGGAGAGGAGAGGAGAGGAGAGGAGAGGAGAGGAGAGGTTGGCTTCCTGGGAGCACACTGGTGCCCGGAGAGGAAGAAAGGAGACAGGCAGTGAACACATGATAAGAAAACAGGGTAGATAAGTGAAGCAGAGGTAGACACAGTACATCAAGTGCAGGGAAAGACAAGATGGACCAGGTTCACTCAGTGAAGGAGAAAGGAGCTAGTGAAAGGAATAAAGGGAGACACTAGCAATGCTGGAACAAGGATCTAAAGCAATAGTATCAGTTGACTTCTGGATGTACTTGGAGGTGGTGATGTGGCCAGAGCAAAAGAAGTTACAGCAACTTGGGCCAGAGAAGAAGAGTAAACCAGCAAGAGTCTGTACAGAAAGAAACATGACAAGTGTTTTGTAGGTGGTAGGAGGGAGGATTCAAAAGGCACAATCATATACAACAGGTGATCAAGAGGACGAAGTACACAGAATTGGACTGAGAAAGGTTGGAGTAAAGAACTAAATCTGTGATTCATCTTCGTGAGGAAAGATGAAAGAATTAAATCAATCAAAAGAAGAGAATATCTTGGGTTTTCGCACATCTTCTCCTCTCCTCCAAGAAGCTTGTTAGAAAACGAAGAGGACAGTGAGGAGTCCAGCAAACTACAGCAAAGGTAGCAAATCTATCATTACTGTTTGCAGCACTTTCATCCGCAGAATTTCAGGGAAATGTATTCTCAGCAGCTGAGCACAAGAATCTAAGTGTAGAAAAAACCTTTCACTTTGGAACAAAACTTTTTGAGTTTTTTTGTGACGATGGCAAGGCTTCATGCGCCCAAGACAACAGGGCTCCTGTGCTGCCAGCAACTTGGAAAGTCGCTGATGTTATCATTTGGACATGCACAGAAGTTTTTCTATGCTTTCCACCTGGCAGGAAAGGATATGCCCGTCATACTGCAGGAAAAGTGCTCTAGCGTGGAGTCTGGGGAAGAATGAGCATGACCATGTAATCTACCTGGACCTTAGCAAAGCCTTTGATACAGTATCGCACAGCATTCTCCTAGGGCAGCTGGCAGCTCATGGCTTGGACCGGTACGCTCTTCGTGAATAGAAAACTGGCTGGAAGGACGGACCCAGAGAGTTGTGGTGAATGGTGTTAAATCTAGTTGGTGGCCGGTCACTAGCGGTGTTCCCCAGGGCTCGGTCTTGGGGCCAGTGTTGTTCAACATCTTTATTGACAAGCTGGACGAGGGGATAGAGTGCACCCTCAGTAAGTTTGCAGATGACTGGGAGGCAGTGTCAGTCTGCTTGAGGGTAGGAAGGCTCTCCAGAGAGATCTGGACAGGTTGGATGGATGGGCCGAGGCCAACTGTATGGGGTTTAACAAGCCCAAGTGTCGGGTCCTGCACTTTGGTCGCGACAACCCTGGGCAGCGCTACAGGCTTGGGGCGGAGTGGCTAGAAAGCTGCCTGGCAGAGAAGGACCTGAGGGTACTGGTTGACAGCCGGCTGAACATGAGCCAGCAGCGTGCCCAGGTGTCCAAGAAAGCCAACAGCATCCTGGCTTGTATCAGGAATGGTGTGGCCAGCAGGAGTAGGGAAGTGATTGTCCCCCTGTGCTTGGCTCTGGTGAGGCCTCACCTTGAGTACTGTGTCCAGTTTTGGGCCCCTCACCACAAGAAGGACATTGAGCTGCTGGAGCATGTCCAGAGAAGGGCAACAAAACTGGTGAAGGGTCTGGAGCACAAGTCTTATGAGGAGTGGCTGAGGGAACTGGGGTTGTTTAGTCTGGAGAAGAGGAGGCTGAGGGGACACCTTATTGCTCTCTACAACTACCTGAAAGGAGGTTGTACTGAGGTGGGTGTCAGTCTCTTCTTCCAAGTAACAAGCGACAGGATGAGAGGGAATGGCCTCAAGTTGCATCAGGGGAGGTTTAGGTTGAATATTAGGAAAAACTTCTTCACAGAAAGAGTAGTGAGGTGTTGGAACAGACTGCCGAGAGGTGGTTGAATCGCCGTCCCTGGAGACATTCAAAAAATGTGTAGACATGGCACTCCAGGACATGATCTAGCAGGCATGGTGGTGTTAGGTTGATGGTTAGACTTCGTGATCTCGGAGGTCCTTTCCAACCTTAGTGATTCTGTGATTCTATGATTCTGTGACCACTGAAACAGTGGTGAAACTAAGCTGAACCAGAAGGGATGGCCACACCAGCCTGACGTGTTGCTGAGCCTGTCCTTCCTCATCTCAGTTTTTATTTCACTGTTTATAGCACAAAATGTCCCAGAGCAGAACTGACATCTAATTAATAGCAATAGGAGACTTGACATCAACCCTTTCTCAGGTGACAGGTATCCTCTCCTAACCAGACTGCAGGAGGTCAGTGAGATGTACTCGTTGCTCTGAACTACAGACCTCCCTTTTGCATTCACACCAATGGCTGCTTAATGTGTGCCCTGACACTGCTTTTTCCTCATCATGGTCTCCTTTTGAATGTTTAATTTATTAAATATAAAAACTCCCACTCTTACAAAATCGAAAACTTCTTGCTCTGAAAGCAGCAAAACGTCCTTGTGAACACAGTGAATTTCAATCCACGAGTTCTAACATTCAGGCATTGGTCTGAGAGAAAAGATATTTTTAAATGACTATGCTCAGTGTTGCAGGAACATACAAGATATTAAAACCATGGTTTGAATTTGTGCTGTGCAGGAATACGTGATCACTGAACGAAAAATGCCTTCTTCTTTTGCTGCCAAAGATAATGCAATAAAATTGTCTTGGAGGAGCATGTGAAGAGCATGAAAGTAACTGTCTACGCACCATGATTCTGCCTGTCACAACTTACATCAATTTTATAAAGGGGATAATGTCCTGATATGCACGTTTTGGTTGGTACAAACCCCATCCGTGAAACACACCGCAGTAACGGGGAGCTGAGCAGCAGGCTGTGATGTGTGATCAATAATCTAGCTCTCATGCAATGCCTTTCATTAGTAGCGCTTTACAAAGGAAAGGAGAGACCTCCTAACAGCAGGAGAAGCTGAGGCACATGGTGATGCAGTGACATTTCCAAAGTCACCGGGGAGACAAGTGGTGATCTGTGAACAGGCGCCAGGACTTGTGGGACCCAGAGCACTGCTCTTAGACACTGAGAGACACCATAGTACCCTTAGTAGTAGCTTAGTGCCCAAACTGCCACTCAGTTATCATCCAGGCTTCCCACTCAGCTCTTCTTTCGAGCAGCTGTCAGCCTACTGGATCCACCGAAGGCTGAGCTTTTCTTGCCACATCCCTGGACGCTATCTTCTGCTCTGCCATAGATTTACTTTGGGTCCATCCCTTGGGCTTCCGGGCATCACTTTCCTCTCGATGTTGAGGCAGCTGCTCGTTTCAGGCGTAACAACGTAAACCTTCAGCTGCCTCTGATAACTGAACAACCTCAACTCAGATTCACACCAGGGTAACCCAAGTTAGCCGCTGGCTATTCCTTCCTCACTTTTGTTCTGTGAGATGAGGATAACACCACGGCTTCACTACGCTTCATCGGGTTTCAGTAATTGGTGTTTGAGGTTGTTGGAACAGTAAACTGTTGTTTATTAGCAATGAATTAGAGACAGAGGATAAGGGCTTTCTGATATTCTGGAGACTGTTCATGGAAACTGTGCACAGCTTCCTACTTCATATCCTTTTTGGCAGTTATCATATATAAACAGCAAGATATTAAACCCCCTTCCTCCTTATTTAAAAGGAACAAATCTTCTAAATCGATGGACACACCAGGATTGTTTGTAAGCAAGAAATCAGTAAGTATGTATCATAAGTACTTTCTCTGAATACCACAGAAATCCCAGAGCGTAGAAGCAGCGGCAGAAAAAAACCCAATAAGATGAACCAAATGTAAAGGATTGGTTTTTGGTGACAAGTAAAAAAACCAAACCATATCCGGAAAAAACACCCCAGTGACATAGTTAGTAGAAAAGGGCTGTAGTCACCCACTTAATGTGCAAAAGGTTGCCAAGTTATTGTACGTGGTGTTGAAATCCAACTATGTTGACATTATTTTTCCCCTTTGTTGGGTTCAGTTCTGCTAAAAAACAAACAAGCTCTGCATTTCCCTTTGGTTATGTGGCTTTACCAGCCTATGCAAATTTTTCAGGATGAAAATTTAGGAGTTGAATCTTCAGTAGACACAGATTCCAGTAAGGTACTGCTACCTGCCTAGCACTTCTTGCCAGTGCTATTAATGGCACTTACCACACTGAAAATTGATTTATATACAGCTCACCTTATCCTTTTAATTACGGGCTTCAAGACAAGTCACAGCTCACAGAAACCACAACTTAGAATTATTTATACATCAGGAGTATCAAATGGCAAGATGACACAGCAAACGTTTGTTCACATTTAATGCCTAAACACAATTAGTACTATCATGGAAATATGATAGAGGTCTCACAGCAACTAATAACCTGCTGTTTTGCAGCTTGAGCCTACAGAATAAGAGATGTTTCTGCCTGATACAAGAAAACGGTGGCTGTACCAGAAGCTTTATGCTTTGGCGATGAACTCAAGAATCTCAGGATCTGTTCCTCATTCTAATGTTGACTGGCTGTACAATAACAGCTGGGTCACCTTCAGCCTCTCGTAAGTAGGGCATGATTCTGCGGTCAGGTTAAACAGTGGATGTGCATATAAGAAGAAAAAACAACTTGGAGAACACACTGGAAAATTTTATCCTGACACAGCGTTGCAAGTTATTTTGTCAGCAAGAGATGGAGCACTGCAAATATCTAATAAATGCGCAGAGAACTGCTCTTAAATTTGAACACAACTGTTCTTTCTCTGCGTCCTTCTCTGTCTTTTAACCTGTACCCTGGAGACATCTGGATTTACAGGGCAAAGTGGTTGAGATGTTCTCTTGCTGAAAATGTGTCTACTCATAAACTCAACTTGAAATCATGTATAGCATTGACTCAGTTTTGCCAGCATGTAATAACCCTGTCCAATATTAGAGTCAAGACTGGCACAGCGATAAAATTATGAAGCCACCACTCACACAGTACCTCGAGCTCCAAGGGTGAATAGTATGGTATGTCTCATGGATTGCTGGTAAGCATTAGTTACTGTTTACTTTATCACTTTTCAGCTGTTTACTACACGCATGACACATTTTGCTAGCATGACAGTGAAGTGGTTAATACTCCTGATGGAGAATCCAGTAAGGCTTGGAAAAAAGCAACAGGAAAAAAAAATTCTTCTGTCTTTTGCAGATTAATCTTTGTGGATAGTTCCAGAGGTTTTAGGGCGTTTAACTGAAGTTCACCTCAGCACTGACATTTCCCTTTTTTTCCTGTTTATTCGCTTAGAACTGAGTGATTCCTGCTGTTCTGAAGAGAACCTCAGAGCAAAGAGGAAGGCAGTTGTCTCAACCGAGTAAAGGGATAAAAACAAGTGTTACGAAAATCAGCTTAAGTTCCTTCTCTCTCTCTGTTGTTTAATTATTTAGTTAATGCAGGTCTGGCTTTAACTGAGGCAAACAGATGAAAAATGTGCACCCAACAGTACACAGAGAGTGCAGAATTTTCTTACTCAGCTCTGAGCCAGAGAGACTTTAAAGTGTTATAAAAGAGTTAAACTCCAAAAGCAAAGAGGTGAGAGACTAGCAGAAGGTGCCAGTTTCATTAAGTAGATATGTTGATGATAACGGGAAGAAAGGGCAAGACTTGCTGTCCACTGAAACACAACAACTCCCATAATGTATTCTGCACATCATATCGTTCAAGCCGCTAATATTTCATTCATTGATTTTATTGTCAAATGAAAAGGCGCTTGTTCCAAGTGGCATTTAGTGAGACAGATGGGGAGAGACCCAGACTTCATTACTGGGAGTTTGCTCTCTGGACAACGTTGACATTATATGGGCAAAAAGTAAAAAGAGTGCAAAAGTCTACCAGTATTAATGTTTACAAAAGTCTCTTTGGTTCTCTTCCTGGAAGCTGAAGGGCTTTTCACCTGGTCAGACTGCAGCCTGCCTCATGCATCATCTGTGAAAAAGCATCACTCAAACTTCTCACGCAGATGCTTTGAGATAGCTCTGTTAGCCTAGGATTCAACTTTTGTGTTGACTGCTGTTTTCTGCTATAGGAAGAGAGCAGATCAGAAGAGAAGTCTATGAACTATTAAACTTGCTGGCATCCAGTTTTAAGGAAACATTCTGCATCGTGCTTACAAAACAGAGAGGACATACATGCGTGTATTCAACTGAGCCTGTTCGCTTTAGCTTCAGTAGAAAATACCATCAGAGAAACCTTGGAAGTGTATTTACTGACACTCAATAGTTACAAGTGGTTGCGCCAACTGAAAGGCAAAGAAGAGCTTGGAGCTCCTCTTAGCCAAAGAAATAAATGTATAGAAAAGCCAAACACCACAAAGAAGGAAACGCACATCTGTATGGGAGTTCAAAAAGTACCTCAAAAAGCACCTGCCTGTTCCCAAATCCACCTACTAGAGGCCACGAGAACACTGAAATGGCGTTGGTGAGAAAACGCACTCCAAACCTCACTCTCTTTGGAGAACTAGAGGAGAAAAATGCAAAAAATAAAAGCAGCTTCTGGAAGAAAATCCAGAACTTTCCCTCTTAGAGAAGTATCCTCTTCAGTCACTGATGGCTTTATGATCATTCTCCCTTCCTTTCTAGCATTATTTGTGCATTCCTCGTGCACAGCAGCACATCCTCACCAAGAAGCTCCCTGCAGCCAGATGTTACAGATGCTTTTTTTAAGCAATAGGAGAAGTTGGTTCAAACCCTTACAGGCTAAAGAAGAACCTGCAAGCAGCCCCCCCCCCCTTTTCTGGCCACGTGCTCCTTCCCCTACATTAGTATGTAAAACGTAGCGCTAGCACCCCGCAAACCCTCCTTCGTACCCTTCCCCTGTAATGAGGTCAATTTGTTTGGACCTTCTGAAAGGTTAGGTGCAGGAGAGTCAAGATGCAAAATGGATTTAGGCTGAAAATAGCTGGCAGTTGTTTGGCTTGGCCAAAACGACAGCATCTGCAGGCAGGGACAAGCAGCAGAGCTTGAAGTGCCTGTGTGTTGTGGTTAAAAGCAAGGTGCCTATCAACAGCTTGGAAAATCTTTTGTGAACTGCTTTGTCAGTTACGTGTATAAACTCCACTTAGATTCAAATGTAAACAAGTGTCCCTTTGTTAATCTGAGCCTAATTTAACTGCTTTTGTGTGTGTGTGCATGTGTGTGATTTTTATAGCAAGGTTTAGGGTGCAAGTTTACCTTCAAAAATACTAAAAGGGAAGAATCAAAATGATCAGCTCAAATACTGAAAATGTCTAGATAAGATAAACCATACCACCACAATAAAATGAGCGAGAGGCAGGGAAGTACTGAGAATTCTGAGGACATCAGAATGGAGTAAGCCAGCTGTGCAACCACTGCAGGAAAGCATGCAAAGGGCAGGAAGTTATGGCATCAGTTAATCCCCTGAATCTCTACTAATGCATGAAGTGTAAGCAACATTTCTTTTATGAAGCAGTAAAATGTTGTTATGAGTTTTGAATCTATCCTGCATCTCAATGAATTCTGTAACTAAAGGCTAAGAACAGGAACTCAAATATGAGTAAATTTCCCTTTACTAATTCTCCTCTTCACCTGTCTAGGGACAAGGTGGAAAACAAAATAAAAATTGAAAGTTGTCAAATGGACATGGCTAACTCACTCCCTCATAACCACAGACACTAGGTGACACACTGTAGCTGCCCTTAAAAAGGGAACAAACATATGAGATAAATAAGATAAAGAAAATTATCCACAACCTATCTGTACGATAAGCCTTTTTTTGTATAAAATAAGGTATTACAAAACAAAGGGCTTCAGTTTCTGTCTTCCTTGGGGAGGAAAAAAAAAAAGAGATTTCTCACCAAACACAGATCCCTTATTGGCTCCCAGTTCCATGTAGTGGAAACTGATGTCACCTTTTTGTCAGTCATGCTGCGTATCTATTAAGCACCGTAATAAATACATATTACAATAGAAACACATTTAATACTTTAGCAAATTAAAAATGGTTTGCCTTTCAAGTACTGAAAAATAGCAACAAATTAATATGCATTTGCAGATCAGAAAGGCAGTAAATAAAAAAAAAAGGGTGATGTAGTTAAGAAATTTGGCTGCATATTGGGAAGATCAGTAAGACCCAGTTAAATCTAGTGTGGAAATCTCAGCTTCCATTGGGTTTAACACTGGGAGAATTAATTCAGACCTCAGTCACATAAATGCTGTAGAAGTAAGCACACTAATTTGAGAAATTATCACCCCATAGCAGGAGTTACTGCCTACCTAGTTCATCTCAGTGTACAGCCATCTGGATTAGCTGCAGTCCTCCTCATCGGCCCTCGGTAATGGCTGGATAGAGAGGGAGAGGGACAACGAGTCCCCATAAAATCTGTTAATGCAGCTCATGGAAAAATAATGAAGAGATGATGGCAATAATTTCTTAAATGACTCCAGGCAAAATTGTCAGGACATCAGTTTATGCCTTCAAAAGCATTCAGTAAATGGGACATTTACAGTTAATCTGTTCTAATCTCTAGAAAAGGTAAATCCTTGGTTAGCACTGAGGACAGATTCCATAATCTAGTAGATTTGTGAAAGTCTCCCTTCACTATCTCATTTTAGCTTTTACCTCTGCCCTTTTAAAAGGCAAAAGCGATCCTCTTTCCCTTGGATTCTTTCCTGGAGGTGCACCAATATTGTACTCACTCATAAAACCCAGCTGTGTAGTTTCAAATAGACAAACCTGCTCAGGATTTACTCTTTACCATGAAAAGATAATGTAGGTGGCTCTGAATAACTCTTGTGAAGTAATCTGTGCACAGATTCTTATTTTTTTTTAAACACACCCTAATTAACTCTTATTTTAGTCCATCCAGTTCCAGCCTCCTTCTATTATAGTGACTTAAGTGGCCCCTGGGGCATTTCTTAGCTCCCCACTTCATTAGTGCTACTTTTAGCCTGGACCTACGCTTGTTTCCTATCACGCCCTAAGGGTTTTCAGAAATGAACTTTTTCACAAGATTGTTTTACTTCTAATTTGTATGATTTTCTCCCTGTCTTCAATGCTGTAAAATATGGGTTGTCAGCAGTGCTTTGTAAATTGGCATAAGAAATGTAGGGATCATTTTCAGTTGTACATACACACCCAAAATAAAGAGTAAAACACCCCCTCTACTACACATGAAATGCCAGTTTCTGTCCTTCTAGAATAAGATGTGACCTTCTGACTGAATTTAAAGCTCTTATTCTGTCACTTAGGCTCACAACATTAATTGCATGAGGAAACAAACTGTAAGGCATAGATCAAATTCTGGGACAGCCTTCCATTTATTATCACCACATGAAGAGGAACTCAGCTCCTGCCTTTCCATGAAAGGAAAATAAACAATTTCCTATACAAGCTTATAAGATCAATGCTGCAAGAAGAAAAATGTGTGAGTATGCATGCACTGAAAGAAAGGAAGATTTATGTAAGATGTGACTTAAGACACAAAGGCATTAAAAAGAGATCATTATCTGTTTTGGAGGTGGAGAAAAGATCTTCTATATATCATTATCAGATTCAGATCAGTTCTAGAAACTGAAAAGTACTAATGTTATTTCATTTCACGACAGATGAGAAGGTTCACCCCTCAGAAAGACTGAATGAGGGCTGACTCAACAGCAATCATAAATTATTAACTAATTCGAAGGATTTTCCCCCTCCTCTTTTTCTCCAAGTCCTCTATGCTAATTTTGTAGCTAATGCAAGGACAGATCTGAGGGAGTAATTATCAAGCAGGTACGATAGGATTAAGTAAATGCTCTATGACAAGACAATGCTGGGCCTTTCTCACTGAACCACTACATAAATTATTTGTGGTCAGGATTAAAGTATTTAATTAAATCATCTTTGTGTAGATGAAACATGAAAATTATTTTTTAAATTGCTGCAAGAGAGAAAAAAAACCCCTTCCCTTCATTTGCTTCTTACAATCTCTTATTGAGTCTGTAGTTCAAAAAACCAAAATGATCAAAACAGCAGTGAGTCACTGGCAAGAGCATTAGGATAAATCAACGTACCTTGAAAGTTATCTCCTTGCATACTCTTCTCCCCCAACCAACATGATTGCAACGTTATGTAAATGCTTTACTGGAAGAAGGACAGCTTCCAGACCAGGAAGATAGTGTCCGTCCCTGGTCTGAGTGGTTTACACACCGGACTTCTCCTCAATGTAAAGTTCAATGTAAAGTCTGTCACTTCAGCAAGCTCTTACAAAACACTAGCAGCCTGCTAGCAGACTCTGAGAGAAAAGGGATTGTCAATTTTTTGTTTTACACAAACAATAGTGGGAAGTAAGGAAAAGCTTGCTATTTAAGAAATGAAGTGTGTGGAATGAAGGATTTTTTTGACCCCTATGAACAACAAAGAGGAAAAAAACAAATTTAAGACATAGCTCTTCCTCCCGAGATTTATTTTCTGCAGTACCAGAAAGGAGAACCAACACTGTGGATAGAGGAGCTCAGTTAAGGTCACTAGGTCTGAAACACCCTCCTACTGCCCACATCAGCAACTGTGAGACACAGCTAGCCTAGGACAGGAGAACAGAGAGAGGCCATAGCTAGAGTTTTATGGACTGTACTAAGAACATCTGAAGTCGTGGCCGAGCTGGGGCGAAGAGAAATTTCTCTGCTTCCAAGAAAATGTTTTTTGAAGTTACATTTAGCAAACTGTTCTGAGAAATGAACATCTGAGCTTGTTTTGCCTCCATTTGGCTGCAGAATTGAATGAGATAATCTAGTTGTTGGATAAAATGCAAGGATTTGGACTTAATTCTCTAGCCACTGTCAACTAGGATGGAAGGATTTCAAGCTATTTCTTGTTATTTGGACTAGTATCTTGAATGAAAACCCAGTGGGAAGAACTGAGTTGGTTATTAATGCAAATCCTTAATATCTCCCTTCAGAAGATAAAGGTGTTGCTGTTTTTCACACTGGATGTCTACTTCTTATTGCAGAAAGCAAATCAGCCCTTTCGGGTTTCTTCTTTTAATTTCAATCCATAGCAAAAAGTAGAAAAAAATAATTTGTACAAAATAATTACAGATGCATCAAAACCTACGTACTGTGAATTGATTTTTAGGTCTAACAAGTCAGAGTCCCTTTAAATGACAGCTAAGAGGGAAAATCTAACTCCAGTTAAACTTTATTATTATTCCCTCTGCTGTAGGGAAGGTGAAATAATTTTCTGAAGGAAAAAAGGAAAGAAAGATGGATACAATAAATATTATAATTTTTTATTTTTATAATTTCTTCCCAACTCTACCGTTTGGGAAACAGCGTATGCATTCTTTGTTCTCAAGAACAGCAAAACCAGGTAACAAATGTTTTATGTGAACAGTCATTAAATGGAAAGCCTACGTGAATATATGTGCAACACAAACCAATATTTTGCAATTTCAGTGAGCGTTGGATCATACACATGTGCACATGTAGCAGAAGCTAGATGAACACTGCTGAACAATGTAACAAAGAAAGCAGTTTCTTTTAATAATTCTAATATACTGGATATACTCTATCCATAGCTTGCTGTGAATACAAGAGAAAATAACATGAGAAAGATGTCTACGACTCTATAGTATACCAATGCAGGGAAAAAAAAACGAAACAAGCATATGGAACTGCTAAAGGAAATGAACTGAATTCTATGTAAGGATTACAAAGTAGAGGTCTGAAATAAGCTGTAAGGTATATGATACTACACATATTAAAATGTTTCCACAGTATAATCCAAAAGTGATTTAAACACCTACAGTGGCTTTCATAAGAAGTTTGATGCATTTCTTCTGGAACACTTAACAATCATGAGCTGCTGCTTAATTTCCTGAACCATCATTACTTACCGTCAATAAATGTGTGTGTTAAATTTAATTTTTCTTCTTTGTAATTAGTCTGGGTCTACCTGCCTGACATATTAACTGATTCTACAATCTCACATTTGTGGCATAAAATGATTTCCATGGTGACAGATTGAGATATATTCCTAAATCAGACTGGTAAAGGAAGAAAAAAACAACTCTCCTTCATATATACTTGCTTTGGTTAGGCTAATCAGTAATTAAAAGAAGACAGAGTCTAAGAAAAAAGTCGAAAATGGCACAGTTAAATTTGCTTGGGAGCTCATAACCACAGAGGCTTGTGAAAATTTTTTTTAGGTTATTGTGGGTAATGGAGATTTGCAGAATATGTGAATCACTTTTCCAAAGACTGACTAATTTGATTCATAACGTCAGATTTAGCTCAGTATATAACTTAGTTCAACAATTTCTTTTTATTTTGTCTATAGTGGACTGTTCTATAGAGTATGCCACTTCGCAGGCATGCTGCAGCAGGTTTGATCATTATTTGGAGATGAGGAGAAATTTCTTCTCAGAAAGGGTGGTCGGGCACTGGAACAGGTTGCCCAGGGAGGTGGTGGAGTCACCATCCCTGCGGGTGTTTAAGGAAAGGTTAGATGTGGGACTTAGGGACGTGGTTTAGTGGGTAATAGGTGGTGGGGGGATGGTTGGACTAGATGATCCTTAAGGTCACTTCCAACCTTAATGATTCTATTCTATTCTATTCTATTTGACACTACAAAATCTCTGGTGCTTGTCCCTTTGCACATGGAATTTGCTCTCTTCTCAGGTTTATTTATGTTTACCAAGTTCAATTTGTACTGTAGACCATACATGAGCAATGAAACTGTATTGCATGTGTCTGGGTGTGGATTAAAATCTGATGTATACTGCTGCATAGGCACCTGTGTCCTCAGATGCTGTCGGTCAAGGGTGCTCCAGTGAAGACCAGCGCCATCAAGCCCTCGAAACACAGCACTGCTGGCTCTGAAGGGCAGCTGAATAAAATATGCTCAACGGGATGATCTTAGATGTCAGTAATAGCATCTGCTGTGCTTTCTGAAAAAATGGATCAGTGGTGCGAGACTGTGTAGAAGACAATGAAGACCCTCCATTTACACATGTTGAGTCAATACAGAGATAGGAGTCAATACAGAGATAGGGTAAGCAGGCATGACTCCTTTTATATCAAATGGAGGCATTCCAACTTGTAGCAGGTCAGAATTTGGCTTGCTAAATTTATACTACAGAAGTATGAAGCATTTTTTATGTATTTTCTCATAAAAACACCGGCTGTTGGCTTTGCTGCTGATTAACAACCTCCCACTTTCCCATTCTGGGCAAGGTGGTGAGGAAAGCTGTCAGACCAAGACCAGGATTGCTGGCAAGCCATCCTCTGGCCAAGACACACTCCACAGAGCATGTGGCTTTGCCATTTGGGAAACCGAGCTGCATGAATTCTAATCCACGAATTCCTTAGAAGAGGAAGTTAAATTAAAACTAACAACTTTCCCCAATGCAAAGGGATCCAACCACTACTTTTTAAATTACCCCAAGATGGCACAGTAGGATGTGTAAATTGCTGCTTGATCGCTGTGAGAGTAAATCGAATTTGATGTTTTCATGGGAAGAGACTCTGTGAGAAGAATGTACCAGAATCATGTGTGGCATCAAAATTCACAGAAGACAGTATTTGCCCTCTAAAGTGTCTGACAGTTATCATTCAGCAGTACACCCAACAGCATCTGAGCAACCACAATGACACCAGACAGCTATAACCTCACGTATTCACAGTAGATCTTGTACAATTATTCCACTAAGACTAAATGTGAGATAAATCAGAGGTAACTGCGAATTCCCAGTGTAAAAAGGGCTCAGTGTAGAAAATATTTATTCCTATGGAGAAGTTATTTGTACAGGGGTAGCTTATCCAGTGCTCTGCAGTGCTAGGAGCTGTACAAATACACAACTCATAATGACTAGGCAAGACAGACAATGGGAAGGAGAAAAAACCCGATAGTTTTGCCTGCCACAAACGGGACCCAGGACTGCACAGGCAGTAAGGTGCCCGCAGACGGCTGCGGCCGAGCTGGGAAGCAGAGCCCAGATCCCTCCTGTTCCACCCAGTGGAACTGCTCTTCTCGTTCTCAACCCCGTCATGGATTTTTAACAACTTATTTCACGAGCAACAGAGTTTGCCAATACACTGACAACACTAATGTACATAAATCACTAACCTTTTTTCTTGTTTCAGCAGAAGAGTCTAAATAGTTGTTAAGATTGCAAATTAGTTCAGCTCTACTTAAAGGATTAATTTTTTTTAGATCTTTTGCAAATCAGAGAATTTGAAGGGAAAAAAAAAAGACAGATACAACATTTTCCCAGAGGGTCTGAAGTAACTCCCCTAGCAATGCTGCTTTCAACTCCAAGCTCTGCTAACCAAGTGGCAAAGGAAAAGCTCTCCACACCAACTTATTAATGTCAGACACGACCTTGGAAAATGTTTTGTAACATGTCAGGACACAAAGAATATATAATTCAGTAATTGGCAAGCATGCAGAAAGATTATATTCATGTTTTATACCTATAGGTGGGTAGACAAACAAAGGAGGGACAGCAAACAGGAGTACTGAAACCGTAGCAGGCTGGACAGTCAGTTTGATGAGAGTAGTTAAGAAGATTAATGTATACTCTAAACTGAACTCCCCCAGTCGGCCAGCGCTCAATAATTTAGAAGACAATGCCAGAGCCTTCATTTCAAGGTGACAGAAAATTCTGATGATGAAAGAGGTAGCTGAAAACGTACTTTTAATTAAAAAGCAAACAGGCTGAAGCTCCCATATGCCTAACAGGAAGTAATACCATTTAGAAAACAGTGGGGAGGGATTATTATTTAGATAGTTCATTTTATTAAATAAAAGAACTCAAATAGAACCAGTAACAACTTTTCCGCCCTAGTATGCTTAACAATATAAGATGATTACTCATCGACTTAATGAGAAAAAGTTTGAGGCTAAAGAGAAAGCAATTAAACTGACAGATTTATTGCTACCAAGAACAGATACCCACAAAACGCAAAGCTAGGATGCATTAAATGGCCAGAATAATTCATGAACACTCCCAGGAAGATGAATAAATGGATGACAAAGCTCACATCTTTTACACGATACAAATAGGTAGACAAGTGACAAGCAAATTGATAGGTGCATGTTCAGATGGACACAGAGGTGACATATTCCTACCATTCATAAAAAATCGATCAAAATGATTATACTAACAGTTTATGACATGTGAGAGCTCAGAAATTGGGCAAAAGAGACCAGATTAAAAGTAATTTTTTACGGAAGCTGAAGGTTTGCAGTTAGCTTCACTCTCTTGCTACAAACACTTTTAACCTGCTGAAGTTTAGTTACAAAACTATTTTAGTATTAAGAATTTATGAGTTGTGACCAAGAGATTTTTTTTTTTTCTAGGGATCATTGAGCTCTGTAGCCTCAGGCATGCATCATCTGCCGCAGCACATGCCAGTGGGGAGCAGCAGTTCATCACGGTCACCTGTGACATTTTGCTGACTGCTCCATCTTTTTCCCCAATGCTAAACTCAATGATCTCAAACTTCAGCTTAAATTTCAGCATCAAAGGGCTAATAGGAAGTTAGTACATCACATTTTCTCCTCTGCACTCACAAAGACCACATTTGGCAGGAGCTGTTCAATGAAGGGAGATAAAAGAGGATGCTGGTGGAGAGCAACACCTGGCCCTGAATCTATTAGCCAGGACAGGCTCAGACGTTATCAGCCCTAAACTCAGTGCATCATCATTTTCAACCTTGCTGAAGTCAATGAGACTACTCATGAGCTTTTACACTTCAGCCTGAGATTAAGTACTTCACTAAATAAGGTCATTAAATTTAAATTGTAGATGCTTGCTAGGTACTCCTGAAGGTTGTTCTCTCACCTGCAACATATTCCCTTCAGGCTCAAGGCTGGCAAAACAAGTGGCAAAATGACATCCCAATCTGCATGTCAGCAATCCTCCCACTAAACTTAAGACATGGGAAATTGATTGATTCAGGAGGGAGCTGTGTTTACCCTACCACTGATGTAGGGAAGAACAGTAGCGTGTTATGGCTCTCAGAAAAGGAGGGGATATGCAGAAAAGGAAAGGTGTACGAACCTGGCAGATCACAGTGTCATGCAGACATATCTCAGATTGTTTGAGTAGCAGAAGCCATGCAACTGTGTTAATGCCATGTTTTGCTGCTGTGTGTTTTTGCCACTTCTCAGCAGGACTAATCAGCTCAACACAGTGCTTCACTAGTGCAGTTAACTAGCTCAGGTGCATGTGCATGTGGTGGCCCCCATAGAGGCATATCCTAACGGAGTCACACAGCACTTCCAGCAGTCATCAACCTATTTTCACTTCTTTCTCTGTTCAGCGTGCACACCTCAAAGCAGCCCTCTACCCTGCTTTTTAGTCCCAAACAGGCTATCAATCATGCTGAAGTGTATGCTAAAGCCATAATGTGGATAACAGACCATTTAAAGCTCAAATGAGACTGCTAAACACATTTCATTAATCATAGCACAATCTAGTCTTGAACCAGGAGCTACAGCTTTGGCAGGCTGGTAATGGACGACTTTTTCCTAACCATTTCTAGTGACTGGGAAAGGGAGAACAGCTCCTGAGCTGATTACCTTAAACCTTTCGCCCTTCCTCCTCTTCCTCAGGTACATGTGGCCTGTGAGGGTTATGCTGCTAGGGAAAGATAGTGAGTAGACGATAAAGAATAGAAATAGGAGATCTGCTAGGAAGAAAGAGTGTGAATGCTCTTCAGGGAGCCTGGAATCTCAAAGGAGCCAGAACACCCGCAACTCACACTGATTTTAATAAGAGTGCTTCTGAAAAACTGGCCAGGCTGGCTGCCTCTCCCTGGCAAGGGGTCTCTGTTTAAGGATTTGACAGGATATCAGAAAAAGGACTTTTGTTCCTAGGGGCCCAGATCCAGTGCTGATTCTACCAGTGTAAAAGCATAGCAGGTAAAAGCTAAAGGAAACATTGTGAAAAAGAGATACCCCCTTTGCACCACTTCCTACTGTATTATCTCTGGCTTTTCTCAATAGCTTCCCAAACCCTTTCCAGGGAACTTCAGCAGGTCACTCATTTCCTGCTAGGCAACTGGCAGGTTTACAAGAGTTACCTACCAAGCACATCTGGCTGCCTAACCCCCCAATGCCACGTGCCTCTGCATGCGAGCTTAAAGGGGCGGGGGGGTGTGTGTGTGTGTGTGTGCATAATTCTTTTTTCTCAGAGAGCAAGTTGGAGAAATCGGTTTCAGCAGAGGTAAGCTGTTTCCTTGAACAGCAGCGACAGAAGATACTACCAACGAAAGACCCTACTTTAATAATTAACTGGAAGAGTGAACATGCCTGAACTAAAGGGACCTATCAGCACAGGGTTCTCGTTTGATCTTAGTGGAGGATATGAATCAACAAACTTCTTGCAAGGAGGCAAGGGTTTTGCCTCACCTTCACCTCATTGTGGTCATGCTCAACTCCTCAGTTTAGACTTAGAAAAGACTATTTCAAATGAGTAGAGAGATCAGTTGCTGATATCATTGAGGGAGTTTAGTAGTCAATGCTAAAAAAAAGTGTTGAACGCGGAACAAGAGCTTTCAAAAATACAGTAGCAGAGGCTTGATTACGCCAGGTATCACTCTGTTTTTGAGCTGATTCTCTTCACAGAGGTATCACTTATCTGGTACGTTATCACAGAATTCACATATACTAAAATGCCATAGCTCCTATTCCAATGAGGTGTGTCCCAAGTAGAATTCTTGAGCACTACCAATTAAAAGGCAAAAATAATTTCCTATGTCAATAATCCCCTGATTGCTGTTATTTGTTGGGGAAAGACTGGTATTATAACCATACTACGGCTTTTGCTATTTAATCCTGCCTGAGATTTTAAGATCTGCAGTACCTACTGCTCTTACTTGTGCACTGCTAAATAGAAGTGGGCTTAGAGGATGAAAACATCCCTGCAATATCGGTCAAAGAACTTTGACCCTACTGTGAAATTTCTTGAACACGCTGTACTTCATGGCTGAGCTTGGAAACATTCCTAAGAATCTGGAGCAACAGGAGCGTCACCATACCTTGGGGGTGTTTATCAGTATTGCATACTCTAGAAGTATCTAATATTGGGAAAAAAATTGCTTTTCTTCTGCTTTTTTTAAAGAGTAAGCTTTTTGCTCTTATGACTGCTATGAAAAGCAAGGAAGTGTAACATTAACGAGCCAGACAACACACAAGAACTATATACTTTCTTTTTTCGTAACGTAATGCTTATTAAGTAGGTCTTCTGATCTTTGATGGTTTTACCATGGTAGGCTATCCCCGTTAAGGCAGGTCTCAGGAACTAACCTCTTAAAGTCAGTATTTCAGGTCCATATCTTCCTTCTCACAGGGGATTTTTTTCCTCCTGTGTGCAGAAGGCTATGATGATACCTTTACTTTCTCTAGCACAGCTGTATGTACCTTTTCCAATGCCAGGGTTTTGCAACAAAAGTGATATTTCCTTGGTAGTCATCAAACACTCATGCAGCCAGCCAGAATACTACAGAGATAAAGAGATACTGGTCCCATACTGATAGGCAGGTGTCAAAGGTTTTTATACCTGTGTGGTGTCTTAACCCCGGTGGGCAGATAAGCACCATGCAGTCAGTCATTCATTCTCTGTCCCCCTCAGCGGGATGGGGGAAGGGGGAAGAGAAAAGAATAAAAACAAGAAAACTTGGAGGCCAAGATAAAGCAAACAAACATTTAATAAGCAAAGGATAAGCGGAAGAAGAGGGAAAGGAGAAAGCAAAACAAGTGATGTAAAGGCAATCACTCACCATCTCCTGTGGGCAGACCGATGCCCAGCCAGTTCCTGTGCAAAAGTTGACTAACCCCCTGAAGCCTCCTCTTATCCCTTTCATTGCTGAGCATGATGTTATGTGGTATGGAATATCTCTTTGATTAGTTTGGGTCACCTAGGTGGCTGTGTCCCCTCCTAGCCTACTGCACACCCCACAGTCTATTCACTGGCAGGGGGGGAAACTGAGAAGCAGAAGGCCTTGATGCTGTTCAGCAGAAGCCAGAAGTACTGCTTTGGTCAAAAATCTAAGGCACCGAACTCTATGAGCTGATACGGAGAAAATTAACTCTGTTCTAGCCAGGCCCAGTACAACCTGACAGGGAAGGGAAGGGAAGGGAAGGGAAGGCAAGGCAAGGCAAGGCAAGGCAAGGCAAGGCAAGGCAAGGCAAGGCAAGGCAAGGCACAGGAAAAAATCCACACACAAATGAAAATCACAAAACAAGAAGAGTAACTAACCCGCTTGCTAAGAGAATGTTGTTTCTGCCAATTGTGTAACAACAAATTCCTCTTACCTTATGTTCAGTAAGAGGGAAAATATCAAATGCTACAAGAGGGCAAGATAATTGCCTGTAAATACCATTTTTGTTTACTCCATTAAAAGTACCTGCATGCTGTAAGGATTTGCCCAAACGCCAGCCAGCAGTGCTGCTGCACCGATGCAAAGCGCTGCACTAGGCAAAGCCAGACTGGCAGTGTGTGTAACAGCTCCCCGGTTCCAAGCAAATGCAAGTTGCAGTTCACCTTATTCAGACTACAGACAGGTAACATCAAGTATCGACGACGAGACTTTAAGGAACTTCCCAGTGTAAGCAAGTGCAATAACCCGAATTTGCAGATGAGATTAAAGAAGGTTGGTATACAAAGGGGTCCACACCATGCCATGCATTTCAGATGGGAGAGTACCCAAAGGAAAAACAGGTGACAGCATCAGAGCTACCCTCTCTTGGACATTTTGTTTTTATTTGGGTTTTGCTGCAGTATGGCCTCTTCAGGAGACCTGTCAGTGTTACACGGATCAAACATCTCCCTGGTAGCAGCTGCCCATCTTTGGAGTTATGTCACCTTTCCCTTTCTGCAGGTTCTACTGGAGGGAAGGATAGATTCTGCCATCACAACCTACTGCACGTGGGTGTCTTTGTTATGGTCTTTTGCTAGACATTTCACAGACCTTCATGTAAATGAGGCCCAGGCTTTGAGTGAGGGAGTGAAAATGTTAAGGGAGGCTGGGAAGCTGCAGGAAAAATCTCGCCCCTATAAGACTGCATGAGTCAGGTAAGATGTATCAATAATTACACATTAAAAAGGAAAAAGCAGAACGAGTGGGGATTAGAGGTGCCTTCCAAATATGGGCTGGAACTAATGAGGCTTTTCTTTTTACCATCAGAGAAAGTTTATTACATGTACTTCAAAGGCAGTTGACTTAGTGAGCGGTGGAGGTGGGTCAGAGACACATCCTTTTTGGTGACGCTAAGCATTAAAAGCAGAAGCATTCATAATGAAATGGCTGAACGGCACTGAAAATAATAACCCGTGACTTGGCAAAATTTTAAGGACAGGCTTAAACCTTAAAATAAAAAGAGAGGGAAGGGAGCAATGGCATATAAAATAAAACCAGAATCCTGCAGTTATTTCACAGCTACAAAAATTGTGCGCTGATGCCATACGTGCTTCTCATTTGGAGCTTTGGCCAAGTCCATAAATCCTGACCTGTGATACACCAGGCTCTTCAGCTGAAGCTGCCCAACTGAATGCAAACAGTACTGAAAGCGGGGTAAAAAGCACGCTGACTACAACTGTACGTTGTAAGTTGAGAGGCATTACACACATCACCAGACCAGAAATATTACAGACAGACCTAGAGGAACAACAGTGAGGGTGGGGAATGAAGAAAAAAAAAAAATCCTGGAAAAAGCACAACTTAATAAGCTTGAGGAATAGAAATCAAAGCAGAGAGAAACAGTGAATGGTGTTGAAACTGGTGGAAAGCAATGTATTAGAAAATAAAGTGGGAGAGCTATGATCTGTTGTGCTTTTCATGGGAACTAAGAGAGGAACTGCTTGGTTCTTGTCTCACTTGTGAGGCTGCGTGGCACTGAGCCCCTGCTTGAGTTAGACCCTCCTTCCTCTAATGCTGAGTCTTGCTTGAACTTTAAGTAATGTGGAGAGAAAAAGCTCTGTTCAGCGCTGACAGTAGACAGGCAGAGCAGAGCATCTATATGGCACTTGTAACAGCGCTGTACAGGCAGACAAATCCAGCTCTTTCTTTCACCGCCCTGTACCTCAATCGTGTGATTCACAAGAAATCACATCAGCCTGGCAAGTAATTATCAACACTGTTGGTACTGCACTGGCATTTCAGGAACAGGGCTGTGCCACAATGAATGGGCTATATAGCGTACGGAATAAATAAAGGAAACCCCTAAACTAGAGCTCAGGCATAAGCAGACAGATCCCATGCTATTCAGACCTAAATGAAAGCTATCACGTCTTCTCTCATGATTACCAAACTTACCTACATTTCACGTTTCCAAAAGTTTGGTTCTTTAATTTTTTCTTGAACTTTAACAGAGTTTCACAAGTTTTTATTTTTTTCAGACAAAAAGCATATGTGGATCAACTGTTTTTCTGGTTTTATGTTGAGCATAGATGGTGAGATTACATCTGGGAAACCTCTGCTGCTCACTGAAGTCTGCTGTCTTAGGGGAAAAAAATCCAGAGTACATCTCATGTATGCACTGTTTTCTAATTAAAAGTTGGATTCTCATCTCATTTTCACCAATATAAATCCAAGGATAACTTAAATGAAAGTAAAGGAGTTACTCTGTATTCAGCCTGTCGTAAATGAGACAAGGATCTTGGCCTAATCTCGTAAATGTCTCCCTTAAGATCTCCATTAGTAACACTGAGTTTTAGTGAAAAACGCACCACATTCTTGCAAGATACACTGGTGGGGAAAAATGGTTATTTTTTAGTACATTAATTCTACACAATTACATCAAAACTTTTGGTGAGACCTCAGGGGAGATGGTTACAACATCCTGTTATCTCAAAATATTTCCTTAGCAACAACACTAGAAATACATAAAGAAACTCTGCATCAACCCTAAGATATAATTAAATACCTAGTTTCAGTTTGCGTATATTCTAAGTCTGTAAGGGGAATGTGTAATTCAACCACACCTGTTTTCCTTCATAAGTATCATTAGTACTAATTACTTACAACTTCACTCATGGCAATCGCTGGATGATATTCAATTCCTTTCAATATTTTGCTGAGAGATCCTAATTCCACTTGCAAGGCAGGAAATGGATATTGGTAATTGGTAAAGGACCTTCAAGATTTTGGGTTAATAATACAACTGTGGTAGTACTTTATCCTGATTCGTCTGGAAGAGTTTGCCTCTTTGCCCCCTGACAATGGACCCACTATGAACAAGGCATCAGAGCCACAAAGCTCCTAGGAATAAGCTCATGTTTTGCCTGACAGCTAGGCCAGACAGAGGCAATCTTTGGAGAGTAGAACAAAAAGTGCTAGCTATTTTGGATGTCTTAAGAAGCATATCCTCTGTGCCTTTCTGAAGAGGTGGACATGTAAGCATGACTTCTTTTTATTCCCCCAAAGCTCTCAGCCTTAAATCACAGCTCTCCTGTCTCTGCTTTGAACTCTAGTTGCAACTTCCTTCAGAGTTTATCACTGGTTTTTCAAGCACTGGTCACAAGGGGACAAAAATAATGAAAGGTGCTCTCCAGGTCTCAACACACTTTCCAGAGATTTCTAACCCAATCTTTAGTTCTTAATTTTGACAACCTGGAGACCTTATATATTGTTAGAGAAATGATTAAGCATCTTCCTCTTCTACCAAGGGATAAATTAAGACTAATCATAGCTTGGGATCACTACAATGAAATTTCTTCTGCTTTAGATTCTGCCTTCCAAGGTTCATCCCAAGAAATTAGCATTTCTGTCTGCCTTCAACGTGAAAGTCAGAGCTACATAGCAAGGTACCCTAGAGCAATATTTCAACAAAGTTAGTCCAAGCCTCACTCCAGTGATGGTTCTGTGTTCATTAGTATACAGGATCTGTTCATGACTGAGTCACCCAGCAGAGCAAATCTGATACATAATCAAATGTGGGCACGGAATGACATTTCTATTGCATTAGCCAGAACACATGATTTGGAGTTTATGCTGACTTTAAGCTTACTATGGAAAGACAGATGGTATCTGATCTACGGTAAAGTTTGTTAGAATAGTTAATCCATTAATATTTCAGAACGAAAATGAAACAGTGAATTTATACCAGATTACCACTTAGTGCTAGGTGTATATGACATTTTGATCCAGTACCAAGATCTCTAGTTTTTTGTTTATTCTGTCATGAAACAATGACCTTTGTCAATAAGTCTCTGTACCTCATAATTTTCTGCCTTCTAGGGAAAGGTTAAGTACAGACCTGGGATATCTGGTGAAATGTGCCTCGCCAGTTCAGAGAGTGTTCCAGCAAGGAACTGCGGATGGACCTCAGGTGTAGGCTGCTAATGTTTTCAATGCTCTATAGAAAACACATGGTGATGGAAAGATAGGAAAAGGGTTTTAAACCATAGGAAAGGTGAAAAAAACCAGGCAGCTCAAATATTGGTGTCACATCTGCAATAACAAAACAGTCCTGAAGTACATGAAGAACTATTGTCGCTGAAACACGCTGATATTCAAATGCAGTGTTTGTTGGCCACGCTTAAATGGCACTGACTGTACTGGCTAGGGCAGGCTAATGATCATTGTGTGCTCTGTATTGCCAATATACTAAGACTCCCAGGGGAATACAGTGGGTTAGAACTTCTCTTTTGCTACAGGGCTGGCAAAGAGTGTATGGCAACCTGCAGCTGTTCTTTACCTTTGCTTCATTTTAAAAGGAAATTTCCACAAATTCTCTCTCTGCACATGTACGTATTCCAGATCTAGAGCCATCCCTGACATGATTCCCGGGATGGCAGTCTTGCTTCTATATCTGAGCTCGCCTCATACAGCAATCTCAATCAAGTAAGACAAGGAGAAAAAAAAATCAGTCATGAAACTGAAGGAAGGAACATTCATTGATATAGAGGACTCCATTAAAAATGATGCTCATATAAGTGGTAACAGCTGCCTTAGCATTAGTACTGGGTAAGGTAGAAGCCACTTAAAAAAAGCTTAGGGTATGTCTATTATTTGGTTTGATACTGTTGATCTTTATGAACCACACATGCATATGTCCTACTCAACAGTGAATTTTCTAATTATTAAACAACTGGAAAAGATGGCAGCTTTAAGCATCTGCACATAGTCCAGCTCTTAAGAAAACTGAGATGTTCTAATCCAGGCACAAAATCCAACTATGAACCACAGTTTACAGCAAGAACGACAAAAAAACCCCAAAAGTGATAAAAAAGACTACGGTAGCCTGTCCTGTATTAGAGGTGGAAGGACTGTTCAGAGAATGGATTTGTACTGAATGTAGTTAGTTAGTAAGATTAATGAGTAAAAAATCACACTGCATGGTGGTCAGTCTTCAGTAATTTAATTGAAACAAGAACTAATTTCAAGGTGAAAGTCCCTCTGAAGTTTGGCTACAATTTTTTTTTCATGGAGTAGAAGTCAACACGTTACCAGGATGTAAAGGAAAAGGAGAAGCATGTATTAACAGCATTTAATCTTTGACATATTAATTTGAAACTTCTTGACTAGAGAAAGGAGTTGAAGAAGAGCAAGAAGGGAAACATGTCCAACAAATCTTGATTAGATGGAACAGGTCTCATCTGGAAACCACAAGATCATGAAGAGGATTTCCAATACCACAAAAATGCAGGATAAGGAGCTCCCTAGGATGTCACGTCTCTGAACAGGTTAGAGGGAGGCATTCAGAAAGCAGGAAATCCTGTTTCCCACTAATCATCACTCCCAGGGAGGGCTGAGAAATCCAGAATGGAGCCTGGAGAATTGAGGGTCCAATGTGAGGAAGGAATAGCAGACTTGTCTAGGTTCTCAGAGGGGTAAGTAACCACAAAACACATCTGAACTTCATGGCATTCCCTGCTGCCTGCTTGACCTTGGCAAGGGAAACTCTTGGAAGATCCTAGCTGGAAGCTTTTATGTTCTTTAAAACATGCATATCAGGAATGAAAAGTTTTTTCATCACTGATCCAACTGATTACAGGAAACAGATAGACTTGTGCCTCCACATAAAAATACTGATCAATAACAATCTCCACAGCTGTCTGGCTCTGCGTGTCTATCCCCTTTCCAACTAAGTTGTGTGGCTTACCATAAAATTATGAACGTGTAACAGTGCTCTCTGTACTACAACGGTTTGCTGGGACAGAGTAAATGGTCTGCAACTGGTCCATAACTTCAATTTGGAGTTTGTTAGTAAAGATGCACAGCAATCTACCTAATGTAAGTTAGGAGAGCTTATATGCTCCAGCAGTCCACTGCTCTTGGAGAGCCAAGTTATGAGTAGATGGAGACACAGATTTGTGGAAGGAAAAGCTCTGTTACCATTCTTTACGAACCCAAAAGACTTTGCAGAGCACAGCTGTTAAAGATACCGCACAGGGAGAGGGAAAGTCCTCAACATAGACAGATCCCAAACAATCTAGGACTTGCCAGGTCACAGCCAGCACCCTGAGGCTCGCAGGCTATCAGTATGCAGCCGGAACCGGCGCTCAGCATGAAGCAGTGCTGTATGAGAGGGCCGCCTCGTCTCGCAGTTCTCACTCCAGCTTCTGAACAGTCTCAAGGAGCAGCCCCATGCAGAGAACATTAAAGTAGTCCCATCTTCTGATAACTACAAGTATCATGACAAGTTGTTTTTATACTAACTCCCTGGTACATAATCTAAACCCTAAATCCTGTTTTGCCATGTTTTTGTTTGAGCATTTACTCATGTGGACTGATTAGACAGCCCTGCTCTAAGTTCAATACTTAATGGCCTCCAGCTTCAGCAACAGGAATTTACTTTTACTCTTTCTCTGTTCTCGGTCAACCATGACCTCAGATTTTCTTCCTGGTTTTAAGTATATGCTTCATTTTTGTTGTTTATTATGTCATTCTGACACTTTATGGAACCCCTGTAGTGTACTGTGATATACCCGCAAAAAGGCCAGTGTTAAAGACACTACGTGGAGAGAAAGAAAAAAATACAGATTCTCATAAAAACTGTCACCCACAACAGCACGTTTCTATGGTAATACAGGACTGCTTTGGGTTGTTATGGCAACTAAACCTTTAAAAGCAATAGCATAAAACTGAAGAAAAAAAAATCACAAAAATGGAGCTTCATCATTGCCCTTCTCAATTTTACAAATCATTCTCAGTCCTCCCACCCCACACAAAGACTAGACTGGGTGGTACAGTCATCAAAGAAGGAAGAAAGCCACTTGGCTTCACAGCAATGGTTGTGCAGAGCCTTCTCACCACTCCCTTCTAGAAACAAGGACCAGAAGCGCTGGTCCACAAGCAGAGCTCTTGCACCATACAGCAGAACAAATAAAAAAGTGGTAACAATGACAGTAAGACTAATTGCTGACTGCAGCCAAGTGGGGATGATAACAGCACTACCCACCTCATGCGAGGCCAGGCCAAAATTGCACTGAATTAAATGCTGGGTTAGTTCCTTAATGCTACTGTGTACCTCGTTATTTCCTTGCAAGTTTTTTCTTATAGTTAGATGCTGCTAAGAAAATGCGGAGAATTTCTAGACACGTAAACTTCCTTCTATATAACTTCACAGAAATTTACTGTGATATATGATGTTTTTAGCTACTCTCGGATAGGTTTCAAGATAAATAGTCTTGACTAATTTGGGATGTGTTGCCACTTCTCCCTTTTCCTACTTGTTCTTTCCTGCTCGGTATCCTGTATATTCACTCCCACTTCCCATCTCCACTGTTTTCGCGTTTACCTACCAGTTATATCCACTTCCTATTACTAAGTTTGAAAGAATTATATGATCATGAGAAAGGAACAGACAGTGTGCAAATATCCTCTTCTAATTCTGCCTCAAAACTCGTATGCCAGCAGTGCGTCCCTCTGCTGCCCTGCTTCTCTACTTTGGCCTTCATGTACGTCAGACCTGGTTGAGGTCACTCAACGCTTTCAACTTGTGACCCATACCAGGGGTCTAGAGTTGAAAGGAGGGCATATTTAAAGATTGCTCCTCCACCTTTTCACATCTTTTTTTAGTTAGCCTATAAAAGAAGCTGTAAGTTTGAAACAGGAATGTTTATGTAAATCAGGGAATATAGGAGCCAGCCTTCTTTACTGATGTAAGTCTGCATCATCCTGTTCACTCCAACGTTTCATAAAGCTAGTTTATACCAGCTGAGATGTGCTCTCTCAGGATTTTAGGACACCAGTGTAACAATATCAGATCATCACTTCTTAGTAGTATGGGCAAGTGCCCGAATCTCCAAATACTGTAAAAATTGGTGCCAATATGACTCTGAAGCAGGTTGGCAAAAAGCCTGTAGACAGCCCTACAGAATTTGACTTGGCACCTGCAATAATCGTATCCTGAAACATGCAGGAAGGAAATATTATTACCATCTATTAAACATAACATGTGCAGGAAGACATGGTAACGACATGAATTAATGAAGGTTAGGAGGTGATGTGAATTTCACTAAGTTGTTGTGAGCATAAACTGGCAGACATTTTGTGTTGATGACAGAAGAACGGTAACATAGAGTCAGCCAAGGACCATTTTGTATGAGAAGAAGTACGATGGCTCACTTCACTGTAGAGCTTCAGTCCCTCTCAAAGCTACGTGTCTCAGAAGGGCAGAAGCAGTAAGGATGTGCTAGGTACTCAGCCCTGGGACAGTTCATGGTCTGGCCTATTTGTCAAAAGCACCACTGAAGGTTGGAACACCTTCTTTGCTATACACCTCCACTTCTGCTCCCATCAGACAAATTCTCGTGGTGTGTCAGAATAGCACTTACTTGACGGCTCCCCACCTGGTCCCTCAGCAGATAGAAAGAAACACACCACATCCCCAAACACGGACGTAAGCAGCTTCAGGTTTTTCACTTAGTTGTGCCAGTAGTTAATGGCTATCAAGAAGCTGTTCTGCTGACTCGTTCAGTCCCAGCTCCACAATGAATCCCAGAACCATGAGGACCAGAAGCAGCTGCCACAGGGCTCATCTTACAGCCAAGCAGGCATCGCACCAGCTCAGATCTGGAGACAATTTTAAGTATTCAGGCAGTGCAAGGGAAACATAAATCGGTCTGGATCTTCACCAGAAAATGCCAAACGTGCATCTCTTTCACTGACATCAACTTGCACACCATTTACTGCAGCTATGAATTTTGCACTTCAGGTCCAAATTCTTTTCAGGACCAGCCGCTGTGCAATGGAGGGTGTTACAGATCACCATACTTGACAGCTAAGCCCAAACTATGAATTCCACTGTGACTAAGTGTAGGAAATAAAATAAAAACACAGAAAAGTTGTGGACACACTTGCTCCCTGAGTTTTACTCTGTATTTATCAATCACCTTTTTTGTATGTATCTGGAAGGGCTAGGGCAAAAATCTTTTTGTTGTTAGCAGTGTCTCAAAGCACAAAAAAGATTTACCTTGAGGAAGGAGTTGGAGGGAGAAAAGCTCCTTTATTTAATTGAATTGCTTGGTCCACGCAGAATGCAAGCTGGAGATTATTACAAAGAGCACAGAGCAGAGCAAGCTTGAGATTTAAGTGAAATAAAGACACTTGGGAGATGCAGAGAAAGTGAGCCATTACAGACATAGCTTATTCTTTCTTTCAGCTTGAGGGTCAAAATAAGGAGTTTAAACATCCCTGGTTCTCAAAATTACTTGGAACAAGGAAACGTGTGAAGTTTCTACTATTTCCACAAAAAGGGATTGATTATTGATTTCATTTACGTGTCTAACTTTTCGTTCATGTAACTCTTCCTAATTTTTGCTCACGGAGCATGTGTACACAGCCTTAGTGCAGCTATGTAATAAATTGGTTTAATTTTGTACACTTTTCCCTCTTCCCTGGTTGTGCAGAGAGCAATACCATGCACTCATCCTGCTGATGGGACAATCATCCCATTGACCTCTGGGCAATATATTCTACCTTCCACCTTGAGCCTGTGAGACAGATATTCCCTGCGCCACTTTACCCTATGCAAATCCATGGGCTGTCAAGGACAGTACTACAGACATAATTTGCAGCTTGAAACCAAAAAGGTGAAACCTCAGATGAGAGCTTTGTAATTGGAAACGGAGCCTTAGGTCCTTAAAAATATGGATTGCTAATGCAGAACAAGGTAGGCTCAGAGAATATGTCTGGTTCAGAGAGGGAGAAAACAGAGTATCGAGTTATTACAATGCGTGTCACAGAGAACTGTGAAAAGCATATATGCTTGATATATTGCATGTGATTAGAATGAGGGCCTTAGGCACGGAAACCTATCTATTACATATCATTCTTTCTTTAGTCCTAGTAATATAGCTATCAAACCTTAGAGTAAACTTCATTTGTTAGGTGAATGACCCATGTGTCTCATCTGCTTGGCTTTTTCACACATCCAGAGGCGAATCATCATTACACGTTATTAATTGGAATGATGGACAGGTTGCCACTCCCTCCATCTTTGCTGCCTGCTCATGCGCTTGCTCTGCTTTACTGTCACCTAGGGAATGCAGAGTGACTGGCCAGAGGGATGAGTACATGGCCTTGATTCATGTGCTCCATCCAAGAAACCTGGCAGACATTTGGGTATTGGGGTTTTTTAACAGCCCTCTAAAAAAATTATAATTAAACAAGTGGTGAGTTGACAGGGCAGGGGTACTAAATGTATCTGAGGGGGAACATGCCTATCATTGCACAAGAAGGTGAACAGACTGCAGGAGAAAATGGGCAACCAAGAACATTTATCAGTGGACAGCAACTCCTGACTGATTTCCCCTTTATAGTTGGGATGGGGGGGAGGGTATTATTATTTTCCTCCTCAGTTTGCTCCCACCCTTTGTTCTCATAGGTTTTTGTTTCAGCACAGCCTACTGGCATCCCATTCCCTGAAATGCACTTTTTCTCTGCCAAGAACAAATGCGCAAAGCTGAAATGCTCCTTCTCCCAGTGTGTACCCTCTGGATTTTCTAGCTTTTGGAAAGTCACAGCTTCTGCTAGTCAAGGGAGATGGGGATATGCACTTTGCTCCTCTGATGCCGTGCTCTGCCCAGATTTCTCTCAATAAATATTTGCAAGACAATTCAAAAAGCTCTAGGTCCATTCTCCACGGTTGGAGTACTTGAGATTAATAGAATTAAAGTCTCTTTAAATCCTGAAGAAAGAGCTCAGAGGAGACAGAAACTGGTTTTTTTTTTTTTTTTGCTTTAACACTGTGTGAGTCATACAATGTTTAGTTTGGGTGTTTGATACATCATAGCATCTAAGCCAAAAAGACAGCTCTAGAATTAGTGGCAGGTTAACAAAGACTGGAGAAAAATAATGCAGAAAAAGCACTAGATTGATGTGAAGAAGGTGGAAAAACGTCCTCAAAATTTCAGTGTTACCAGTAAGATTTTATTACAAATCTTGTAGTATGTGATGGGTTTTTATTCCGAAAACTCCAGTTGTGGAATCAAAAGATGACAAAAGAATATCAGTTTTCATTTTGAATTAAAACATTCCTTGCCCCATGGGAAAAAGTTTGAAAACATGACCAAAGAGTATCCCTTGGAAATCAGAACGGAAAAATAAAGAACCCAAATCTTTGATTTTTCTTTCCTTTAGAATTTCCCCCACCATGAGTTATATCAAAGTTCTATGCACTGTTGGCCTTTCACCACTAAGTATTTCTGCCTGGTGGCAGAAAGAGACAAAGACCCATTCAGCTAAAAAAGAACTACAGATGTTTCAGAAAGTGCAGCCATTCCATTTTGGCAGCAATTCATAATCAGAATTTTCTGATTATGTCCCTTGTCACATTAAAACCCATAAACTAGAATGTGCACATGCTGATCCATATAATAAACTCTCTCCCCTGGAGCTCATTTACTGAGGTCAACTTTCTTACATACTGCCTCCTCGATAAAGGAATACCATAGCAAAGCAAACTGCAATTAGAAAAAAAAAAAAAAAAAGGGCAGAAGAAAAACTAAAGAACCTCCAACCAGTCAGCTTATCCGACAAGTGTGGAGAGACAAAATTGTTTTTCCATAAACCCTCAGAATCAGTAAGTCCTGTCTCTTTGGCTTGACCCTTCCTAAATAAAATCAGCAAAATTAACCTCCAGTCACACGAAGAAACCTGTCTTTTTTTTTTTTTCCAAGTATCCTAAATCCTCACTTTTGTTGGCTCTTCACCAACATAAATCAGTGTTCACTTCTGTAGTTTCACACACAGATGATAACAACAGCATCATGAGACAGAGAAGCACAACACACCCCAACATTTCTAACAGCTATAGCTAACGAATAGGATTCTTTATCAATGAAACTTCAAAGCTTCTGCAGCAGAAAAGAAGAAAACTGCTATATAACAATCAGGAATAGAAAATCTTAAGCAGACAGAGTCTCCACAGGGACCTTTTCAAAGAAAGAACGTATTTCATTTGTGGAATAACCCTAGAATGAGCTATGTACTGTAGTCTAACCATTAAACACTTACACAAGTCTTTCAGAAACTAACAGATGTTCCTTTTATGAGCAAAGACAAGTGCCATTCGGCCTTTTTAGACACCTATAAAAATTCAGATAATTTTAAGCTATGTTAATAGCTGCCTGGCAATTTTATTAATGCACTCTGCTACAATGTGATCCTGTTCCCTCCACAAAAAGACTGACTCATACCATGGGTTTTTACACATGGCAAGGTGCACGTTGCTAATGCCTTTCCCTTGATTTCTTACTAATCAGAGAAAACCTATTGTATTGACCAGGAGGAACTGAAAGATCTCCGCAGGATTTAACACAGTGTGTCAGCCCGCAGAGATCCTGTCTCAAAATGATCCGTGGAAGCTTTAACGATTTACTCAGTGTAAACTGAGAGACTGAACTACAGAACCTGCCCAGAATCAATTCTGTGGCTCAAATCCTGGCTTCAGCCACAGATGACAATGAATTTTAAATTTTAATCTTGGCAACAACTGAATATTTTACATCATCACAAGACCAGCATAACTATAAAAAGCACAATCTTTGCAGAAGAGAGCCTAGGTCTATGACAGGTATAGTTTATTAAAACGGGGCTTCGCTGATGGAGCCAAATTCAGGGAAATTTATACAGCACCTGCTGACTCTGCCTGATTCTCACCAGTGCCATCAGCGTCTCACTTTCCGGCATGCTAAATTCACACACAAACGAACAGCTATGCATTCATTTGATATTACAACCTCATGCATAATAGTTCTTGTAGGAATATCATTACCAAACCACCTACACAAGATGTTGAATTTTGTGATGGTTGTGATTTTTTTTGTTTGTTTGCTCTTTTTCCCAAAGAAGCTGCAAAAATAGTATGAACCTAGATTGTTACCTCAGGCATTCTGCAGAGCAACATGCCAAAGCGCCCACATACTGAGTGTTTGCAAATTTTAAGTTTGGGATTGACTATGTGCCAATGCCTCTTCAGCTGTGGGCACTTCGTCCTGCACCAAAATCGCTGCTGACCTTTGCTGGTATTTATGATGTCAGTATGGATTTTTATCATTGTTTCAGCTCCTGACACGAAGCAAACAGCTTCTATAGCATGTTGTTATTCATGCAAAGTATGAATATGGGAATCTCAGTTTTCCTATCAAGCTTGCCATTTCTCCTTGGATGCTTGGTTAACGAAGGTAGGTGATTCTGCCTTAATGCCTTCATCAGCTTTTCAGAGAAAACTTATTTGCACAGATGAACACTAATTGTAGCTTACACTCTCTGGATGACTTAATCTAGAGTTATTTGAAATACAGTAGTTCGGTACTATTCAGTCTCTACTGAAATTTTTTTTTTTAAAGTATTTTAAAATTACTTAAAATATTCACCGTATCAGCTAGCTGGACTGTGAGACTAACAAGTAGTAGGATGTCACTGTTCAATATAGTCTTTGAGTTACTAAGTGTATTTAGCAATACTATAATGCCCTTAGATGTGACATCCAACTTAATATAGAGGCCCTCAACACTGATCTCTACAGGGATTATTCAGGGTCTCGCTTGTGGGTCTCTGCTGTGACTTATACATAGCAATGACCTAAAGAACCCAAGCAGACATGAGAATTGTCACCTGACACCAGGCAAAGCACAAAGATGGTCTCTTGCTACGTGTATGTCCAGCACCCAGCACAAAGAGGCTGTGATCCTGACTGGAACTGCAACCTGTAACACAATGGGACCTACAGGAAAGCTGGCGAGGGGCTGTTTATTAGGGACTGTAGTGATAGGACAAGGGGTAGTGAGTATAAACTGAAAGAGGGGGATTTAGATTGGACATTAGAAAGAAATTCTTTACTGTGAGGGTGGTGAGGCAGTGAAACAGGTTGCCCAGAGAAGCTGTGGAGGCCCCATCCCTGGAAGTGTTCAAGGCCAGGCTGGATGGGGCTTTGGGCAACCTGGACTAGTGGAGGGTGTCCCTGCCCATGGCAGGGGGGTTGGAACTAGATGATGCTTGTGGTCCCTTCCAACCCAAACCATTCTATGATTCTATGATAATAATTGTTATAGTCAGGTCCCAAATAAACAATACCATTTACAATGCATGCTCTTGAGAATCTGTATTTAACACACAGTTAGAGTAAAAATCACAAGTTTGTAAAAAAGAACCCATGTTTCAATACCAAGAGTTTGTGTGAGCAAGAACAATAAAACAATTAGCTGATGTGGCCTTTAAAAGAACTTTAAGATCGATGGCAGAGAGCATAGTTTTGGACTGGTTCTTTTCTGAGAAGAAATCACACAATTTCTGCAATAAAAACGTATCAGTTACACTAATCCTTGCTGTCTGAAACACTTTGCAGCACTTCATCCAAGAATGCATATGATCTACAGTCCCACTCTCCTGCCCTTAGGCTAGATGCTTTCTCAAGTTTAGAACTGTCAAAATCCAGAGAAAGATGAATAGAAAACGTAATCAGTGTCAACTAAGTCACAGCAAACATGCATGACAGGTTATCTTCACCAGAATGGCTGCAGACTCACACCTCTGAAGTCAGTATTTTGGAGGCATATATAGTCTGTTTTAGGGAAACAGACTTGCTTATCTTTGGGAGAGCAAGAGAGAATGAGGCTAAAGCACAAATGTCCAAATTGCAGCTGAAAAGCTGGATCTGGCTCTTGAAATTTAAGTTACGGGTTCCCAAAGACATATTTATGCATAGAGATTGAAGCTTGCATATAAAAGGAATAATAATTATATAACCCCCAGTAACTGCTAAGAGAAATTTTTAAATTTTACTTTGCTTGAGACACTGTTTCAGGCTACCAAGGAGAGGTGTGAGTTTCTCCCAAAGCCTAAGGTTGCCAATTCAGAGAAGAGATTTTCAAATAAAACCACATATGTACAGCCCTAATTTGTGCACTCAGTTACAGAACAGTCATGTATTGTACCGGCGTATGCAAAGAGCTTATCAGAAAAGGGCAGAAGAGCAATAATTTGCAAAGGAATTCTACTCCCTTTTTTCCATCTAGAGAGTGAATGTAATAGTAGCTTTAGCACCTATAATATTAAGTTACTATGTAAGGGTCTGATCTTTTCAGCAACTCTTAAGATGACTGGAAGAAGAACCTGTGCAGAACAAGGATACGGGGTATTGCAGGTGAAATTTAAAACATACTGTGGGACTTTCTGCACAGCAAATTGGATCTGGTTAAATTGCAAGACAATCCTGAATCTGAGTTTCTTCCAAGTGTGGTGTCCTAGTAAAAAGGAGTCTCAGTTCCTGGTCTTTCTTTGCCACTATTTTTGTTGGGAAGAAAAGTCTTCCTGGGCCCAGAATGATTCACAGACTCTAGGACCTTCCCTCTCTTTACCCGTGTGGCTGTAATTTGGAAGAGGCGGTGCTTGACTGCCCTCCAAGCTGGGGTTGGGGATAGTGTCAGGTTCCTCTCTTTGTAGGAGTTTTTTCTCTTCTATTCAAGCAATATTTCAACAAACACACTAGATTGTCCCAAAGAAATCTTCATAAACTTACTTGAGACTTCTGAGGGAGAAACAAGGAGGGTATTAAGACATTAAACAGATCCTTTAGAGGACTATTTGGGGCCAATAACGAGACATCCTTTGCATCTTTTGTAATGCTGGCAAGAGAAATAAAAAGACACTGAGGACAAATTGAGAATCATCGTATGATTTAAACCAATCTTTTACAAAGCAGCAAAAGAGCAACAGTATCTTTTCAACTTACTTGCCCTTGCTTTCCCAGATCATCCATTTCCAGCGAGTCTTTGCCTAACGGGATTGCACCCTATGAAACAGCCTGGAAAACAAGCTTCTGCTCAGAATCTTTCATCTCTCTCTCCTCCCCAACGTTTAGGATCATTATTTTGGGCATACGTTCCTTCCAAAGTCCTCTCCTGTCCTACTCAACTCCTGGGGCTATGGGATTGTGCCATTAATTCTTTCTTTGTGCATGACCATCTGGGAGATGAGCAGATGTAGACATTGACCAATTTATTGCCAGGATTAAAAAATTGTGAAGAAGCAGGTGGTCAGCCGAAATTAAAAAGACAGACCGGACAACTTACAAAATCATACATTTGGGAGCTGTGATACGTATGTTATGAGGGCTGGCAGTAGCACAGGAATTCTATCTCCATGTGTAAGTCTGAGCTTTTCACAGCTCTAATCAGCTGAACAACCTTGTCTAGTTGTATGGAGACTGACTTACACCCCCTTTTTTACTTCCAGTCATTATCATTCTCCCTGCTTCTGTATTTTCTGTCTGTATTTTTTTTCAGTCTTAGGCTTGCCTCTGCTTTGTACTCCTTTCTTTACAAGCAGAGTCTTCACGTTTGGTTTCTTTCCCCAGTAAAAAACAAGGGACCTTCATTGGAACTATGGCAGAAAATACAAGGAAGAAGATGCTCTCTCTCATTGTCTCAATTTAGATTTTGCTTTCTTTGACCATGCACTGCTCTATGCCCAAGTTCAGTTTGTACTCTATATTCTTTACCTGCTACATCATGCTAATATACCATATTCAGTAAACTATTACTATTAATGGGACAGTAGCACACAGTGGGACAGCACAATAACACAGCATTACTCCCTGTGCATACATTTATGTAAATTATGGTTGTCACACTGTATGTTTGTATGAAACTCAAGGTTCGTATAGGGAAAGGCTTGGTGAAGAGGTCTGAACAATACCTGAAGTGGAGGGAAAACTTTATATTCCTTAATGAAGCAAGTTTGTGAATAGTTCAGCTGAGTGAGAAGGTGGTTGCTTCTGGCCTGCTGAAGGGCCATCAAGGTATCCAGTGAAGGGTAAGGAAACAAATGCACCCAGAAGCAAGAACCAGCACTCAGTCCTTGACCGTAGAGCTGAAGATAATAGCTCCTGCCCATTAGCTGGGTAAGAGGCCTTGTGGATTTCGGCATGGGATAAGTGGAGTAAATGTGCTCTTTTTTCTGTCACCTTTCTAACAGAGTAGTTTATTTTGCCTTCTGTAAATAAATAGTTCCATTTACTTAGGCTGACTTTGCTTGAGGTGATTTTAAGAGCGCTGATGATATGCATCAAGGTGACACTTTTACAGGGCTGTAAACTTTCAAACCAGGGTACTGGAATACCTCTGCACTTACAAGCACTCCAATACATACTTTGAGGGCAAGAGAAGAACAACAGGGTATGTCTCTGACTCTGAAAAGCTGGCAACACTGGAGCCTGGGAGAATTAAAAGGGTTTTAGCAGGGTGCTAGCCAGGCAAGTGGTCTGGTTTGTGACAGGGTAGGAGAGAGCTTTCTTGTGATCATGTCCCTACACAGTTACTCTGAAAGTCTCCTTCCTTGGTCAAACTATCAAGGAAATTTTCAAAGAGCTGGGGAAATGGGGATAGATAGAGAAAACTCTCTATCTAGGTGGGTACTTCAAATCCTTTATCAATTCATTAAGAGGGGCAAGCAGTAACTCATTTCTGTTCACATGTGTAACTCTGCCCCCCTTCATCCTCTTCCCTGGTCCAAGTATGATCCTAACTTCATTCATTTTCAGTGGTAACATGGAGAAGTTATATGGAAAGTAATAATCAGGTTTTATTAATAAAAAGTAATATATAACTAGTTCTTCTGAGTATTGAATGCCAACAGGTACTTGAATGGTACATCATTACAGCATCCTCATAATTCTTTATCATCTACTGTATCGTCAAGCTCTCATCCGTCCCAAATAATTAGACCAATAAACAAACTACATAGATAATCAGTGTTGTCAATCATTCTATGTGCAACATCACTGAGGAAAGAGCTCACAAATAAAACAATCATATCAAACACCAAAAACCAAAAGAATGAAAACATTTAACAAATCTCAGATAGTCCTTTTACCCCTGCTGTACTGTTTGCTTTACCATTCTCCCGCCCCCTCAAGTAAAGACAGTAAAAAAGTCATTAGAATACCTTTGAACTTGTGAAAGACGGCCCATAGCTCAGCAATGTCAGTGGCAAATGTTATGTCTGTGTCGAGGACAATGACTCGCTCAAGATTGGAAGGTAGAGTCTTAGTCAGAACCAACTTCATCAGCCCGTAAATCCCAGAGTAGTGTTTGTTGGGGATCCAAGACACTTCCGACTGACAGGAAATGAGAAGTGGGAAAGAGGAAGGAAAAATAATCTTCATTAGAGAGATAGAAACTCTTTCTGACACTAGTTTCTTGCAATAGTGGAAGATCTCTGAGGTGCAAATAGTCATCTAAAATCCTGCTTTTAAATTAACTTCAGAAACTCTGAAATACGCTAAAGTTTCTGAAAGCTTCGGAAAAAAAAGGTTCTTTGAGGCAAGCACTTTATACAATACACTTCAAATTAGTTGAGCCTTTCTAACCTCGTACAATCCATTCTGAGACGTCCATGTATCCTGATAAAATTGAAATATATTTTAAATCCAAAACTTCAGGTGAATTGTACGCTGCTTTCATTCTCAAATGAAATAAAAACTTTGTGTTTGCCATATGCAGAATTTTCAGACTCTGAAGTAACAAACATAATCTTTTTCCTTTTATTTCTTACAGATTTGGAGGTCGGAATTTCAAAACGTCAGTCATTTGGAACAGTGGGCCAGAAAACTGCAAAAAAAATGTTTCTTACAAACTCACATTTTCCTTAAGCCTTACATCTTTAACTTATAACTACTGACATTACACAGACATGCTCAACTGTGAGGAAAGTGAGACAACATTTTTAGCCACATTTTTTGTTTGTGAAATATTGAAGAGGCAAACCCAAACATTTTACATTTCTTCAGTAAGGGCTAAACAAAACATTTCTACAGCTTTGAAAATAAGTTGGGAGACTAAAATTTCATTGTACTACTGGCACTAGGATGTTCTATGAGCTACATTTAATTTTCTTTCTGTAAGACTCAAGTTCTCAAATACCAAAAGTCACTGCTGAAAGTGGGATGGAGAAGTTTTTGAAAAGTTCCTATTGCCCTGTCTGGAATTCCTCATTTAATGTTTTAAAGGGCATGCACTACAATTCCCAGATTTCAAGTTTTTGCCCGAGTCGTGCTCCCATTAACTTCAATTCGTACTTTGTCTATAGGGGGCCTGACTGCGACAGATTTCAGGATTTGTTCTGGCATTTTATACTTCGGAGAAAGTAGGCAGAAACTAAGTGCCTTCATAAAACTGAGAAGACTTATTCTGTTGTTTAACTGTCTCATATCTATTCACTGGCACTGTAAAGTTTATTATGTGAAACAGCTTTTGCACAGAAGAACTCATTTCCTCCAAAATCCTTCAAGAAAACCTGCCCATAAGAGAATGGGTTCCTAAACTTTATTTGGAAGTTGGAAGAGTGGTTGAAGAAAGGCTAATAGTAGCTGCTTAGAGCACATTTCTTTCTGAATATAAAGTAACAAGGCCTCTGCTGATGTAAGCTGACCTGCTCTTTTCCTTTTAAAACAGCACACAACTTTCTTCTTTATTCTCAGGGTTCCTGGCCCAGGGCAGAGCTTTCCCCCACTGCTAAGTTCATTAAAAAGACTGAGGGTAGTAGAGCAAGCCTTTAAGGAAAAAGGTAAAATTTTAAGGGGAAAGGCAGGCAAAGCAGGTTATCTTAAAACAACCCCAAAATAGAAAGTGCAAACTGAAGTGTGAAGTTTTGTCTGGTTTTTTTTTTGAAAGGCACCTCATTCTGGCAATCCATTTGTGTGTCCCATTGTCTGTGCACAAAATCCATGTGTAATCACTTGCATATGCGGTCTGGCTGGCACTGTCACCTACACATGCCTACATGTTATTTACCTGTGCTCTCTAGGGTTTACACTGTAGAATGCCAGAAGTAACACAAGCAAGGACTGCTAGGACTCTGGTATGAACCACTATGAAAGAAACTAGAGAAGGAAGTAACACAAGGTGTGGTTCAGTTTATGAGCCTAAAGAGCCATCATTCTTATTTAATTCTTTCTTGCTCTCTCTGTAATTTGTACGGGGCTTAGCACAGAAATCTAGTTTCTGTCTCCCAGATATATGCTAATATTAAGTCTCTATTTACATAAAAATGAACCTCAATTCTCCCCAGAAATGTCTTCTATGTGTGCAATACAGATAATTTCAAATCCACACCCTCAAAACTTCAGTTATTTATGGTCCTAGCTCTCCCGCATGATGGCCCTAGGTAGGGACCATCACATCAAGGTGTCAGCAAATCAGTCACCTGCTTCCCCAAACTCTGCGTATCATTCTGAAGTCCTTGTGCTAGACCAGCCATGGAGATCAGCTCTCTAGTCATACTGACATGGTAAAAGAGTTAAAGTAATTTTACAGACTTAAGTTTCCTATTATTATTACTCATCCCTATGTTATTAAATTTGGATGGCATGTCCTTCATTTTATTAGTCCAAATGCAATATTGCTCAAGAATAACTCCTAATATGTTCAGGCAAATAAGCCTAATAAGGCAGGGGTTCAGATGTTGAACAAGTAGCCTGAGACAAGCAGGGAAGGTAAAAGGTGGCTGGAGAAGTCAGTCACCTTGAAGGAGCTATTACTTTCTTTGCTCTCGGGATTCCCAGTATCTAACAGCACTGCCATGTATCACTGCAGGGAGGAGATCCTGGCCTGGCGGCTCCTTCCCATCTGGCACACAGAAGCCAAAAGCCTGCCATCCTGAAGCCTGATGTCTGAGAGGATCGCTTTTAAAGAGGAAAGGAGCAGTTCCTATTCCAAACGGTCCACCACAGCTGGCTAGCACGTTCAATGGGAGCCTATGTTGGAGTTTGAACTGTCAATCGGTTCAATGTATCTGAAGTTTTCTCTCCTCTGATGCAGAGTTGACTAAAACATAAACAGGGGTCCAATTAGTCCCCAGCACAATTTCTTCACGGCTTTGCTATTCACGAATGATATAACTGTTCCAAATTCATGCCAAGGAAAACTCCTCACGCTGTACAACAGCACTGTGAAGGCTCAGTCTCCCTGGGTATTACATATAGTCTTACTAAAAGAAATCCAAGAACACTGTGGTTGAATAGGTGCTCAGTAGTTAAGAAGTGCCAGTTTGAGAAAATTAAGATAGCTTAAGCGCAAACACTTGCAAAATTCTGCAACCTCCAAGCTGTCCCCTGTGATATATCTGGTAACATTTAGCCATTTCATTTATCTAAATATTGCCTAATTCTCTAAGTCTTAATACATTTTTTTTTCTCTAGCATAGTTAAGATGGCACATATATTGAATGTTTGGGAATCAATTACTTTACAAGCTAGACCAGAATTGCCTTCAGAGAACAAATATTCCTGGAAGATATGGCAGGAACAGAAAAGAACAGTATAAGAAGAAAGTGAAGCAAAATAGTGTGACATACTTCGCCATTTGTATAATTCTCAGTTCAGCAGAAACAGCACACCTTGGATCTTTAGCTCTCAAGATCTGGATTTTTGTTCATGAGAGGACAGTGAGGAAAGGCATTTAGCTGGTGCTGACAGTGATTCTTTTAAGTAAGCTAAGTGAAATAACATCTCACTGAAGATCTGTCATCAGAATCAGCTTTATTCTTTCTGTAATTGAAGACTGAAAATACGCTAAATTACCTAAATTATCTAAATATTCAGCGCTTCTGGCTAGGAATATAGAAATTACATGCCCAGGAGTCTGCATGCTGTACACAGCTGACCACTGGTAAATACCGGAGAAGCAGGAGCAACGGTCTCCATGTCCAGTGATACTTTACCAGCAAGATGTCTTCACTAACTATGCTCTATCTCTGGGAAAAGCTGGCTAAAACACAGTGGCTGTACACAGCCTAACTCAGCTTTCTCACAGTTGCTACCCCTGTATAAATGTTCATTAGAGTTAGCAGAAGTGCCATTTTTAAGGTGAGACATCTAATATAGACATACAGCCTAAAATCAAGGTTCCCTGTTTCTGAGGGGGAGAGGGGAATACGGTGGCTCCTTCTCTGTGAGTGAATTGTAAAGTGACTACATTCCCAAGTATTTAGGAATTCTTCTTTTCTTAAAAACACTTGAGCCTGGTTGCCCACATACTGAGATCAAAGAGCACAACTCTTCTACCAAGTCATCACAAATACAGTCAGCCAGACTTCAACTCTTACACCGTACTTCTTCAGGGAATTACAGTCTTTTTTTTTCCTCTAAGTATGCTGTTTTCTTCCCCGCTAACAGGTGATGGGGAAATTTGCTCAGGCTTCCCGGGTGAGTACTGATTGTTCTGTAGCTGTAAGTGAAATCTGTACATGGGCAGGTATCTTGAGACTCTTTGAAAGGGATGGAGACTTGGTCTTGCAGAGTTAGCAGACAGTGAATTTGGAAAAGACTACGAACCTGAACAGAATGACAGCAGGAACAGTGGTCAACAGGAAAGGACAAACGACTTACGCCTGTATCCCTGTATCGTGTTAGATCAAAAGTCCTTGAGCTCATTAGCTGGTACGTGACAGTGGATGGTGGCAGTTGCCTACTGAAGAATATAAACACAGGGAAATTCTACAGCAATACTGCCCCCTACACATTCCCATTCTCTGGTAATTTGCACCAAATTTTGGAGCTAGAGGTGGTATTTTTTTCATTAACAGCTTTTGATGGATTTCTCATCTGTGATTTTGGTTGATTTTTGAAGTCCTGTAAGTTTTTAGCAACCACAACATCCTGCAGCAGAGTGCCACAGCTTATTTATAACTCCTGTTTGTTTGGACCCAGCCATCTACCAATTTAATTTGGGTCACATTTGTTTTCACAGAACTATGAGAACAGCAAACCTGTTTCCCTGAGCAGTCATGGCTAATTCAGAACCCATCACTGTACACATAAAGTTAGGATTCTTTGTTCTCATGTGTCTTACTCTGCATTTATTAGCAGAGTAAGCAGTGTAAGTATTAGATCTGCCACCTGATCCTCACTGGGATGAAGACAAAGGAAAGAGCTCTTAGAAAGATGAATGTGGGAAGTAGGGTGCAGGGATGGGTGTCAGCCATGAGCATAAGTGTAGAAAAGAACAGAGCGAGTGCTCTGGTTAAGTGAGGAGAAAAATGCACTTTAAAGTTATGTGCGAGGATGAGATACAGCTCTGTATTTTCTAGAAGCCCAGTTAATTAAATTCAATTATTATTATGTTCATATTTAAAACTCGTGCTCTTAAAGGTCATGAAACCTACAGGTTAAGATATTTTGTTTGCAAATATGATTTTGCTGCACTCACCCTTCTCTTTGCTACTTTACTAAAATTACGATAAACAGAGCAGTAAGGTGAAGCACAAGAAGAGATCATAGAATCATAGAACCATAGAATCATAGAATCATTAAGGTTGGAAGAGACCTCAAGGATCATCTAGTCCAACGGTGATGAAATTCCTATTTCCCACTAAACCATGTCCCTAAGTACCACATCCAACCTTTCTTTAAACACACCCAGGGACGGTGACTCCACCACCTCCCTGGGCAACCCGTTCCAATGCCCGACCACCCTTTCCAAGAAGAAATTTCTCCTCATCTCCAACCTGAACCCCCCCTGGCGCAACTTGCAGCCATTCCCCTTTGTCCTGTCACTGGTTATCTGCGAGAAGAGGCCAACCCCCAGCTCACCACATCTTCCTTTCAGGGAGTTGTAGAGGGCAAAAAGGTCTCCCCTGAGCCTCCTCTTCTCCGGGCTAAACAAGTTAATGTGTGTAATGAGATAATGTGTTTGCTGTCTCACCTTAGTGCTGGTTTATATATACACAGACTGGAGCATAAAAACAGTAGCAAGCATAGAAGCAGAGGAAAGCCAAACTAAGAATCTACAGGACTGTAGATGTTTCTGAGACATTTGGGCTTGTTCAGCCTGGAGAAGAGAAGGCTCTGGGGAGACCTAATAGCAGCCTTCCAATACCTAAAGGGGCCGACAGGAAAGCTGGCGAGGGGCTGTTTCTTAGGGAGTGCAGTGACAGGACAAGGGGTAATGGGTTTAAACTGAAAGAGGGCGGATTTAGATTGGACTTTAGGAAGAAATTCATTACTGTGAGGGTGATGAGGCACTGGAACAGGTTGCCCAGAGAAGCTGTGGAGGCCCCATCCCTGGCAGTGTTCAAGACCAGGTTGGATGGGGCTTTGGGCAACCTGGTCTAGTGGAGGGTGTCCCTGCCCATGGCAGGGGGGTTGGAACTAGATGATCCTTGTGGTCCCTTCCAACCCAAACCATTCTATGATTCCATGACTCTCTCATTACTTGCCATCTTCCTTGAAGTACTGGAGGTCAACAGAAAACCTAATAACCTGGCTTGCCACATGCTCCTTGGATTGAGAGGGGGTATATAATAATAGCATTGAAGAAAGCACTCAAAAGTTTTAGGTAGACAACTACATAAACCTGAGACTGCATTTCCTTTCCAAATGCAGCCTTTCCCCAGTTAACCAGATCTGATTACCTCCCTACCAGACAAAAATCTATCCTGACTTTTCCTGATGAACAGATTGCAGTCCATATAGCATCGCAGAATCACAGAATGGTAGGGGTTGGAAGGGACCTCTGTCCATGTCTTCTTGCACTGAGGAGCCCAGAACTGGACCCAGCACCGCAAGTGTACCCACACCAGTGCTGAGGAGAGGGGAAGGATCGCCTCCCTCGACCTCCTGGCAATACTTGTTGAATGCAGCCAATGATACCATTAGCCTCCATTGTCGCAAGGGCACATCGCTGGCTCATGTTCAACCTGGTGTCCACCAGGATGCCCAGGTCCTTTTCTGCCATGCTGCTTTGCAGCTGGCGGCCCTCAGCATGTACTGGTGCACTGGGTAGCTCCCGGGCGCAAGACTTTGCACTTTTCCTTGTTGAACTTCACGAAGTTCTTATCAGATCCTCTTGTCTGTTAAATCATATTTTTTTTCCACTTTCTTAACAGAACACCTCACTGTCCCACAGAATACATAGTGCCGTAGCACCCCTGAGCTACAAAAAGTGCTTCCTGTTCAGCATGGTAAGATGAGGGAAGTTCGGTTGACGAAGTGTTTTGCCTGGCACCATGTTCTTAAACACTTTACACTGGAAAAATGCAACCTTCAATACCGTATTGATTTTCTCACTGGATTCACTACATCTTCCTAGATATGCTTGGAAAAAAAAATCACTCTAAACAATCCTCAGCTATGACATAATATTCCCATCTCCACTCCAAATAAAAGACACCCTTTCTGCTCAGCCGACTTCACTAAAGCATCACTAAGGCCAGAGTCCTGCAAGAGCCTGAAGGTCAGACTGGCTGGGCTGATGCACCAGGCTGAGAAACATGGGTTGATGCACCAGGCTGAGAAACAGCAAGCCTGGAGGCAGAAGGTGCCACTTGCACGCACTCCTCTCAGAGGTGGGCTAATAAATGGGATCAAACAGAACCAAATCCCACCACTCCCCAGACTTAATGGCTGTGGATTCACTGTGGTGGGGAAAGAGAGAGCAGCAAATACAAGGAGTCAGAAAACAGAAAAGGCTGGGGGAAGTTGAAAAGGCAGACTGTAGATAATTCTGCCTCCCGAGAGCTTTCATGCTGCGTTTTGCTTTAAAAAAATATCTGGCATCTAGAATATAGTGATTGAAATAAAGAGAAATGTGAATTAGGCTTTGTAATGAATGACTTGATGGAAACGTGGATTTCCAAAATTATTCAGTGTCTACTTGCTCTCACCAATTTCAACATAGGCACGATCCTCCTGAGGATTATATCAGTCAGGTGATAAACTAACTTCAGGATCTTAAAGACAAGCAAACAAAGCAAAACAACCCAAAATTTCCAGGTCACAGCACAATCATAAAGAGTGTTGTAGATCTGCACAAATTGTAGCTGAATTGTTCTTAATTTTATCTCATGCTGATCTGAAAACCAGTACAACCTACAGTGGAAGAACAGATGGAGGGATCCCTGTGAAGGAAGATCAGACAAACTCTTTGGTAGCTGCTGGCTTCAGGCAACCCTTACAAATGGTCCAGGCACAGGGAAACAGCCCTGGAAATTCTGATGTGTGAATCAGAACACCACAGAAATTGCTATTTCCTCAGACTGGATAAACAACTTCCTAGACACAGTTGATAACTTGTTTTCACAGCTTCTTCGTTACTTGTTTAGTGCTTTGCTGCTTCTATGAACACTAGAAGTAGCAAGATTATTATTTTTTTTAAATCTTGTGACCTTTATTTAAGACAAAGCTAACAGAACTGGGACTGTGATGTCATTTCTAAACTGGAGAAAAATACTGTCATTTTAATGACAATCAAATTACTACAGTTTTTTGCAACATAAAGCACAAAAAGAAGGGGAAAACAAACAATATCGTATTGCTGGCCAAGGACAGGAACTTTTCTTGATGCATCATTTTTCTCATCACTGTTTTTCAGTTTCACACAGGGAGAATTTCATCCTGCTTTGAATTTTTGTCATGCCTCTTCTCACATTCATGAACACTGCATCACAATTCCAGCAGCACTGGCACAGATCAGGGTTAGTTTCAGGATAATCTTTCCCATTTCACATTGACCATAACTCACAGTATCTAAAATCTTTGCAGGGCCATCTGGCTGATCTCCTTTCTCACTCTCTTGCTTCCAGGAGAGCAAGATCAACATCTTGGTGCTGAGACTGGGTTAACTGAATCATTGAGAAAGGAGGGGGATAGCAGGTTAATGTTTACATATGGGTTATAATCATGTCTGTCTTTAGCACGCTGTATTTTTTTTTTCCCAGGTAATAACAAAGAAAAGAATCAAAAGCAAGAGAGAGAGACCAATTCCAAGTGACCAAAAAGCCTGGGAGGAAGAAGGTGACTGTCACCTATAATAGTTTCCTCAGGAAGAATGCCAAAAGGAATCTCCTTGCATCTCACCTTCGAAAAATCACTGCCTTTGTTCCATCCTCGTCAATTATCCAGCAAACATTAACAGAAGAGACTTACTGAAACACAAACAGACTTTTTTGTTAATGTTTGCTGGATAACTTGTAACTTTAACCTTGAATTTAATTTTTTCCTGGGTGATTCATAGGTTTCGATTATACTGATATTCCCCTCATAACAGGTCCTTACTATTTATATGAATGGTTGCCAAGGAAACCAGGAATCCAGCAAAGCTGGGTAACTTTTCTAGATTCAGAATTTCTGGTGCCTGAGTATTTAAAGAAATAATAATAATTCACACTGAGAAACACCTGTAAGGAGATGGGAATTTATACAGTTTTGCTAAAATTATTTTTCTATTTCCGTTGGCCTTTGCTGCTGTTGTTCTTACTCATCACAGAAGCACTGGTGACTTTAATAGAATTCTGCCTCATCTCTCGCTTTATGAACAGATGATATCTTCCACACATACATGCAACAAGTCTGGATACAAATAGTGGTGAGCAAAAAGGTTCAGACAGAAATGGATGATTATCTGAACCTCTGGGTCCTGGATAATGTAGAGCAAATGCAGAAACCGTGGAGCAAGCCACAACTGGAAAGAAAGATTAGATATTAAAAAGGCAGAACAAACAAAACCTCCCAAATCAGCATCAGCATACAGCAGAGAATAACTGCAAATTAATTCTCATCTCTGTGGCTAAGTCTGTAACATAGCCTGACTGATGCTGACACTTGTTTTCCTCTTTTTTTCCCCCTCTTTCTTTCCAAATCTCTCACCAATAGACACATACACACAAAGGGCAGACAAGTGGGAAGAACCTTATTTAAGAATGCTTCTTCAGAACAACTTCCTTAATAACAAAATTAACTGAGTGTGCCAAGAGTTAAGCCATGCTCCGTGTTTGGAACAAATACGCTTTATAAGGATGAAACTGCAGACTGTTACACGAAGTAAAATGGATGGGTTTTTGTCTCTGCCATTTAGGTAACAAGACATTCAGCCATACAGCTTCTTCAGAAAAGAAATGACCAAAAGGTAAGTCACCTCCTGGGATCTTTGAGGATTATCTCCCTCCCCTTAGGTCTTTGGCTGGCTTTCCTCCACAAAGTTTCCATTCCCCCCTCCTCACTTAGCCCCACCAAACTTAAATGGCCAGTTTCCATTTGAGTCCTTTTCATAGAATCACAGAATTTTTAAGGTTGGCAAAGACCTCTAAGATCATCAAGTCCAAGTTGTTTCTTTACTCTCATGTGAGATCATGTGAGACATTCATAATTTTCTCCACTGTTTTTTGCTGTCTCTAAAATGCTGAATGCCCTCTTTGTTTTTCTCTATTCATTTGTGCAAGATGAGACTGTAGAATAGAAAAGTCTGGCCAGCCGCAGTTAGTGCTGGTTTTTGTTCCTTTGGGGCCTTTGGCCTCAACTCCAGACTGTTTTCAGAGTGGCAGTGAAGAGTGGAGGACCTACAAGAGTCAGAGCATCCTGAGAGAGGTCAGTGAGAATACACCAAACATCAGCCTCCCAGTCCTACCTGTCCAGTAGAGCCAAAAGTGCAAGTCTTCCCTTGAAGATAAAATAAAGCCTTTTATTTTTTTTTGTTTTTCTTCCTAGTCAGTGAATGAGTGAAGAGAGACACACAAGCTGGACTAAATAAAATGCAGAAAGCCAGAGCTTTCTGCCAAAAGCTAACTGACAGGTAGGTCTGGCTAGAATTTGGCCAGCGGTCAGAAGTAACTCATGGCTGTCCGTCTCACTTCACTGGTATGGAAAGATAAGATCAGTTGCACACTTGAATTGCTAGTGAACTCAGTCCACAAGTTCTTTGTACTAATCCATCAGGGAAGATACATATCCATGAAAACACTATCATTGCCAGCTTTTTAATTTCAGTAACTATTCAAATACATGCACATTAGCTGCAGCCATCATATGTTCTGGTAAATTTCCATGTAGCTCTTGGGGTCGAAGTCCAGAGGCATCCAACCTGTATTTTGCATGATGTCAGAATGTTAAACAGATGTGATCAAGACACACTGTCCTGAATAAAAAGCAACACCATCTCCTGCATAAGCACGTTACATTGGATAGACAATAGCCTTAGCTCAGTGACAAAAATGTATCTGAAATAGGATTTTTTCTCCCTACTGGATTTTGTGCAAGAGACCTTTTTTAGAAGATGATAGAAGAATGTAGCAGAACAGTTACAGTGATTATCATTAATCAAACAACACCTGATAGGAGATTGCAGGTCCAAAATATCAGTTATCATGTGCAAAAAAATCCCCAACCAGAACCCCAAAATATGAGGGAAGGATTTCTCACCCTTTTAACACTGAAAGATGCCATCCTGTTTCTATCCAACACAAACCAGAATATATTTCAATGCAAGAGCCAGAGTTCCAAAAATTCATGATTTGTCAAAAGGATGTGAGAATGCAGCTTCCACCAGACCTCTGACATTCTTATATGAAGTCAAAACAGAGCAAATACATGCAAGAAAAAAGGATTCATTCTTCTATTTAGAAGGAAATCACTGGCTACTATCCGGCATTTCACCAGTAAAATCATCTCTCGCTGGTCCTAAATTTTTTCTGTTTCTATCTTCAGAGAAAGAATGGTGGAACTTCAACAGCTGAAAATGCTGCACCAAGAAAGAGGCCATTAGTGGGTGGAATACTCATGCAGCTGGAGGAATAAATGCTACATCCCATTAAGAACTATTAGTTCTCTTATTTTCAGCAAAAGCAAAGAATTCACAGGAAAACAAAACATCCTCCATCCTGCAGGGTTGGAGGCCAGGTGAGTGGGAACTTCTTATATAGCAATTATTGCTTCAAGAGAACAAAAATTACATGAAGCAGTGTTCTTTTCTTCAATGGTAAATATTATAATAGACCAAAACTCCTGGAGACTAAAAAGCTCCAGGAATGTGGGATAAAAAAGACAATAAAGGATAAAATGTATTACAATTATGAACAAACAATACTAACAATAACCTCGTATAAGAAGCATTGAATGCAACGGGGGAAAAGAAAGTACTGTTTTTCTTTGTTACTAGAAAGAGATAAGATGCCTCTCAAACAATGCAGCACTAACTAGAGAAACAATCTGAAGAAAATAAAGACATTACTGGGAAAGCTGGGATCCTCCAAAGCAAGAAATACCAAGCTTGATGTTCATGACACCAGTGTAGCATCTTGCATAGGTTCTGTTTAAATATTGGTCAAATACTTCCAATAACAGTGAATTTGCATGAGTGGTGTTTAAAGGAAGTGTCCATGTAGCAGGCATGTATGTCTTTCAAGCAGTGTAACTTTTGGTGTGAGGGCTAAGGCCAACGATGTCACCCTAATTCCATGTAATCTTGTGGTTTCACCCTACGGATCATCAGAAAAAAGTGTGGTCAGATAGACAGGTGAACATAGATCCTAAATGGCTGATTAAAACAATACATCTGGAACCATCTTATAAAGGCTTTCAACTGTATGAGCTAAAAACTGCAGAATCTGTCGAACTGTGAAAAGGCTCAAACCTCAAGTAATGGAACAGTATATCGGAAAATTATCAGGGGATCAAAACACTCCTGAGTTTTCACCTTCGTTGCTGAAAGGGTAAGACCTGGACACCACCGTTTTACCCTCAAAAAAATGAAACTTTCGCAGGATTCAGTCAGATATCTCCACTAACAGAAATGAAACTTCACAATTTAGAAATTCCAATATACTCATATCAAGTTGACTCAAAAAGAGGTACCATCAGTGGCANCACCCTCACGGTGAAAAAGTTTTTCCTTATACTAACATGGAACCTCCTATGCTCCAGCTTGCACCCATTGCCCCTTGTTCTATCACTGCACGACACTGAGAAGAGCCTGGCTCTGTCTTCCTGATACTCACCCTTTACATGTTTATAAACATTGATGAGGTCACCCCTCAGCCTCCTCTTCTCCAAGCTAAAGAGACCCAGCTCCCTCAGCCTTTCCTCATAAGGGAGATGTTCCACTCCCTTGATCATCTTTGTGGCTCTGCGCTGGACTCTCTCCAGAAGTTCCCTGTCCTTCTTGAGCTGAGGGGCCCAGAACTGGATGCAATACTCCAGATCCGGCCTCACCAATGCAGAATAGAGGGGGAGGAGGACCTCCCTCGACCTACTGACCACACCCCTTCTAATACACCCCAGGATGCCATTGGCCTTCCTGGCCACCAGGGCACATTGCTGGCTCATGGTCAGCCCTCCGTCCACCAGGACCCCCAGGTCCCTCTCCCCTACGCTGCTCTCCAGCAGGTCAGTCCCCAGCCTATACTGATACATGGGATTCCTCCTTCCCCAATGCAAGACTCTATACTTACTCCTGTTGAATTTCATGAAGTTCCTCCCTGCCCAGCTCTCCAGCCTGTCCAGGTCAATTAATCTAATTTATCTAATCTAATCAATTTATCTAATTAATAACCTTATTATATATCTCCCCTTTGAAGCAGGTACTCAAACTCCAAGTCAACCTGAATCACCTTATCCAGGGTGAGAAGGTTTCAGAAGACCTATGAGAAGAGTCACTGCACTGCTTGCTCATGCTACGTCAGACACAGAGCACAGCTTGTAATTTCCAGTGCTGTGAAAAAGTCTCATACAAAGAGGTGTGCCCAGGGAAGATGAACATCATTTTCCACCACAAGAACAACCACTTCAGCCGTAGTCCTTCAGGATACTTTCTGCCTACACTGCCTGCTGCACTGCTCCGTGGGAAGGAGCTCACCTCTGAACTACCGTGCAACACTTCCCTGAATTCCAGCTGTTTCTCAGAAACAAGCCAATGCCAAGTACTTTACAGATTAATTCTAACAATTCCAGCTCCCTGCTGGTGAATCAAGGATATTCTTGGAGTCCTTCCAGCCTGCTATCTTTTTTCAGCTTATCAATCAGACATGGAAATATATACATGTCAGTTCTTTGTAAATCTAAAAGCAAGGATCACTAAACATTTTTATAAGATTCTCAAACCAATATCAGTCCTGAACAGAAATGCCTTGAACAGTCTCTGTTGTTCTATCAGTAATCGAATGCCCTGTGACAGGGAGGTGTCCTTAGGAGTGAGTGAAAAGCCATTAAGATCTAAGACGATAGTCATTATATGTCTGCCCAGCTTTTTATCTGCTAGGGCCAAGAGAAGAAATTGTGCTGGAACACAGGATGACCATTAACTCTCTCCAGCAAGCAGAGGGGATATACAACCTATATTCGTTATGCAGATCTAAGTGTTAAGTAATTTCTGTATGTCCAAGGTTAGGACAGCAAAATGCTTTCATTTCTCATGGATGGACAAAAAGAGTTCTGAGAAAGCAATTGCTGTAGTGGAGATACACAGCAGAAACAATAGTTGCGGCAGTCAGTTTGAGGCACTGTGTGTTTTTAACTTCTTTTTTTCCAGGACACATGGGATAATTTTTGTCAAACTGAGTAAATTTTTGAAAATCTCATTCTCTGCTAAAATAGACTTCCCTGGAGGTGCAACACATGTAGCTGCAAGAAGAGTGACGTTTAAGAAGTCGAATGCCAAACAGGAATCCTTGCTATTGAAATGTCACAGCCAGCTAGTATGATACAAACGTGGGTGATGGCAGTGGAAGCGAGTTGGCTCCTTATTCCCCACTTCACATATGCTACAAAGAACAGCTACCCTGGCTTCCTTGTGGAGGTAGTACATACTGACTACGCTGCTTTTCCCTAGAATCAAGAAAAAGGTGGAGCTACAGAGAAGTCTGCAACAATTAGAGGTAAGTTATAAAATTAACAAAGAACTTCAATGTTTCCAAAGCACTGGCAACAATAGGAAAGTACAGGAGGTGGACAAAGCCAGGCATGAGGCTTTCTTTTGGAATAGCCAGTTGTGCAGTAGAAGCACTGCACAACGTAACACGGTAGGCACACTGGGACCCTTGAAAGAGGCCCAGGAAATACTGCACCTTCTTGCATCATAGAACCACAGAGTGGTTAGGGTTGGAAGTGACCACAAGCATCATCTAGTTTCAACCCCTCTGCCACGGACAGGGACAACCTCCACTAGACTCAGTTACCCAAAGCTCCATCCAA
>VWZZ01005415.1:356295-497431 GCA_013399095.1 Psophia crepitans | reverse complement strand
TCAGCCTGTCCTCATAGGAGAGGTGGACCAGCCCTCTGATCATCTTCATGGCCTTTCTCTGGACTCACTCCAGCAGCTCCATGTCTTTCCTGCACTGGGGACCCCAGAGCTGGATGCAGTACTCCAGGTGGGGTCTCACCAGAGTGGAGTAGAGGGGCAGAATCACCTCCCTCGACCTGCTGGCAACACTGTTTTTATGCTGCCCAGGACATGGCTGGCTTTCTGAGCAGCAAGTGCGATTTGCCGGTTCATGTTGAGCTTTTCATCAACCAGCACCCCCAAGTCCTTCTCCTCAGGGCTGCTCTCGATCCATTCTCCACCCAGCCTGTAGTTGTGGGCTTCATCCCAGTATACCAAATTCTTATGGTGCCATATCTTAATTTAACTGACAGTATTTGTAAACCTGAGGAGAAATTACACAAAAATCTGCAAAAAGCTATTCCACCTTTGGTATCTTGCCTTCCTCTGCAGACAGGCAGAGGTGAGGTTGCTCATGAAAGCTAGATGTCACTCATCAGATGACAACTGCAGGAAGTCAGTAATGGCACCATGACTCCAATTCTCATGTCCAAATTCTGACCAGCCTCACTGGCTTCCACAGCACTTTCTTCATCACTGCCTGTTTTGAATAGGCAGAAATTTAAGACCCAGAGTGATTTTATGTAAATAATAATAGAAAACACATATAATAATAATTTGTAATGTTGCATGACTTTTTGTGCAGAAGAGGGACTGGGAGGGCAGAGGAAGTACAACTTAGGCTACTCAGTCTGCACAGATAGATTCTGACCCATTCACAAAGGTTCCACTGTGCTGGGGAGCTTGAATTGCTATCTGTTTCTTGGTGGATACTTATTTCCTCCCAAGTAGTCTGAAGGAAAATATCTTGGCTTACAAAACCTGGTCTGTTAATGTCTAGTCATCTGTACTGAAAACCATGGATAAAAGACCCTGTTCTTAACTTGGTGGCAGTATCTCACAACTACAAGCATATTTTATCACCTGAGACTTCTGGTCTCTAGTATTCAGTATGTTCATTAGCAAATGCACAATATCTCAATTATAATGTGGAAATTCAAGTCTCAAACTAAGTCATGCAACCTATGAAAATCTGTAAAATGTTTTGATTATAGGCTTTGGTTTTCAGAATCTTAAATTTGCATTTTCTCTCTCTTTTTTTTTTTTTTTACATAATTCTTAGAAAGGGACGGGGAAGGAAGACAGAAGTCTATGCTTAGTATTTTACTGACGTGTACAGTAGGCCAGTTTACAGAAATACAAAAGGCTGGTGAGATGCAGGAGCACTGCAAGCCCACCATATGTGACAGTATTTAACCAAAACCACAGTGCTGTAGAAACACTTTAATTGAATACCTACCACTGCATAAATGAATGTAAACATAAACAGATGCTGTGTTTCACATCCTGTATTGCATTGATAGCAATTAGATCTTGCATATGAAGTGGAAAAGAAAGGAAGGAAAGTAATGTATGTCTGCCTTATAACTGTGTGTCTGCCTCTGAGGCATACGGTGAACTACTTAATGAATAAATAACCATGCACTGTCCTTGAACAATACGCAATCTGCATGCAGAGCAAATATGGTCTAACTGTTATACTTTGTGATAGTTAGTAGTCAGTCACTAGTCCTGTGAAAATAAATTGTTATGGATGGCTGCTTCTGCAACAACTAGTGGCAATGCTTGACCAGGAACATGGTAAAATGCAGGAGAATGCTGGGCAGTTCATGCTGGGCATGATAAAGTTCATGGCTTTATCAACACTGCTGTTGCTGTTACCCTCTGAAGTTGATGTGACTAATGCTAAGCTAATAATCTGTTCATCAAATATTATCACACATCTCAATTGTCAGTCGGCTCCCTCCCATGTTCAGCAGGTGGTATCTGCAGTTCTGTTGGAAGTATTTGCTTGAACACGTTCCCAAAATTGGTATATGGCAGTATGTCATACATACAGCCCCATCAATACTATAATTTATCGGAAAAGCTTCCACTGGTAGCAAAACATTTCATTGGCATTTGATTTGCTTTTGGTGTTATTTGTTGCACAAACACTTGAAACAGAGCACAGTTAAAAAAGCTAACATTGTGTGGAGATTGACGTAGGGTAACTCTTGCATGGACAACACAATTTGTCAAACAGGACACTTGGCTGCTGTCTGAATGGGGAAGGAAGTCTCCATAGTAAGGATCCTTGCAGGGACATCTTATTTGGATCGGGTGACACTCCCTAAAACACAGTTTTTATCATCCAGCTGGCCTGTGGTCCTATATGACCACTGCATAATCCATCACTGTAGATTACGTTAACCTACACAGAAAATATTTCATAACTATCTTAAGTATGTGCAAAAGACTGTCCTACATGATAATTTCTACACTTGTATGAACTGTTTCTATTGATTGTCTTACCCTTGTACAGTTGATTAATTTTGCAGCAGGAGCTGTCTGGGAATGTTTGGGACAACCAGATTCTCCACCCAGGATGTTAAACATCACATTTAAGCATATAAATTGGTCTAGGCACAGCAGGGACTGCCTGGGAAATCTCAAGAACTGTGTGAAATTCCCACTGGGACAGCTCCTGCAACAATCTGTCAAATACTTCTTGTGCAGATGGCCAGCAGTGCAGTCAATCACCCAGCTTTAACTTGGTCTGCTGTCTCAAACCAGCCCTTTATCTCATCTATGCAGACAACCAGGCTGGGAGTTCCTGCAGTACTCTGGGAATTAGTAATTTAAGTGCATTGGGAGGGCGCATAAGCACAGCCCTGAGACCTACCTATATTACAATTATAATTAAAGAATCAAACTATTTTTCTGCTTAAATCTCACAGCCCTTGCCCATCTAACTGACCAAATGATGTCAATATCTGACCTAGTGAACTGCCTCCACTGCTGACGAAAGTGGCTAAGGAGTGACTCATCTCATGCTTAAGTAAATGCCTAAAGTTAGATGATATTTATGCCATGCATTATCCCAGCTTGGTTTTGATCTCTGGATCACACCACTGATTTTGACTGAGTGTACATTTCAACATTTTCTGATATGAAATCACCCAAGGCAGCACTGGTAGTGAGATTTGTGGTCTGTTGTTTCCGGAAACAGTAAAAGCTGGAATATTGTCCATATATGCAGCGAAGTATGGAGCTTTTCACATTTCATTTTCAGGTCAAATGCTCATCAATTTCAAAAACCAGTTCATCATCCCTACCTTCAGGTTCACAGATCAATTGAAGCATGTTTGTGGGCTGAACTTTTTAAAGGATATGGCTTTTCTGCTTTACCAGTGATGAAGAGACTACGTTTATCTGGGCCATCAAGATTCACACACAGCAGAGCAGGCAACTGCTCATTCTACCTTCTGCTTCCCTCAGATCACCTGATGTTGTCAGCAGGCTGTCAGGCAACATCTGGGAAAACAAACTCGCCTCATCTGTATTCCACACATCACACATACAGTACTGCTTTATCAGCTGCTCCTTCAGCTCTGGGCCAGTGCAGATCACATCTGTTCAATGCCTGTACTTCCTCGTGAGTCAACTGATGTGAGTTTCCACATGGAATAATGAAGTGTAGAAGCTAAGTGCTCGTGTTGCACATCTTCAATACATTAGCTCTGGAGTTTCTTTATGTAAGACTGGACTGAAAAAACCTGCAATACCCTGCAGCCTGCTATTTGCAAGCCACAGCCATAATGGGTATTTTAGATCGTTGTTTCACAGGTATGTTTTTTTTTCTTTTATTTAATGTTCAAAGTAGACAATTTGCAGTTTCCAGTTATTTTTTGGGATGCATTGCTGTAATAGCTACCTCTACTGCATTAGGACCAAAGCTGAATAACACGGCTAACGTGACCATATGAAGTGAATCTACATTGCCAAGTAACTTTCCAATCTGTAGTCACAGCCATATGTGGCCATATAAATTTGGAAGAGTGATGTGTGGGCCATACCGAGTAGAACAAGAATGAAATCTGCAGCTATGGAATGGCTCAATTACTGGCATGATTATCAACTGCCCACACTTCAAGGATACTTATTGCTGATTACTAACAGCATGCAGCAAGTTTAGTTAACAGGAGAGAGTTGCACTGGCAGTACAGTTCCCGATCTGAACAGCTTCTAAGTTGAGGGAGATCTTTTAAGCACTGTGTGGCAAGGCAACGAGGAGACAGGCCAACTTGTGGTTACAAGTGTTTTAGAACTGCCTGTTACAATCATCAAACTAGCTGTTTAAAAGAAATATATCCAGCAAGCTCCCACCTCAACTGTGTCAGACCCTTTTCCTGGAAATGCTGTTATCTTGGCTCAGCTCCACAGTCAAACCACCTCCTCTTCCACTCTACCCCCTGCCATGTGCCTCAAGTAAAGATAGACCTCTCCCTGGCCATCCTTTCCTGTGCTCCATCCCTCTTCCAAGCAGGCTGGTGCTAGTTCGGCAGCACCCACCTCTAGGGAGAGAACAGACTCTTTGTAGTGAAGGATGAACATGATCAGCTGCGTCATCTTGCAAAAGGAAAAATAAGTCTCTAAATTTTAAAAGGAACACTTGACATGCCTAACTTAGAGCAGCAGCAAAGTAGATCTGTTTGTTTGCTGGCCGTAGAAATTCTGAGATAATCAGTGGTACCTTGCCTTCCCTTTCTTGCATCGAAGTGCCCAGTTCTCCTCTAAAACCTAAGAGAAAACACCTACTGCAGAGCCTTGTTTTCTACACCTTCCTCTAGGACACTGGTTGCTTTAACTCTAAGCTAAATTGCATGTATTTTAAGAACTGCAGGGCATGCTAAGAAACATTGCCAAGTATTTTCGTCTCCAAATTCTGCCTTTTAAAAAATTAATGATCTAGTGGAAAGTGTCGTCTGAATTCTAAATAGCTACTTGAAAACAAAAATGCACCCATACTACTTACGGAGCATCTAACATTATATTCTTCCTTCCACTCTGAGCAGGAGCAGGACTTTTCTCAGGACTTAAGGGCTTAAGCTAACATGCCAGCTCCTGCTACATTAGAAGTAAGAGGCTGGAAGTTCATACTTATGCAATGGGAAAAATCAAACATGAAATGAAATGTTCTCTGTAGCAGCCAAAATGTGTTCCAAAACAATGAAATGTTGATGAATGAAAACTAAGCAGAAAATTCACATGCTATTGTTCAGTCTAGGCCCTTTTAAATGTCAGCAATTGTTACTGATTACAGGTTTGAAGAACAACTATGGAAGGTCATTAAAACTGAAACATAATATATACTATAATGCTGGAGATCACTTTAGAGAAAGGTAGACTTTCTAGTAAACCTTCCAGCATCAGCTCTACAATTTCCTTACACTGGACAGCATAATATAGCTCCCAAGAGTACAGGTGAAATACATGAACCCAAAACAACCATTAAACCCTCTCTAGAGGCTATGTAGGAAGCAAATGAGATGAGCTCCTACAGCTGTCTGTAAATAGCTCCTCTGTCGTCTTTGCTAAAACTTGCAGAATGATCTGGATATGAGCCAGCATCATACCTGGCTTTTTAAAACTCCATTTATATTTACAGCTCTTTGCAGTCCTTTGGCAGTGTCTGCCACATTCACCTCTGCTGAGTACTACTTTATTCTGTGCTTTTTGGCTACTGAAATCAGGGAAATTGCTTGGTATGCAGTATGATGAGCCCTGAGCAAGTGGCAGACCTAGAAATATGTATTTATGCATCAATACCTGCATCCAGTAAGAAAGTGGTCCCCAACCTAAAGCCTATGGATTACATGCAAGACAGTCCAGTGTTGCTTTAGGTCACCATCCATACAAAAATTTAAGTTGAATGACGAGGGAAGGACAAAACAAGACTTTGCTCCGTAGCCTTATATCTGCACAGTGTTTTGCCTGTGCAATCAGCAAGCTGAGGAACACTGAAGTAAGCTGTCTTGGTCATTATTTACTTAACTAGATTGGACCATACCCAAATGACCAAAAGAAAACACTAAGAGGTCTGTCTTGCCCAGCTGAGAGGCTAATTAAGCACTGTAAAATCCTACAGTTTGCAGAAAAGCACATGTAATATAGGCACATACAAGATTTACAAGAATAAACCTCCTTGCTACGAAGCTATAAAGAACAGAAGGGAGATTTCTAGCTAATTAGGTTAATATCAGCTTATGGCTTCATGTAGAAGGACCAATAAAATAATAAAACCAGCTAGAAACAAAATATTTTTCTCAAGATCATTCCCTTTTCCATCTCTTTCTACAACTTTTTTTTTACTTCAGATTCTACAACACAGTGTGCTTTGTCTTTACCCCTTAAGTAGCACAACAATTCCCTAAATTTTGCTTTTTCCTTGTTTCAGTGTGCTGCTCAGAACAGTCTGGTAAGTCATATAAATTATTGCCACCAACTCCAAATGCTGAGATCTGAATACCTCATTCTACCTCCACAGCTAAAGATGTGCGGCTCAAACTCAGTGCTGTGCCTCTGTGATCTAATTTAAACTTTCTAACTAGGAGGGTGATTCCCCTCCCCGGGCCCTGCCTTGTAACTCTTTCTTCACGGTCCCTCTTTCTGAAAGGGCATCCAGGTAAAAAAGATAACTTTTTAAAAATGTAATATTGATACCTCGTCAGATCCGTGCTTAAGGAATGCAGGGAAGTTGAGTGTTTCCAGTAACAGAGCTGGGATATCGAACAAGATACTTAAGATTCCACCATTGCTACTAGAAAGAAGTATCCTTAGCAAAACATAACTTGATCAGATGCAATTCAACCTGGGCAACCAGAATCCTCTTGATAATGGGTAAAATACTAAGCTGCTAAACAACATATTCTATTAGTGGAGAAATTGTACTGATTTTAGACATTTAGTATCTTCTAGTTAAGTGTAATTGGGGTTACAATCATGTGGGTTAGAGTTAGTTTTAGCCAGTGAAAATGTTTTAGTTGGCAGTTCTCCCATGAAGTCACCAATCCACAGAGATGAATAAAAAAGGGATGACACAAAACCAGAAGTGTATGAGTAACATTTGTGTTTGTTTTTCCTACCTTCAGCTCATCTGCATCATAGAAGTCTATGCGCACAGCAGGGACCATCCATGTCTGGAACAGAGTCGCCAGGATCTGTTTGGCAATTGCATCTGCGATGAGGTGGAAGTGGAGTGGGTTTCGCCTGATATGAGAAGGGAGAGAAATGCATTAGCTCAGAGGTTTCTAACTCCTATTGCAAAAGGACAACATCAGCATTTACAAAACTTTGTCTATGTCTAAGGTCTCAAGGTAAAGCATACAGCATGTTTGGTGGAGTCCTGCTCTGTGGCCAAAATGCTGAGACACTTAGAATTTGAATAAACATGCCAATAATAGAAATAGTGGATCAGTTTCTGGGTGGTTGTAAATATAGTTGGTTTGACTTCAGTGGACTTCCTGATAACAGCCAAGGATCTGGTCCTGTCTACCAGCTCCTTAAAAGAAGGCCAAGCTAATCCCCCTTTGGGGACTTGAGCTGTGAAAGTGATTGCTTTCAGTTTCTAGGTCAACCTAGTAATTTATCTTTGAGGTAAGAACAGTTGCCTGTGGAGATGTGGAGGTGGAAGGGAAGGTTAAAAATAATCATCTGAATGAGGTGAAATTCCATGACCACTGAGTTTACGTGCATCTTTTATACGAAGCAAACTTGGGGTCTCAACAGCTGTCCTATGGGAACCCAAAATTAGATGTTTCAGGTGAGTGCCTTCTAGCTACTGCCATAGTGAATAGAATGGAGACTGTACATCATCCTACATCTTTGTTCCTAAGAGGGATGAAAGGCTGAAGAAAGCAGGGACAAGGAAAATATTTTAGTTAAAAACACCAGATTTATGTTCACCTCTGTAGTTACAGGTAGAACTTGGGCTAAGTGAAAAGCTTCAAAACAAGATGAGTGAAGGCAACATCAGCAAGAGTGGCAAAGTTTGAAAAAGTGTATGGATTTTTCTCTAGTAACGTGAACTTTGATATTACACATACCACGTTCAAATCCTTTAACCTTGCTTCTCTATTTGAGGGACAGAAAGCAACAAAGTCTGATCTTTACTCAACTTCTGTGTCAGGAGCATGAAAATCTGCCAGTGGAAGTTAGTCACAATTTGTAGTCTTCCTTGTTTGTCCCTAGCTTAGAAACCTTCCCTGTCAGCAGAGAAGGACAGAGTTTGCAAAAGCCACTAAGAAGCCAGATGGTTCATTTAGACTTTAGCATTGACTCAACCTTTCTTCGATCCCTAGGGTGGAATAGTAGAGTTTCATTTCTGTGAAGTTTATAAAGGTAAATGGGTGCACTTGTTAACTGATATTTTTCATCTAGAAAGAGGAGCATTTAGTTTCAGGTGCTGGTTAAAGTGCAAGATGAGCGATGCTACTATATTCTGTTGTGTGAACAAGAAGTGCAGAAATCTATGTTATTTCAGGCCAAAGTATTTCCATTACACTTTTGGGCTCAACCCAAAAGATGAAAGTTATTTCTTTCTCCATTTACTGCAATAATGACCAATATGTGCCTTTCTCTTTAATGTTACTCTTCTTGCTTTGATGAGTAATACTGTTTTTCACTGAATGAAGTCCACAAGAAAACATAAAAATACATATAATGGTTCACAGTATCATAACACACCTCTCAGAAGAAACAGAAGATTGCTGTGAGAAGCAATGTATGGCTGGATTTTGCAGTGTTAGAAATATTTCACCTAAGATTCAATCCAATACCCAGGGACGTCAGTGAAGCTGTTATATTGGCTTCAAGGGCACTGTGGATGAAATTAGGTCCTTACAGGAAAAGCAGAAAAGGGGTGGTTAGAAGCCTACGTATGAGATAATCACGATGGTGGAATAAACCCACAGCTGATCTGCATTTAACAATGTCCAAAACACTAACCCACAACACGCTTTCCGAAAAGACAAAGGTCTTTCAATCTCCAGCTTGCCCTGGAGTGAGGGTAGGAGAGGGAAAGGCGTAGGCTGCCAGCTTCTGAGTGTCCCATTACCAAGCTAAAGGGATCACAGCAATTATATCTGCTTCACCAACCCAGCAGGAGAGAAGAAGAGGACATCCTGGCTTATGCAGATTCCGCAGTAACCAGGCACCTTGCCAAGAAAAAATTGCAAAATAGCAGTGATCAGGAAATACATTTCAGTAGCAGAGAAAAGGCCAAGAGAAACAAAGTACAACACCAGTGGCTTTGGGTACGGGCGAAGCATTTTCTCAAGGCAAATAGGTGTTGAATGTCAACATACACATTCCATGCAGTTCCCTCTGCTTAGCAGGGGCTGAGTCTGGTATCTCTTAGGACTATTTCCCAGCTGGTGTTCTTTGGTAATTTCTTTTCCTTTTTTTCATGGCCATTTATCTATATATTGCCAAGTAGAATAAGAAGAGTAAAATCAGTTAAAACCAAGAAAGCTACATCTTCTTTCAAACCATCATTTAGTTAAATGGAATTGATATAAAATATTTGAAGATGAAACACACTAGTTGAAAAGAAAAAATCTGATACAAAGACACTCAGATGTTCAGTAGCAGTTTATACTCATCTGAATGACCCAGAGTATATGAAACTTAAATGGGAACAAGTGGGTGACATTTTCTTTAGTTCAGCTCCTACTGGGAAAAAGAAAAAAGGAGTAGTTGTACTCCTACACAGAAATCTCTTTCAAGTTGTTAGCCTTATGTAAAGATTCAGCTGGAAGGAAAGTATGTGTCAGAGGCAAAGCAGAAGATTACCACTTACAAATATATATCCCCCAAATGAATAGTGACCTCCCGAGATCTACAGCTAAACGTGCATCAGCCACAAAAAATTTTACTCCAGACGAGATTTTAATTGTATGAAATGTGAGGTTTAGCATGGTGCTAGAAGCCAACAGACCACAGACTCAAACCTGGAAGACCTTCTGAAGGTAGCAGTACTAGCACACACACAGATGACATCTTTTGCCTCTTCTTGTACAGATTGCCTCTAAAAGGTACAGATTGCTTCAAAGTGTTTATGAAACAAGTTCAGAAGCTTAAAGATCAGCCAACATCCTTTGTAAATGATACAGAAGACCTTCTGTAAAATGAGAAATATTTCTCAAGAGATACGAGAAAAGGATGTCATCATTATTTGCCAACATGTTTCAATCACTGGCTGTAAGAATTAGGGGTGACAATCAGAATATTGTGAAGGATTACAGTGAAAGCTACATTTCATTAGACTTAGGTGTTTTGCTGTACCATTTGGTGTCAGTGAAAGCTATTTCATTCTTTAGACTGGTCTTCTTCCAGGATAGAGACATTTTAGGATACAAGGTTTATAAAACCGAAATCGAACTGTAGTGCTCCTATAATAACTCATGGGATAGCCACGTGGAGAATATAATTCACAGGCGTTCAGCAGCTACAGTTTAAAAAGTTTGGGGAAGGCAGGCAGAGATACCCAAGTCTTCCAGACAGAGGCTTGAGCGTCTCTCAATTGGGTAACAAGGAAGGGCGGTGAGGCCTTTGAAGAAGTTTAACTAGAAGCTGAAGACACCGAAGTTTGCTAGTGGAAGTTAAGTGGTGCAAAACTGGAAAAATATGATGCTCTGGTTAAAGAAAAACCTGACGTCTTTGTGTTGTGAAGATAGATCAAGTTATGAAAAGGATTTCAATGCTGTGGTTTCCTGCAGTAGCAGGGCAGGTAATGAGGCAACCCAACAGGTTCCTTCCCATTCCCTGAGCCTCAGGACTTCAGTGCAAGGCATCTTTCTTGGGTTGAAGGGAACCTGGAATCAAGTCTCAGAGAAAGTGATGACCAACACAAATGTCCTCTCACTCCAAATGTGAGGTCGACTTCCCTTGACTTCAATTTCTCTAACCAATTCAAAGCACAGATGTGTGTTGTGTTTATTTTTAATATATATGTTATCCCAGATAACTCATTTTCCACTGGGAATGTCAAGAGCGCAAAAAACCCACACATGGTAGAGGCTGGTTATATCTTGTACTGCCAGAAAGCACTTAGAAAGTATACGCAACTCTGGAATAATATAGGTCAATATATGAAAATTTTGATAAACTTCTCTTACAAAATTAATACGTTTTGGAAAATTCCTGGTATTCATGTGAACTCATATGTTTGAAAGTAAAGGTTTCTAGTGACCTGAGTTTCAGAACTGACAGCCCTTGAACTCTGAGCCCCAGGTCTTCCAGATTCCTCAGTGTAGAAACAGGTATTGAAATCACCAGACAATTTCACCCAAGGTCCAGAAATAATTAATCTTATTTACCTCAGAGATTTTGAACATCTGAATTTTTACCAACTATGACTTTTCAGTTTCTGCTACACGGAAAATGCTGACGTGCTGATGTCTTAATGCAGAAGAATGACATTTCAAAATATGGGTATTTCCCATCAAGTGGAAACTCAAGGTTTTAACAACTTTATGTAGAAAACTGCAAATCTTCATATATTAAATTATTTCCACTTATCTTAAGATGAGAACACTATCTGACAAAGTAAACTGTACGTAAAGAGCACACATTTATTTTCCTAAATTGCTTTCCTCAAAAGTGAATGGAAAGAGATTCTGGCCAAGATTTTCAAGCATGAATGCTTAAATATAGGCTCTTAGGCCTAAATATAGGAGCTTAAATGAATGCTCTCATTTTCAGAATTGCTGAGGTCCTATACAGTTAGTAAAATGAAAAGAAGTCGGCAATTTTAAAAGTCAGGCTATGAATTTAGGAGCCTATTCTGAGGTCTCCATTTCTATTTTTTTTTAATCACGATGCCTTATTTTCACATTTCAAAACTTCTTATTCTTCATCAGTTTGATCTGCTTGCTCAAGCATTTGTGGTCCATTCTTTTCAAATAGCCACTGTCACAGCTTAAATATAAAACTCTACAATTGAAAAAGGGAGTAGTGAACCAAGACTCACTCTTCCCTTCTGTATTATTCCATAGCTCAATTGTTAGCAATTCAAAAAGCAGCTGCTTGGTTGCACAGTTCTCTCTCTGCAACAGAGGAATTTTATTTTCTAAGAATATAAAAAGGTCAGTAGCCCAGGGGGTTTATTTCCAAAACCCATACTTTATTAAGGGAAGCACAACAAGGTAATACCTTTTATATCTGTAACAAATGGTTACAAGAACTTCAAACAGAAATTATAAAAGGCAGCTTGGGAAATTTTTTTTTCCTAATGCCCATATGACAACCCCTCTCTCATACAGGGAGAATTTTAATGTGAAAATCATTACAGATTTTTCAGAACCCTTCACATCCAGTATTGACTAAAATGGTCCCCAAACTACTGGAGAGATCTTAAAGATGCACTAGTTGCCTCATCCATGGATCTTCTCATTTTGTGTTAACTTATAGAAGCACTTTGGGAAATAATACGAGATTTCATGGGTGGATTTTTTTTTAAACATTGCTTTTGTCATTACGCCTCCGTTGTTAGGACAGCTAGAAAATACAAATAGAAGTGTGTATTATTGATGCAGTTATATGGATCAGAGAAACCAGTTCATGCTTTACAGTTTTTGCCAAAAGAATCTCCCACAAAACAGACTGACATGTTAGAAAAGTTGGAAACAATGACAGAGGTTTTAAATTCTCACATTAACTCCATTAAGGCAAAGTGGTCTCCACGGAATACAGCCATTAGATTACATAAGCTTTAATTACCAGCCAGTGTTGACTTATGACTCTTACTTGGAAATTACATGTCATCCTTTTTATTTAATTTAGATTTTCATTTGGTTTGCCTTATTCCATTTGTTCTACGGAAAAAAAAGTTTATTATTCATACAGCTATCTATAACACAGTTTCATGTCCTAATCTTACTTAGACATATGCTTAATTTTAAGGTTAGAAACAGCCTTCTTAAAGCATAAAGGCTACTTTGTATCAGAAAGCATGTCTAGTTCACCAGTCTTGTTTACACTACAAAACCCCCCCACCATCACTACGCCACTGCTGCTGCAGGATAGATGGAGCGTACAGCTAAAGAAGTAATCACGACGACTTTCCCAAAGAAGGAGGACAAACATAGGGAAAAAAAAAGAAGCTAGAATTAGCTGACAGAAAAGAGAAGTTAATTTTTCAAAGATTCTCAGGCTGACCTAACTGCCAGCAACGTGTTATCATTGTATAATTTGGGCCCTTCTTTATTCCCAAATGAAACATGATGTTTAGCAAGCCTTTGGAAAAGATAAGAGTACCTTAAAAATAATTTTAGCTCTTACTCAAGACTTACCGAAGCAGAGACAGAAATTATGTTTGCAATATGAAACTGCAACTTGTGGGGTGTTTCTGTGGCACTTTAAGTTTTACTATTTTCAGAAATGGAGTAAAACATTGAAAAAGACCAATGTAACTTGGACCAGTAGTTGTAAAAGTTTCAAGGAGAGTTATTAGCCACAGGACACCGCTTCAGTTTTGAAAAAGAAATGCAAATACTTTTGCATACTGCTATATACACCATTTCCAAAGCACTTGCATTTCATTTTCCCAGTGTGACCCAGTATCTTTAATTTTTAGCGTTTAGTCTTCTGCTTTGGAAAACCAAAAGGTAAGTTGCACTTAGGACACAGTGATATGAGTTTGGCTCAAAATTTTTTTTTTAGCCCTGCAACAGATTTATAAAATCTGTCATAATTAGTAACTAGATGGCCAAGAGAGGAAAGCAGGAAAGTTGCAGACTAGGACTAAGTACTCATTCTAGAAGCCTCCCTCTGAGCAGCACTGCCAATGCATATTTATCAGACTCTGCAAACCCTGCACTACCCCAGCTCTGCTGAGTCTCCTCCTGAGAACAGACTGTCAGTCATGTCAAACTGGGTGTTAAAAGCTGCTGGGATTTTGTGGCTTGAGCATATGTTTTCTAAAGACAAAACTGGAATCAAGCTCCTATTCCACTGGGAATCAAATGCATTTCTGAACTATGGTGTTCTTGTAAGGAATCAGCCACACCACCCCTTTCCCCTTCTCATCCCATCTTCTGGAACCTGAAGGCAGATACAGTTTCTCAAATGGTTTGAACAAGTAGTTTGTCTGAATCTCACGATATATATGGTATGACTCGAATCAGAAACTTGCTTTTTTAGACCTGTGGAGAGCTGAAATGTTCCATATGGAGGATTTGCTGTACGTTCATGCAAGAGAGAAGAGAGAGGACACTCCATCTATAGAAACTCCTGTAGTTTTTATTCTTAATGACCCAGCACCCCTGCTGTTTTGTGTCTCTCTATCTAGCATTCTAGCTGAAGGTTGGGGGTATAACAAATATGTTAATGCATGGAGAGAAGATGATTAGACTGACATGGCCTCCTTTTCTCAGAATTTTTCTATCAGAGAAGTAGGGATTCCCTACAAAAGTAGTGAATTTAGGTACCTCTTTTTGTATCAAAATGCACAGCTAAAACATGCTCTAATTACCAAACTAGATGGAAATGCTAATAACAGCACATGATGCGTCCATGAATTCCAGACTCGCCGAAATCAGTGCTCTTACAACAAACACCAAGTGAAACACAGCGGGAAGAGGTGAGGATATTAAGTGTGGTTGCTTTGAGGGGCCAGTTGTTTAATGAGAAGATTGTATTCAGGGTGTTGCAGGGCAGGACTGAGGTGTAATGCTACAGCTGCCCAAGGAGAACCCACATCATGCCTGGCTACATAATAACAGCTGTGATTTCTACACAAGCATCTTTCAGTTATACAATACAATCCGATTCTATTCTATTCTATTCTATTCTATTCTATTCTATTCTATTCTATTCTATTCTATTCTATTCTATTCTCCTACACGCTTGTTACAGGCAAATTCTGCACCTGCTGTATGAAGTTTAAATGAACATTGATCATGAGAAACTTCCAAAAAGGAAAAAGATTCTCTTTGACAGTATGTTTGGAAGCATGTTCATTCTGTTCTTGCAAAACTGTATTTGAGATTAAATGTGGTGATACCACAAATGGAGGACCAGTAGCCTAACTTTAGAGACTAATATAGAGCAAGCAAATTTCTTCACTGGAAACATACAGTCCTCTGAAAAGTCTGTTTTGCTTGGCTCATTGGACAATGCCAGTGAGGATGCATTCCCCGATGTACATTTAGGGGTCAGAAGAAGAGACATCTCTATGCCTGTCTTCACTGATGATCCTCAAATCAGATGTGAACTTGCTCCTGACATCATCCGCTCCAACCACCTCCAACACTCCTAACCCATTCCTCCTAATGCAGTACCATGACCTGTCTCCATCCTTCATTTCTACAATTAAATGGATCCTAGCAACTAAAAGAAGTCTCTTTCCAATTATAATTTTTGAAGTGCATACTAGCCTCCAAGATAACATTGCCTGCACTTGGCAACCAATGCAAGGAATCCTGGTTCTAAATCAATTTTCAGCCGAGGTTGTTGGTTGTTTGTTGTTTATTCTCCAGCCTTCTTCACCGCTGCCACTCCAAAGATAAAGATACAAGAAAGGAGTGTTTCTGAGGCATGGCCCTCTGCACACGTAGCCATAGCATCAACAGATGCTTAAGAAGCCTGTGTTTTAGCAAAGGTAAGGAAGAAATGTCTGTAAGAAGCTCTGCCTCTTCTTTGAGAACATCTTCCCTTCCTAATGAAGAATTTAATGCCTGGTGAGAAAAGCTAGTTCTAGGCAGGAATGGACTTAGATTTGTCTTTAAGTATGTTTTGAGCAAACAAGTGAGATAGGTAGGTTATCTTGAACGTAACTAACTGTACTACAGATTCACTAGTTATACCGGACTCTATCTTGATCACTTCTGCTGAGCTAGACAAATCCTTTGAGGTGAGCAGTACTGCTAGCCAAACTGCAAATACGGTCTTGACAAGGGCAGAATCCACCAGACTTAGAAATATCAATGTTAATTCCCTGTGTTTTGTTTTCATATTTTTAATTAGATATACTTTGAAATTACATAATTCTGCCATTATATGGCAGAATTGTTTATAACTTTGCTAATTGCTTAGATGAGTGGCTTATGTAAAACAGGGACATTTCCTTTAAGTAACACAAAAAGAGACTGTTTAAACCTTTGAGCTGTGAGATTCCTATTATTTACAGAACATTTGGAAACATACAGATTAGAGTCTTCTCAAAATGTATGCAAGGAGGAAAAAAAGGCAAAAAGTTAACTACTAGGATAACTCATGTCACCATAAAAATGCATATTTGCAAGAAATCCCTTAGAAACAACAATCAAAATAGGCAAAACGCCCCACATCCTTGCAATATAAAGTCACTTTACACTGAATAATTCAGAAGTCTAATTGGAAATAAATATAGTTTTAAATTTTAACAGGATTTTAACATTCAGAAAAATTCTTCACAGAGCATAATACAGGTTTTCACTGTTGTTTTACTTTTGTTATGTCTATTTCAGCACTGTTTTTCTGCTCCTAGTCCTCACCTAACATGAACATGATACTTCTGGAAAGACTTGCAGAGGCTATATATTGATAGTGAAAGTTCCTCTCATATGTTGAGGAACTTCCTGTCTCCATGCAACCTCTGAAACAGTATTTACTGAGTGTTTTTCCACATTGTACAAGGCGAGCATTTGCATTCTTCTACGAAGCTTACCAAAAAAGGGTAAAAGTTTAAATGGTGTTCTAAAACCACTGTGAGGGAGTGATTACTAAGACTGTTCTAGAGGAGGACTGGAGGCAAACATAAGGAGCAAGGTGGGGGACTGGAATGCCCCACTCCAGCTAGCTATAATAAGGTATTAGCACATGACATGAGAAAGAGTCATCCTCCCTGCTATAAAAATATCCTTCAATATAAAGCAGTGTATTGAAACTAGCTCCTTAGTAAACAATTTATACTTTATGCATGTTTTATTAGTCTGTTTGTCCTGTTTGAGTCAAACAGGCTGATCTCTTCCCTGTTTCAATTCACTTTCTGCAACACTGTTGGAAAACACCTCTGAGAGACATTGCTAAACTGGACAAGAGATATACACGTATGCCAATACACAGTTTAATAACATTTCTCTTTCTGGAGGTGCGATTTATTGAGGGAATTGGTTATTTTGTCTTCACTGTACATTTATGCCTCTCAATTTTGAGATCTAACTGTGCTCCATGTGCTAAAACCAGGTTGTAAAGCCTTCTGAGGAGCTGCAAGTAGCCCTTCCAAAGCCAGAATAAATAATTTGACTTTAATGAAACAATATTAATTATAATAACAGGTTTACTTTGAAAAATCAGTGTCAAAATGGGAAGCTGGGATGGTCAAGTAACCAGTGTGTATTTATGTGTATGGCTTTCAAATTATCATCTACATCTGTGCCATAGACTGATACCAGAAATAGGCTAAATGAATACAATGCTTTTATCACTATTATTATTATTTTACAACATTCAGGAGTGTACAGATGCCTTGCAGTACAGATAGATACTGTCCCTGTTGCCACAACGGAACAGGGGTAGCAGGTGATCTCTCATCCCTCTGATTCACTGGAGAAATCTTTACACAGGTGAATCTGTTTGTGGTGGTCAAAAATTTCATGACTCCTTCCTTCCAAAGAAAAAGCAACCAGGGAAGGGAATCTGGCTTTCTTTTGAAGTAAGGGAATAAATGTAAAACGAGCTTACTTAGCCATAGTACAATATACAAGAAAAGCAAGCTACCTTTACCTGTGAAATAAGACAGACTTGACAAGTGTGACAACATCCCGACTGGCATTGTACCCTGCACAAACAATGGCAACGTGGATGGTCTGTGGGAAAAAAAGAACAAAAAGAACAAAAATTAAAGCCTGCTCCTGTGTTCTATCGTTCATTAAGGAGAGCACATACATGATAGTGCTACTATTTACCGTGGCGATTGTTAAAGATTTGAGTGGGCATTTTGCAGCTGTTTGCAGCCCACTTGAGGCAGTTTGTTAAAAACTACTTAATTGAGTTACACCACCATCATAATTTCAAAGTCATTACTCTCCCTCGATTATATCAGATGTCTGAACAGAACTGCCTTTATTAGCTAAGAGCATATATGTGCGCGTATGTACACACAAACACCCCCATGTAACAGCACACAGAATTCTGAGTATGCAAACAGGCAGACACTTCAACTTCCTAAACTGAAGTTTAAAATTATGTCTGATAACTAGAAGCAGATACATTCCTAGAAATTTTACACTATTTTCATCTTAATGACAGCTACGAAGGAGATGGTAAGCAAGCTCTGACGGGTAAGCATCAGTGGGACAACGGGTTTGCCAGGGGCTGGGTGCACCTCAGTGATAAGATAGGACACAAGCTGTGAAGGCAGTCAGTCACTTCCCCGCCTGTCACTACCAGTATGGGCTGCACTGGGCAGTGTTACGGCGAAGTTAGATACAAACCCCACGCTCACATTGTCCCCACCCGAGCACCACGGTAAATTATCGCTTATTCTGTGCCTTCTTGCCTCGTTTTAATATGAGGCAGAGGTTTATTCATCTCTTCAAGAGGAAAGGGAAAATTGAAACAGTGCTACTAGTCATTATAATTAAGGTAGTAAGTAATAATTCGGAAAACGCTGTTAAGTTACCCTTCTCTGATTTTAAAATTAGCCATTGCTATTTCCTGGGGACAAAAGAAAATTAATCTTAGCAAGTTTTGACTCCAGTGACCGGATTTTTCTGCTTCTTAGCGGCCACAGAAATGAAGGAGACTTCACCATGCTGGCAGCACAAAGCTGCGACTGGGGACACAGCTGTGAAACTGCAGGGAAGCCTCATTTGGCATCCATTTGAAGCTTGGTTAGCTGGTTTCTCGCACACACAGCTCTCATTTTCCACTGAACGCCCACTACGCAGAGAACAAATGAGGAATTCTGACTCCTCACATAGCCATAGATTCCCGAAGTCTGGCTCGTAACAGAAGCAGATTTACACAAGAGGTGGCATGTGTTGGGCACGTCTGAAGAGTCCACAGCCCCATCCATTAACATCGCCTGGTACAGGGCACAATTTGGATCGTATAATTGCAAGTGGCTGTGCCATTGTGCGGCCCTCACATGAACATCGCAGCTGCCTCCAGCCCTAGTGTGCCTCACAAGCTGAGGCACATTGAAGATCTGACATTCTAAGAGGACTTGAATTAATAAGGCAACTGTCTGTCCAGAGATACTGCAGTACATTTTGGCAACAGCCCTGTGAGGTATTCAGCACTTTAAACTTATGTTAAAGCGGACGGGAGATGAGCATGCTCAGTACTTCGCAAAAACCGATTGTGTTCCTCTCTTGTGATAACAATAGCGGAGAACAGAAGCTGCTCACTATTGACCTCTATTGCAGCAGGGGTTTGTACCCTACTTATGGGTATGGGTTCCTGTGGGTGCACAGATTCCTGCCACTGCACACACTGCCTGCTCTCTGGTTGCCACCTGGTCTTTCTCAGGCTTTTGGAAGACCTAAGATCCGTCCTTTCAATGCAAATTAAAATCAAATAAACTGAGAACAGTTTCATGCCTGTTTTAAACACTTCACCTGAAGACACTGGACCAGACACAAACATGTTATGGGTTCTGACAGAAGAGCACTGTGTCCTGGTTTCAGCTGAGAGAGAGTTAATTTTCTTCACAGCAGCCAGTGTGGGGCTGTGTTTTGGGTTTGTGCTGGAAGCAGCGCTGACAGTGCAGAGATGTTTTTGCTGTTGCTGAGCGATGCTCACACAGAGCCAAGGCCTTTGCTGCTTCTCGCACCGCCCCGCCGGCGGGATGGCTGGGGGTGTGCGGGGAGTTGGGAGGGGACAGACAGGGCAGCTGACCCCAACTGACCAAAGGGACATTCCATACCATATGGCGTCATGCTCGGTTTATAAGGGGCTTGGGGGGAAGAGGAAGCGGGGGCAGCGGCATTCGGAGTGATGGCATTTGTCTTCCCAAGTCACCATTACGCGTGCTGGAGCCCTGCTGCCCTGGGGATGGCTGAACCCCTGCCTGCCGTGGGCAGTGGGGAATGAATTCCCCGTGCTTTGCTTGTGCACGCGGCTTTTGCTTCACTTATTAAACTCTTGTATCTGAACCCACGAGTTTTCTCACTTTCAATCTTCTGATTCTCTCCCCCTTTCCAATGAGGGGGACTGAGCAAGCGTCTGCGTGGTGCTCAGCTACCAACTGGGGTAAAGCCATGACACACTGTCATATCGCTGTCAACATCATTTTATACTACCTCTACTTGCCAGAAAAGCTCTCCTCACAGCCCCTCTCTCTACCTTACAACTCTGTTCTAAATCAGATTCTGTCAAGGACGTGTCCACATCTGTTCTCCTTTTCCTAGAGCAGTTTGTTTCAAAATTAAAGGCATGCTTTGCTCACTGTCTTCTAGCAGGTGCTGTTGTCTTGCACACTGTTTCAGCCAGGGCATGGTGAGAAGACAGCACTTGCTGCTCTTCTGAATGTCCTTAGCCAGTTTTGAGTCCCAGGCATCCATACACCTTCTGCTCAGCCTCTCTGCAGTGCTTGATACCACCTATCCCTTCTATTCCTGCCTGCGATCAGCTATAGGAGAGAGCAATAATCCTCAAAGAGAATAGAAACCTAGCACTTTTTTTTCTAAGGTTTTTTGCCTGCAGCATGCTGCAAGAGTCAGTCTGTTCCTCTCCTTTTCTTGATTCCCTTTCCTCTCCCCCATTGTTCAACTGTTAAACAAAGTCAGTGGGAAAACAGATAAGTCAACATGAGGCCATCAACCTGAACTGGCTGCAGATGTTTGCATCCTAACAAAAAAAGTTTTATTTCCAGTTTTCTCCACGCTTGTTCCAAATGCATGTTTGGATCGAGAGCAGCTGGCTGTAGCCAAATCCCGGCAAGACAGGGCAATAGTGGCTGCAAGAAGGAAGCACTTTGAAGAACTTGCATGCTCCTGAGTACACTACTGTAAGCATCAGCTCCCAGATTATGAAATTGGTCAGCAGCATCATAGCTCTCTCAAACTCCTTATTTCCATCTGCAGATGGCTAGAAGACTGCATCCCCATCCCACCAGAGCTGGCCACTGCAATTCACACAACCTCCAGACTGAACAACTCCAGCTAACACCCAGGAGTGACACCACAGAAGCAAAGAACACTCCCAACTTACACAACTTGCAGCAGCCTGTCTGGTTGGTTCAGCATGTCCCTCTAAACATGTCACACCAAGGCTCTGCATGCTACACTTGCTCCTCACTGTTTACAGTCCATAATAATTCTAGTTGTCAAACTCTAGCCTGGATATTCAGAAGTCACAGTGGGACTAAACTGAGCTCCTTGAAAGTGTCCATCCTCCTACAATGCTCTTTTTAAATTGAATGGTAGACATGGTCATCACTAGTAGATGTTGCAAGAAGTCTGGACAGGTCATTCACTGGAGCTGCTTTTAGACAATGGAACCCGTTGCAGCACCAGATTAAATGATGATACATGTCTTGCTTTCCAGACTCAACGAACTCTTCCTCTGTTTATAGATACAGATATGAATAGAGAATCAAAACACTGTGGAAGTTAATCACGCTGCTGTTTCTACAGGTTGGGGATCAGGGACACAGAGAGAACTATTTTTTATTTTAAATAGTTTAAGGAGCACTCAGGCCAAGGTACTTCAAGGCATTTAAGAAAGTTAAGCTTCTTTAGGAAAAAGAGTTTGAATAATACCAAGGTGCATGCTAACATAGTTTAGAAATCACTACTTCAGCCACTATAGACCAGGAAAAACTGTTTCTGAAAGCAGTACTTCATGCAAGTCCATTCTGGGGTAATATTAAAGGGAAGAAAATATCCAAAACCACATGAAGAACTTAGATCCCATGCTGATGAGGAGTATAAGGTGCCTAGATAAACAGATGTTAATTTTTTTCCTCCTCAGGCTACTTTTAGAATGGTGAAATAATGAGCTTAACAAACTCTAATTAGTTCTTATAGCTAAAAATAATCTTTGGTAAAGCATTTCACACTTCAATAATTTTCCAGTACTACTAGCCGGGCCTTCCATTGTAGTTACTTAATCCTTCATAAAGAATTGTTGAATACGAGTAAGAGATATTTAAAGTATGTTACAAAAATGTAAATAAATGCTGTACAAATGGTTCCCTGACGCAGGTAACAACTGCTTTTCCTGTGTTACACTGCTTAAGTTGGTGGGGGCATGTTATTTGTGGCTCTGGGGCACTATACCCTTAACCTTGCCGACCAATGCTGTTGAGAATAATAACAATACAAATACGCCTGTTAAAAATGCTACAAATGTTAAGTATTCTGCTAACCTACTAAACGCTATACTGCTAATTAACCATTTTCAAATTTATAATCTCTTTAAAAAATTTTTTTAAGTGCACGCTTAATTCAAGCTAAATGCCCAGTTTATGGAGGCACAAGCTGGAAAGATACTGGGGTAACATAGTGAGAAAGAGTCATATAATCTGTTAGCTTCCACTGGCATCGTGCTCTCCTTCTGAAGCCTGTTATTTCTGCCTACGGCTGTGTAAGGACTACTCTTACTTATATTTCCAAGGTTCCTGTTAAAGATGTCTCCTGCTGGGAAAGCATGACAGGGATCTACTCCCCCCAGGGCGAAGGCCCTTGGCTGGAACTCTGATTTTTTCTTGCATTATAATGCTGGTCCATTTTATAATATCAGAAGAGCTCTCCTGCGATGCAACAGAGTAGGAAGGAGCGGCTGGAATACAACAAACCCATTACCATTTCATACAGATAACAATTATTATCACACATATTATGATTTATCAGAGATTTAATGTTCATTAATTGTAACTGCATTTTAAAATGTTTTAATCATCACTGAAGACAATCCCAAACTAGATTCTGAAATGCTACCTTCAGTAAATCTCTAAGAACTTACTCAGTGAAATAACCAACCTATTCTTAGCTGTCTTTCTGTCCCCCAGAGCCCCAGTCTTCTCAGGACCCTTGTCTTTTTATATCCCAGTTGTTGACTCTAGCTGTGATACATTCCAGGGTGGGAGACTAAAAAAGATTTAGTTTACACCTCTGAAACACTAAAAACAGAGGGTGAATGGAGTCAAGATACCACTCACACAAACACAGAAACAGAATCTACAGTAACAGGATAAACGACGAGACCCCTGGCAAATCTGATAATAAGAAAGTTTAATTTTAACTTCCATTGCTACTACTGAATTACTGAGTGAATTTCTTAAGAAAAAGAAGAAAAAGCTATTTCGTTATCAAAGTAGTGTGCAGTGAGATAGAGGGATGGCAAATAAAGTGAGGTTTTGTATTTTATATAACCGTTACCTCCAGCACAATGCTAAATCCCACTGAGCAAGTAAATTTATTGGCAAAACACATTATAAACTGAACGGCCACTTAAACTATTCCTCCTTTAAGCTGCTATTTTTGTGTCCCAAATTGGTTGGTATATTGAACAACCAAGAACTGAGATTCAGCTCATCACTCCTTGGCATGATAATAAGGGAGAACTGAGGTTTGTTTATTCATGGGCTGAACGTTCCCTTATTAAAAGAACTACCAAAATGCTCACAAGGAGGAAAACCAGACCCTCACTATCAGGAGGAGGGAATATGGAAAACAGACTCCTCCTTTTCCCTCTCCTTAAAATAATGTTGGTTTCTTTTTTCCACACTGATGGACAAAGATGTCCAACTGGAAAGCAGTAATTAATTTTTAAATTATATTTGATGTTTGACCATTAAATAGACTTTATCGGAAGAGATAACTAGGACTTCTTTTTCTCTCCCACTTATTTTCTTTCAACTTTCATTATCCCAGTGGTGGAAAGCAAGATAAAAGGTGATATGGTATAATCCTCTTTGTAGAAATAAACGGAGGAAGCTATTTTTGATATCTTCACCAGCTGGGACTGGAACAAGGCCTTTAAGGAAGACTTTCTGTTTTGGATCTATCTGTATTCGGAACTGTCATCATCCAGATGTCTGACAAATAAATAGCTGGGTGACATTCACAAAACTAGTTGCATAAAATGGGAAAAAAACAACCCAAAACCTGCTTAGAAACAGATCTGTTTCCCGCAGCTCACCACTCTTGCGCACAGCTCATGCAAAGCGGGTGGTTCTACAGTAGCATCGAGACACACTCCTGAAAGTGACCCAAATGCACAGTCTGGCTCCATAAGCCACAATTTAATTAATGGTAAACCCTGAACTGTTCTAATACAGATGCATAAACACAGGAATAAGGTTTTTCAAAGCACTGTAGAGCTTTTATTTAATTTAGACACCCATGGGGTCAGCTTGCCACAGGTCTTTATCAGCACAGCTGTACCAAAGTCAGCTTGAAACAAGGCTTTGATTTTTACACCAGGTTTGGGGACACAAGAATAAAAAAAGACACAAAACTCTGACCAAATAGTAACTCAAAAGATATTCAGATGATTAAATACTTTAAAGTTAAAAAAAATAAAATTAAAAATTGTGAAAAAGTTGCACCCAGTAATCCTTTAAGAGGCTGGTTTCTGAGCAGAAAGTTTCAGGGGGAAGGAGATAGGGATCTGCAATGTCCTTAAAGGATCAAATCTATCAAGTTTTGTTTCTGGCAGGTTCCTTTTGTTTATTTACCTCACATTTTTCCACTGCTGGTTGCTGCCCACACTCGGAGCTGTTCCCTGCCACGATGCCAGCCCGCAGGCTCTCACTGTCGCCTGTCCCCTCTTCCATGGAGTAGGTTTTGGAGTGATTGCCGCGGTGGTGCACGGGGCTGCGACTCTGTGCCAGGCTGAGCTGCTTGCGAAGCACGCGGTTCTCCTCCTCCACCTCCCGCATGCGGACTTCCAAGCTCTCCCGCTCCCGCTGGCTCGACGCCGTGTACCGAGGACTGTGGGGCTGGGATTCAAGTGGAGACAGCGACACTGGCTTCCCATCTGCCAGAGAAGGAAACAAAACACTTCTGTGAGAACACACTTGAAGCTGCGTTTCCCTTTAATGTCAGCATCGTGAGGCAGGGACGTGTTTCAAACACAGCCACGTTTTACGCAAACTTGGCACTTCGAGGCAATGCTTAAGTGCATGGTAAACTTGGGCAAATGGTGAAGTTCTGTGAGCTACAGGTCCTACCAATTTAGAAACCACACTAAAAGATAAGCATGTGTTTCTTTTGTCCTGAACAGGGCTGCCTGCCAGTTTCCAGTCTGGGAAGACAGTCAAGAGCAGAAGGATTTAATTCAAAGACAATTAATATATAGTTAAACATATTTTAGAAATGTACGTAAGACAAAATAATTTCCCTATTCCCCACTTCCTCCATAGTCAAGCTACAGCATTTTGGTTACCATTCCGTGCCAAACAGTAGCCCCAGCTGATTCACATGTGAGGAGCAGACGGTTTTTACTCAGCAACACAATATTATGTGCTTACTGAGAAAGAGGTTCAGAAGGACAGAAACATTCCATACACATGTGGGTCAATTTCTGTATTTTGACTGAAAAAGACAAGGGTATTTTGAAAAAGAGTAAAATGGTTCAATTCAACACCTTTAACTGAAAAGTTATATTCGAGAAATATGAAAAACTTCATTTTCACATTTTCAAAGGTATCTTCTTTGTTCAAAACAGGAATAAAAATGAGATAGCTATGAAGTACAAAAAAGATAAATTAAGCCGAAACCAAGGTCCATATCCAAAGACAACTATTACAAACAGATTCTACCATCACTTCCCAGTACATTATTGCTACCAAATTCTAAGGGAGCAAAGAGGGATGCAGCTGATGTGTTTTCAAAGAGACATGTTTTCACACAACTTTAATAAAGTGAGGTGTATATATACACACACAGAGTACAAATGCTTGAAAGGTGGTAAAAACCCCTCAGACTAAACAACTGTTAAGGAACATTCAATGAAATCTATCTGAAACAAAGCAAAAGACAGTGAGTATTATCCATGGGGTCATAATTAGCAAGACATTCCTTTACAGTGAAGATACATGAGTATCTTATACTAAGGTATTTCTCTGAAACTTCCTACTTACATGTAAAAAAAACCTGTTGCTATTTAGTAAATTTTCCAGTGCAGAGTCCCTTTGGCTTTATCAAACAAACACCAGCTTGAGTGGTTTAGCAAATGGAAATCATGCAGTTATTGTTTAGCAGTTCTCCTTAACAAGTACATTTCTCACCCTCTGACTCAAAAATATCTCACCACTATAAAGACCTGCTCATTGCTTGTTCTCTTCCATTGTTTCATATTTACATGAATGGTGAGCAGTCTTCTAAACAGAGTTCCTATTACGGCATCCTTGTGGGCAAGCTGAGGAGGTGTGACCTGGATGATCAGGTAGTGAGGTGGATCGTGCGCTGGTTGGAGGGCAGAAGTCAGAGGGTTGTGGTCAATGGGGCCGAATCTAGTTGGAGGCCTGTGACTAGTGGAGTCCCTCAGGGGTCGGTGCTGGGTCCGGTGCTATTCAACATCTTCATCAGCGACCTTGATGAGGGAACGGAGTGTACCCTCAGCAAGTTTGCTGATGACACAAAACTGGGAGGAGTGGCTGACACACCGGAGGGTTGTGCAGGAAATCATGTCAGGAATTATACAACCAGCTAGCTTCTTCATCTGAAATACATAACTAGATGAAATGTATTGATTTACTATAAAAATTACCCGTGTTTTGTTACAAAGTGCTAAGTCCAAGCCATTTTCTGGGATGATCTCCTCAGGGTTCGTACTGCTAGAGAAGTTGTCATGCTTTGTTACTAATATCACTGACTACGCTCAGGTGTATTTTGACGCATACGGTGTAGTCGTAACACTCCAGCTTCCTGCAGCAAATAGTAATGTGACAATTCCAGGGCCCGTTTGAAATAAAAGCGTAAAATCAAGAGTGAATGAACTGAGCTTGATCTTAAGACTCAGAAATCAAGTAATTTTTGTCATAAATGTCAAGATGGTCTACCTCATCATTTTTGCACATCTTAGGTTGGCAAGGCTGGTGGCAAGGTACTATTTGATTTAGTTCTATTACCAGACTTGATATGTGAAGGTACTTTTACTTCAGTGAACATACAGACATGGCAAAATGCCTCTTGGGTGCTACTGCGCGGGATGTAAACAAACACCAACACATGCTACCCTGACCTGCCTCCTATCAGTTTTCAAGGCAATGCCAGGACTGTGTGTTTCACCCCATCTTTGAAGACGTGGACTAACGTAAGGGATCACTAATATTTGATTGACTGCGTGTGCTGCCTGGGAGAAGACTTAAACTGATTGCACTGCACTTGAGTTTTATAGTTTAAAGTAACTGGCAGAGTGCTCTGAGCTGATGTCTAGGCACTTTTTATCTAATCTAAATCAAAATAAAATAACACATAATGAGGTCTGTGTGACTTTGGGACAAAAGATCTCCCAGGGAACACTGCAAAGAACATTGCTGTGCTCTGAAGCAAGCAGTACACTTTTGAATGGTGCAATAAATAATAATAAAGCTATTATTTTTTATTCTTTATTTGGGGTTATTACTCTATTTTTGGGCCCTGGCAGTGTCAAGTTTAATTTTTTTTTCTTTCTGTGTCAAGCCTTTTACGTCAGACTTTCTGTGCTAATACAAGTGTACCAAAGAAATAAAAATGACCTACAAAATTCCACTGTCCACAAACCCAAACACAAACCTGAACAATTATTGCATGGGTGACAGCAGTCAATGCCTTATCATCACAGTACATCCAACAATTCAGAAAACTTGACAATATGCAAGTTATGAAATCTATGGATTACTGAATGCTTCTGCATATGTGGAGTCACCTGGTATTTCAGGCAAGAGATTTCCTTAAACCTTACTGAAGTAGAGCACCTTAACCATGGAATCACAGATCAGTAGGGGTTGGAAGAGACCTCATCTAATCCAACCCCCCTGCTAGAGCAGGATCACCTAGATCAGGTTGCTCAGGATGGTGTCGAGTCAGCTCCAGAGAAGGAGACTCCACAGCCTCTCTGGGCAGCCTGTGCCAGGGCTCCGTCACCCTCACAGGGAAGAAGTTTCTCATGTTCAGATGGAACTTCCTATGTTCCAGTTTGTGCCTGTGGCTCCTTGTCCTGTCACAGGGCACCACTGAGAAGAGTCTGGCCCCACTCTCTTGACACCCACCCTTTAGATACTTAAAAGTGTTGATGAGATCAGAGGAGAAAGACAAGTGCAGAAGCAGGGATCCTGAGTTTCTCAGATGACCCTGATCTGAACTCAAATGCTTAAAATTAAGTTTGGAACTAACCGAGGCAGCCAAATCTACGTATTATGTTTCGGGTTTTTTTTTCCTTAATTTTTTACCTTTTTTTTTTTCTATCTTAAGTGCAAAGTACTTGTTTTTTGGCATCTTTACAAGGTCTAGAGGTTTTTATGTATTTTAGCTATTATTCATCCCCTGCCTAATAGAGTGTAATGCCTTTATAATGAATTAACTGATGACAGCGAACTCTAGGCTGCCTCTGAGATAAGAGGAAGTTATGTTGCTCATAGACAATGTTTCAGTCTGTCTGACTACAGATACAAGAAAACACCACTCCTCCATTTCACATCTGTTCACATTTGAAAATTCACATTATCAGTGCACACTTTGAGGACTAGTCTTAAACAAAAGCCAACATTCTGAAGAAAGAACTGGGATAGCAGGCAACCACCCTCATGAATTTCCCCCTGTTAAGGCCACAAGAAAAATCATTTGAAGTTCATTCCACAATTATTTTTTCCCCATAAAGACCATTGTAGAGAACTCCATGGACCCTAAGGGAAAAAAAAAAAAAAAGACTGCAGTCAGGACTACGGAGACATAAAAGCTCTGTGTAAGCAGATAAACTATCCCATTTCTTTTGGAGCCCTAGCTCAGCTTAAATCATCTAACACCTTGGTACTCTATGCACTTCTGCTCAGCTGGATGCTCTGGTAGGCATTGGTTTTATGGGCAGCTATGAATGAAGTCCTTTTTTGTTAACAGTTTGGTACTTTAAGATAGATACCTCCAAGAGTAGGTGCTGAGGCATCCCAAGGTGCCTATTCCCACACTCACCAAGGCATTTTTTTCTCCGACGCCTTTTTGTGAATCACTGCAGTATGATCTCAGCTGGAAATAGAAAACCTTGCCCAAATAACCGTCTTAATAGTGGAATATATTCTAAGCGATTTACTCCAGATCTGTGAACACAGAACTTCTTCATTCCAATGTGACGTGAGGCAATTACAAGCTTACGCTTCCAAGTTTCAGTGGTAGAAAGTTGTGCCATTGAAAGATGTCACAGTAAGAACACTGAAGGCTGATGTCCACTAGAAGAGACAACACAAGCAATGACAACCAAGTCTTTCCACACTGCCCAAACAAGTTTCCTCAGCTCTGACAGAAAAGCTGCTCCCATCAATATGAAGCACAAACCCTTCTCAGGGGTGGCACAGATGACATATGTACTAAATTACATGTTCATTGGTAAGGAGAGACAGTTTTCACACAAGATGCACATCAATCAACCATCAGCCCTGGACTTAGGTGACAGTAATTGCACTTAGGCACTTCAGCATGTCCTTTAAGTGCTAAGTCTGTGTTCGCTTTCATTTCCACTGCTGTAAATGTTACTCAAGCACACGCTAACATGTTTTATTGAACCCAAACCTGAACCATCCAATTCCACTGCAGGCCAGCCTTACATTACTGCCTCCTGCTCAAACACAGGGAGATGCGCTCCCACTCTCCTTCCCTTGAACAAAATAGCCCTCTACAACAAGTGGATGTAGAAATTAAAGATATCATATACAAAACCCCTACACCACAAAACACCAGGTTTGCAAAGTGTATTGGGTTTGTGTGGCAACGTTTTGATGGGGCAGAGGCAGCTACAGGGGTGGCTTCTGTGAGAAGCTGCCAGAAGCTTCCCCCATGTTTGACAGAGACAATGCCAGACAGCTCCAACAGGGACCCACCACTGGCCAAGGCCGAGGTCATCATCAGCAGTGTTAGCACCTCTGGGATGACAGAGCTAAGAAAGGGGAAAAAGTCTGTACAATACCAAGGCAATTGTAGTCAGAGAGAGGAGTGAGAATATGTGAGAGGAACAGCTCTGAAGACATCCAGGTCAGTGAAGAAAGAGGGGGAGGAAGTGCTCCAGGTGCTGGAGCAGATTCCTCTGCAGCCCCTGGAGGAGACCATGGTGAGGCAGGTTGCCCCCCTGCAGCCCATGGAGGTCCATGGTGGAGCAGATATCCACCTGCAGCCCATGGAGGATCCCACATCGGAACAGGTGGAAGCCTGAAGGAGGCTGTGACCTCATGGGAAGCCTGCGCTGGAGCAGGGGAAGCGTGTGAGGAGTCCTCCTCCTGAGGAGGAAGGAGCAGCAGAGACAACGTGGGATGAACAAACCACAAGCTCCATTCCCTGTCTCCCTGCACTACTGGGCAGGAGGTAGAGAAATTGGGAGTGAAGTTGAGCTCTGGAAGAAGGGGGGGTGGGGGGAAGGTATTTTAAGATTTGGTTTTATTTCTCACTAGCCTACTCTGATTTGATTGACAATAAAGTAATTATTTTTCCCCAAGCTGAGTCTATTTTGCCCATGACTGTAACTGGTGAATGATCTCCCTGTCCTTATCTCGCCCCACAAAACTTTCATTATATTTTCTCCCCCTGTTCACTTGAGGAGGGGGAGGGATAGACCAGCTTTGGTGGGCACCTAGCATCCAGTCAGGGTCAACTCACCACAAATGTCAAACACTCAGAAGCTTGGAAATATGAGAATGAAGGTTTCCTTTCCAATCTTTGCTGTCATTCCCTTGTGCCTGATGACAGGTTCATTAATTGCGTGATCACCACTTTATTCCCACAGAACCTTGGCATCACTGCGTGCGCAGGATGGATGGTGCTCACAGCTGTTCAGCAGCTTATTTCAGCTCATCATTCAGTTTGTGACCACACATACCATGCTCTGAAAAAAGAATTAGTCCCTCATTGGCCTATGATGCTCATCAATATAACACTTGAATGGGGCACAGGGATCAGTAACTTATTTTTTTAAGTTATTTGAGGGAAAGGTGGTATCAGTCCCTCTTTACAGGCAGGGCAGAGAAGTTTGGAGTCATTAACACCAAAATAAAATACCAGCTTGGGATGCACAATTGAGATGGTTCTGATGTAGTTTTCCAAAAAATAAGCACCTTTTCTTTTCTGCACTTCATTTGTTCAGAGGACAGACCTCATTACCTGCATATGCAACAGTATATGCTTAACATTTCTGTAATGCAAGATTCTGCAAGCTGGAAACCCAAGAAATGGGGAAAAAGTAGTTAGCAGTCACTTGTCATAGCTTTGTTCTATGAACATCATGTAATGAACTCAGTGGTATAGACAGAAACAATTTTCCAGGGCAGATTCAACTTCATAAACTACAAAGCTGTCCCTTTTCTTTCTACGCTTCCCTGCCTTGTTCATGACAAACCTTCCAGTCTCTTTAATTAACTAAACAAAGTGGTCCAAGAACCACTCAGCGCATTGCTGCATTTGCTCTGCACACAGAACAAGGAAGGGGTTGTGTCTTGGAAAGAGTTAGCAATTGTACCGTCAACGATGGCATCGCGGTGCATAGCTGCAGAGAGCTGTTTGTGTGTTGGCTGAGCGAATGTAATTCTGGTACTTCTAACAGGGATAATAGGGACAGTAAACAGTACCAGACTCTAGGTAAAGCAAAAGCATGTAGCAACAGAATGCAGGAAGAAAGAGGGAAAGAAAATCTGAACACATCATACATCTTCCCTAAAAATGGGCGTGGCTCTTTTAGATAGTTTGTTTTTTCAAATGAAATAATAGATTCTTAGCAAATTTAAAACAAGAGCCCGTAAGTCTTAAAATGATTTGCTCATTTTCTTGTCAAGAATACGAAGACCTTTTCTTCTTTCTTCTATTGTCTCCTCATTCCTCCTTTCCCTGCTTCGCATTGCCTTGGCAAAGTAAATGTCTCTCCAAGAAAAGGACTAAAAATAATGTTTTCCCTCTTTCCATTGGGAGTGGAGATGTAAGAAAATAATGTCTTATCAGAGTAAGTACTGAGTGAAAACAAGATTTTATCAGGGACTTGGCTTGACAAAGATAACATGTTATCAAGAGGGAAACTTGGCAAAGATAACACGTTATCTATATCAGGAGTAAAGCTTGGGGAAAATAATGTTTTAATACCTATTAGTTTCTAAATAAGCCATCTGTGCTCTTGATGAATTGTTATTTTCTCCAAGCCCCATTCCTGTAAAGACGCTGATTTTTTGGCAAACCACTTGTATGGCAGTTGGGGAAGGGGGAGATAAAGAGGAGAAAAGGAAGCTCTTTCTCCACAAAGCCAGGGGGATATTCTCTCTCTTTTTGAAAGCATTACATGCAGGTAAAGACTGCCAAAGGGACAGCTCAGAAGACATGTTCAGACACCAAACGGGTATTGCAGGGAAGACTCCTGCAATGCTCTGCAAGTACACTGCAGAGAATCCCGTAACAGAAGAGGGTCAATACCCCTTCTGTCCTTGACCACCCTGTCAAGGTGCTGCCTATAGTGTTTTTGGCAGAAGCGCTCCCCTACAGAGCCAATGACCAGCCATCACTTAGCAATGACTTTTTGTCACAAACAAACCACCACATCACAACCAGCCGTGCTCACTTGGGGGCACAAATAAATGACCCCTTTTAGATCAGTTGCAAACATTATCACCATTCAGTTTGAGGTCACCATTCTCACAGCTTAGCGACCCAAGGGGTCACATAACACTTCTTGCCTCCTGCAGTGCAAAGCATCCAACCCAGTTTAAGTGGTCAGTGGAGCTGGTGTGAGCTACCCTGATTGCCTCTGCCCTGAACCATTCCCCCCTACCACGTCCACTGCAGGGGTAGAGACAAACCACCCTCTAGTGGGTGTCTGTGCCCCAAAGCTGAAACCTTCTGCAATCCAATTATAAATCTTCAGAGTTACAATCCAGATGAACTTAAATAATTTGTGGCACCTCCTGGCAAATGAGAAATCCAATTCATAGTAGGATGGACCACTAACTGCTTTAAATGGCAGAATGTGGGTGAATGCCACTGGTTATTCATAGGAATGGGCAAGCAGGGAATAATTAGAAGGGAAGCTGTGGAGGGACTGTAGGAGTGTGATGTGAATAATAAAGTACACTTAGGAAAAGGCATATGAATGATATCTGCAGGGTAAGTATTTGTAGCCAGCTGAATTTCCCGGGTGTACAGTAGAAGTGGGAGGGAAGACAATGAGATCTGTTAATCTGAAGATTTCCTATGGTGCATCTCTTTTTTTCATTAACCATTTGGATATCTTATGCCCAGAGATTTCCCTATGTTCAGGTGTGAGCTTTGGTGTTAAGGTAACTTCTGAGGCCCTGATATAGCAGAACGCATAATCAACAGCAGGCAGCTATTACAGCTCTCTAAGGTAAAGCATGTGCCCAAATGCATCCCCGGAGCTGTACACAGTACTGTGACTATCATTCATGGCAGTGGGATGTAAAAGACTGAAACTCTTCCATGTTGGCTCCTGCTCAGTAAAACACTGTGGAAAAGACAGGAAGAGAAAAAGTGTAAAATGCAGTAATTTACAGTGTTTTTAAGAGTACAGAAAGTACAAGAGATACATATCTACAAGCTTAGAAAAGATTATAAAAATACCTATAGGTTTCTACAATTGCCACAGTAACCACAAGCATGAGACAAATATGCTCAATCAAAGCCTAGTAGTAGTTAATTCAGATTCTGTTGCTGATGATTAGCCTCAGCTGCTCATCAATAGAGACTCCAGCTGATAATTATTAAGTTAAACTTCTGAGCGGTATTTGCATATGTAAAGCACGCTTTCCCTGCTGAAGCAACAATGGATGCTATAATGCATTTCCTGATTGTACAGCACTTGGATTTGGGGAACCTGGGCAAGAGAGTCTGTTTTGCATATCCTTCCTTACCCTCATCAGGCCAACCATTCAGAAGAAATGCGCTTACATATACTGGTATCTACAAACTAGCGCAAAAAACCAATCCTAACCCCGAATAATAGCAAAAATGCAACCATTCATTTCAACCAGAATATCTCTAATAAGAAGAAAATAAGACAGAATTTTGCATATTTCTCAAAACATTTACCTAAGCTTCCGTACAACCTGAAAATGTGTACCAGCTGTACCAGGTTGTACAAGACAACCTCACCACCTTAAAAGCCATGCAGAAACTCCAGTGGACAGATTCAGCCCATTAACTCCTAGTGACCTCCAGAGGTGGCCCGCTCCTTCAAAGGAATATTGAGTGTCATTATGTGGTTCTCTGTTTAGTCTTCTCCCATCTCATGTTCTTCAGATCAGAACTCCATTTCTGGAATGTGATTCTTGGTCAGCAGTCATGGCCATGCCCCCCTGGTTAACTGCAGTACCAACAATACAGATAAATACACACAAGGTGTACATTACATTTATGTGTGCAATTCTCCATGTTTTTATAACTATATGACAGACAAGGCATGCCCAGATCTGCTTAATACCAGAGGAGTTCAAAGGCATATTTGCTTTAGGGATAAGGAAACATGGAAAAGAATTGGGAAGATCTTTATGTAATCTGTAACACAATGACCTGCCCCCATCTAGCTACCATACCACTTGGGTTTACAAGTCCATCGTAGGCTTACTGTTAACAGACCTGCATGGTTTTTTATCAGATAGCAACAAATAGTAAAGCAAACGATGACTGAGTTTGGCTTCAGTTAAACATGGGAGATGGGCTGGAAAAAGGAGGTCTAAGGAAATGCAGGTGGACAGCTTCTCTGAAAGTCAACATTTAGGCTTCTAAGTGACAGTTTAAATTTATCTATAGCAAAATTTATGTGTATTCCTAGAAGTCACCTGGTAGCACTGTTACATACAATCTCAAAAGCTGATTTTCAACACATCTACAGAAATGCTGTGGTATTAGTTCAGGCTGGTTGGCGCCTCTGAGGTCTGCTGGAAAGCTTGCCACATCCTTGAATATCCACTGGCACAGAAACGCCATCAGAGAACCATGCACTGGTATTTTGATTGAGGCTGCTGGAAAAGGAGATTGTCTGAATACTGACTGACCATCAAGGATTGTTCAAGGATAAATAAGTAACTAAATAAAAAAAATCCACATTCTGCACCACAACATTTCTTCCTTAGCAGGAACCAAATTTGTAAGAACCTTCAAATCTTATAGAGCTCTAGCCAATGACAGATATGAGCACCTATACATATAAGCACATATATATATAAAGGCAAGTGGCAAAGAACGGATTTTCCCAACAATGATTTCTCTTCTTTCTAAATGCATCTGAAGATTACACATGCAGACAGAAATATTGCAAGCTTATATTTCTAGTTTAATACGATGTTATGAAATAACTTTAGTGTTATTTCACTGACGATATAGCAGCGCAGAAGTTATTAATATCTTTCAGCATTGAGTCTTCTGTTTTCCCCACACATTCTCAGCACTTTTCATTTGCTGCACCTGTCATTTCAGCCACTTCAGTCCTGAAGAACAGTGAGGGGAAAATGCAAATAACTGCACATTCAGAACACATGATGGCTGATCAGTGTTATGACATTCATCTTCACTTATGACAAGAGATAAAATAACTCATGAGTTAGTTTCCTGTCCTCCTCATGAAGAAAAATGTCATAACAGATCATCATGTACTATATACAGCAAAATTTCCAACACACTCTGAAGAGAAAAAAACATCACAGCGGTGATGCAGATGGTAGGTTACATCATGACTATGACTTCAGAAATTAAACACACAGTATTTAAAAATAGTAGATACAAAAATAAGTCAGAATATAAAAACCACCTAGAACAACAGTTCACAAATTAGCTAAAGGCAATTAGTTAAATTATTTGCAAAAAGTTAAATTACATTAAGTAGCAATGAGTTGTCCGTACAGTTCAGTGGAATCCTAAATAGATTTTCACATTTTCTTATTTCCCTATATTTTCCAAGTAGAAAGCCACAGCTGGCCAATATATTGTGTTTGATAAAATAATACTTTTCTACTTAAAATCTCCAAAACTCATAATATACACAAAAGGGAGTAATGAAACGAAAACAAACAAACAAACTAGAAAGTATTCTCTTCATTCTCATTAAATCCCATGGAAATCAACAGTGATTTCAGAATTAGCTTTAGTGTTGCCAGGTATCTACCCCAGGATTACAATCTATTTTGGGTGACCAGATCCCACTGACATGTAATATGGAACCTATTTTTTTTGCATGGACTTACTTAACATTTACTTTCAAAAAATAAAGCTTTAATATATTAGAGATGCTCCTTCTACAAAGATATAAAAAGTATATACAGAACTGATTTTATATCAGATATATCAGGTAGATACAGATTTCATTTCAATCGGTGACCTAGGTTTCCTACAAAAGATGAGGAAATTACTCTTCTTTATGATATTCTTGTTTTGTTACGAAAGTGAAGGCAGTATATCAGAAACATCATCTGATTTCAAGCGAGTCAAAGGCAAAACTCAGTGACTTTGATGAAAACAAGCATAGGTCTAATATTTCATGATATTCTGCATGCATACAGCACGGCGTTGTTAGTCATCTTTATGTTGCACCATAAATGTACACAGTGCTGTGCTGTGGTAGGTCAGAATGTGGGCCATATCCCCTGTGCCCCATCACGAACCTGCAGGGCTTCCCGTGCAGCAAGCAAATGACAGGTTACATTTTTGAGAAGCCACAAGTTTATTAAGGTTAAATATCACCAACTAATAGCAAGACTTAGACGTTCTCCCTTCTGAGATTTTGTCTTGTAATAGGTGAGTTATATCTTTGACACCAATTCACATTTCTGCTCCAGTGCACAGAAACATCTTAATGTATGCTTAGGATCCTAAATAAGGATCCTAAAGAATGTACCTACTCTAGTGTAAGACGACACTGAGGTTAAGCCCCACTGACACGCTTACTTACTATTCGAAAATAAAGTTGCTTCACTCAGTCAGGGCAGCAGTGCTCAATATTCACAGGATCTGCATGTGTTTAAATAAACACTTTCTCTTTTTTTTCTCATGTAGATCTCTTGTTTTCTAAGTTTTCATCATGTCCAGGAATTTCTATCAAAAGTAGAATATACTGTGAGAGACCTCTTTAATAATAAGTACAATAAATAAGTACAAATGAAATACTACAGTGTGGCATTTTGAATGATGCGTTTGTTAGGTAGCCTGTGATCAGGGCTGATGGCCATAGGCTTTCTGCAGTGATGTACACTATGAACTAATCGGTGCCTATGATAAGGTTTTGTGTTGGGGTAAAGGGAAGATGAAGGTGAATTTTTGTATTGTGTTTAGGAGTAACTGGGTTGTGTGTAGTCGGCAATTACAGTCTTGCAATTGCCCTTTATTTCTATTGATAGACTTTCATTAAAATATTTATCCATCTTCCTTTGTCAGTTTAATAATAGATTTATTAATTTCTGCAATTTGAAATATCTTTCATTATCTTAAAGTCTGAGCGGAATAGATGGTGACTTGACTGAACTTGTTTCATATTAAAACCCCCCAAATCAACACACCTTATGCCTAAAGAACAACCAGACATGGAAAAAACCAATAGGTCAGCTACATTAAAAAATGCTGCTACTGTAAAAGTCCTTTAAAGGTCAAGAAAGAACAGCAGCAAAAATCCTCCAATGAAGCAACCAAAAAAAAAACCCTGAAGACAAAAAAGTAGCTTCCCTTCTCATTGACTTTCATCTTGTTCTAGGAAAAGGGAAAGATCTTAATCATTATTTTTAGTTACATATTCTGTATTGATTTGAACTTCTCTAGCCACAGAAATTAGCTGTTAAGAACTGGCATAGGATAAGGTTGAGGAGTGAATCCTAGAAGGACACTGCTACTTCACCCTTCTTTTCCCTCTGGGAACAGGCTGCTGCAATACATACCCTTACAGCAAATCAGAAAACATGGCATTCCTCCCTCTAAATTATGACCATCTGCCCAGGCAAAACTGAGGGAGACAACAGAGTAAGAATACTTTATTGTGGTATTAAGTTTACTTTTAAAACCATGTCTTCTTCTGGTCTTAACTATCATTAAAATAGTACACATGCTGGGTTATACCAGCTCTGATTTCACGTGCCGCTCTGAAGAAAATCCTACATTCCTATCAGTGTATATTACGTATTTTGTCCCTTATGGCAAAATTCAATTAAGCAAGACATTTGAATGTGATTTCTTATGTTTTGTCTTTCCTCTTTTGAAAAACTGTAACTTCACCAGATGTGTCTTTAAAATTCGTACTAGCACCTTATGCTAGCACCTTCTATGGAAACGATTTAGTTTCTTATTTGGTGAGACAAATATTTATTGTAAATTCCATTAGACAATGCTTTCATTTCCGGAATACTCTGGCTGAATCCAGTAAACAGGTGAAGTAAAATTCCAGCCTTGCCTAAAAGCCATTATGTGACAGTCATTAAATCTTATTCCAGCTCGGAACATTAAGAAGCACACAAGTGAGCAAAGAATTTGCTACCTGTGTTCAGTATTTCTAGTTCTTAAAATTGTATTTAAAGTCTTGCAATATTTTGGATTTATTGGAAAGTCAAATCTTGCAGTTACATGAGAAAATATTAGTGCTTTTTGCTTGTTTCCTTTGCTGTAAGATCTCATTTTCATCTCTGCAGGAGAAAGCTGAAAAAAACATGTCGTGTGACAGTGAAAAAATCAGGAGACAAAGCTCTTAAAAACGTGCAATTTTAGACATAGTGAATTATGACTTTTGAATACTTTGAACTAGCAACGCCAGTTTTTTCTTATGACTGTTCAAATGACTTGTGATTTACTATGATGGGTACATTCTGTAACAGCAGACACGTCAGCTAGGGTAGGCGAAAGGCAGGGCCAACACTTGTGACCTGCCTGTGAGAGCTGTGGTGCAGCCATCAGTTTCACCCAAAGAGCGCTCACTACGACAATCGTAAGTGTTGTTGGGCATTTAAAGGAGCACTAAATACCCTGTGGTAATCTTCAGCAGAATTTTCAAGACAAAAGTACTATGCCAGATAAATAAATACACAAAATTAACAAGTATTTATCATTAATCATTTGAATTACTGCTTTTTTGTTTATTTTTGTTGGAACTATCCTTGACAGCGCTCTGCAGGCAAAGTTTTGTACTGAAAAACAATTATTTTCACTGATAGCTCCTCAGCACGCATAACAGGGTTTTCTCTGTCTCCATACTGGGCACTCAAAACGTGTCCAGATCCCAGGAGAAAATGCTCAGATAAAAGTAAAGTGGTATCAATTCCACTCTGCCACACTATAGCACTTAGAAATCAGAAGTTTAACTCTGCCAAGAATATAAACCTCCAAATCTGTTAGATATCAATTACTATGTACTTAATTTCACAGCTGCGCCTTTCCCCTTTTTGATTTTTTTTTGCCCCTTTTTATGCTTCTCTTGTTCAAGCATTTCGGATCTGGTTCTTAATCGGGTCCTGATGATCCTTAATGCCTTAATTTCAGAGCCCAGCATTCCCCAACTCCCTTCTTCATTTTGAAATTTCTGCAAACTCTGTATTCATCCTCTGTGTGGCTGTGCAGACTGTAATCCCTCATAATAGGCTGATGCTGATCCTGCTCTATGGATTAACCAGTGTAAAATGCTTATGTAATGAATTTTCATCAATTCATGCCTTCCAAACTCAGCCCCGAGCAGCCCAGGTATATCTAATCTAACCGACTGGCTTTTATCAGCTGCACACAAGAGATGTGAAAATAAGCCTCGTTTCAAGTCTTAATCGCATAGCTACAACCTTGTTATTATTTATTTTATTTAACAGAAGGAGTATATGTGAGGAATTCTAAGGTATGCTCTAGATATACATCACTGGATTTGGTATGGTGCATGTTTCTCTGAAAATTGTGAAACAATATTTTCATGCCTGGTTTTGATTATTTCTCTTAAAAAGAGAGAGGAAAGAAATATAGCTGAACTTCAAGTGCAATTCTGCTGCTTTCTTCTTGTGAAATCTATATTCCCATGCCAGATGGTGTCTGAGTTATCAAAGTTATTACCCTAAACTCAATTAGGGAAGAATGAAAGTAATTAAGTAGGGGATGAAGTGACAGAAGTATTCAAGATATAAAGCATGTAATATAGTGAGGATTCTCTAAATTAGATAGAAATTCATCTATAAATTCAACCTAAAACATAACAGCTTGAGCCTTCACTTTCAAATATTCAAAGACATAGTGCAAAATTCAGTACTTGCTCAAGTGGGCACAATTCCCAGTGTAACAGCGGTCTACAGAAGGTGGGAGTCGGTTTTGTGTTCTGGAAGGGCTATTACTAGCAATCACCAAATGCACTCTGAGACAGTTATTATTCAAATGTTCCTGTATCTGTTGTAGGATGTTTTTTCAGGCTGTTGTGTGACCTCAGAAATGCTTGTTTCCTTTCGTAATCCTGGCTGCTTCATACCCACCATGGCAAAAAAAATTATAATAAATACTTTTTACCATAAAACCTGCAAAGTAGACGCCACAGAGGGGCTGTTAACACTCAGTTTATTTTACATTTCTTTTTTCTTTCTCGGGTTGCTTTTCCTTTGGTGAAATAAATCTAAACAAGTTGGCACTGAGCTACAGGCATGACTGAGAGCTACAGCTACTGGTTTTAAATGCAGTGATGAAGCAGCCAAAAATTATTTTTTAATCTACTAATGACAATCTACTTACAGGAGAAATATGTAAGAAAACCTAGTGTAAACAAATCTCTTTAACTTATCAACACTCATTTCTGCATAGCTTTTATTGACAAGAATAATGCATTTATGGATAAAACTAATCAGGATAATTTGTTAGTGCTCTGCAGGCTGTTCACTCATTTTCTCTTTAACAGGGACATATATTCCAAAATTCTCATGGTCTGCGTAGGTGAAGAAGGATGGTAAGGAAAATACCATTAGGTTCTGGAAAGCTCAGAATTGGTGCTGTATGGCCGAACGAAAAGAAACATCTACTGGTTTAGAGCACAGCGATGTAGCTTGTGCTACTGCTGCAGGCAGAATCCCTGCCCAGAAAGGGGCAAAATTAAATCCTAAAAACGCTGCATCTCTTGTTCCTGCATTGGAGACAGAAGTACTGGGATGGAAGGGGCCTTTAGGAGCATATGCTGATTATACCATACCATACCACACCACACATAACAGTACTATGTTTACAGAATGTAAGGATTTGAAGCATAAGCACCAAAAAGTTAGGAAATAACAGAAGTACTTCTGCCTTCATCTGCCTCACGTGTGTGCAGGACAAACCAAAGCAAAAAGCACTCCTGCTTGTACTAGCAGCTGGGATTCAAACACTAACAATGGCTCTGGTCTGCAGAGGTGATGGCCCAGCTAACTGCAGTACCATGATACATGTACCCAAGGAGCTCCCGAACTCTTTTCTCCACTATCATAAAGAATGGGCTATTTTTAATGCAGACCACTTAAATCTTGTCTTTAGCGTAGCCTCACAAAGGTTACAAAATTATGCAAGAAGAGAACAGTGGGAATGAGCAGTTGCTTAAGAGATAGAGTAGGACAAGAGGAAATGGTCTCAAATTGCTTGAGGGGAGGTTTAGATTGGATACTAGGAAAAATCTCTTCACCGAAAGAGTGGTCAGGCATTGGAACACACTCCCCAGAGAGGTGGTGGAGTCACTGTCCCTGGAAGTGTTCAAAAAATGTGTACATGTGGCACTTCGGGACACGGTTTATTAGACATGGTGGTGTTTGGTTGACAGTTCAACTTGATGATCTTAGAGGTCTTTTCCAACCTCAAAGATTCTATGATTCTGTGAAGCACAGACAGGCAGTGTGAACCTCCTAAACCAGCTGGTCCAGGGCCTCAGGGAAATCCATCTTCGGTTACATCCATTCAGCAACAGTGGCACACACCTTTACCAAGCAAGGCTGCTCTTGAAGGTTTTATCGGGACCAAAAGCAGACATATAGAAAAGACGCAAATTTCTGCTGCTCAAGAAGGAGCATGGCCACAGCAGAGCCACCACTCAGAAGTCTTAGAAAATATGATCCAAGAGAAGTGAAGCTAATTTATGTCACTGGGAACCACAAATCATTGCTGACAATAGTAGGTTTTCAATTGTATTCTGAAACAAAAGGTTCAAATTATACTCTGAAGCACATGGGTTTTGATTTGTAACTGAAGAACTTGTAGGGGAGATCGAAAGGAATTAATTCTTCACTATGAGGGCGGTGAGGCACTGGCACAGGTTGCCCAGAGAAGCTGTGGAGGCCCCATCCCTGGAAGTGTTCAAGGCCAGGTTGGACAGGGGCTTTGGGCAACCTGTTCTAGGGAGGCTTGGGCAACCTGTTCTAGGAGGGTGTCAATGCCCATGGCGGGGAGGGACGACAATGAGGGACGGGTTTGGAACTAGATGATCTTTTAGGTCCCTTCTAAACCAGGTCGTTCTATGATTCTATGAAAAAGAAGCTACTGAGATGAGTTGGTGATAAAACAAGAACCAAGAAGGATTCATAAAGATGCTTGTGGACCAGTAAGTTCAATAAAAAGATGGTGGCAAGGGTGACAGTTGTACTTGCCCAGGTAATATCATTTCCCACCCTTTATTCTCATACTGAGCACTGTCGACCTACCTGGAAATGAAAAGATCTTCTGTTCAGGGGTCTAAAACTTGCTCTGAAGGCTTATACAGTCAGTATTCTCAATTTAAAGTGGATAATGAAAAAAATCAAGAAAAATGGACTACTGGAGATTTACAGATCTCTGGAACTGATTCACTACAGTGACATAGGGAATGTTAGGGTATGTATGGGACTGATGCAAGCACATTATATACATGTCGATTAAAGGCTTCTAGAGAAAAAAAGTCCCACCTGGAATTATTATCAGTTCAGCTGCAATGTTACTGAAAATATGGTAATGACCCATGGTATTTTCATGACTGTTACAGGTCAGGACAGTAAGATAATGGCAGTTTCAAGCAGTGTATGAACGTTTTCATCCTATGCCACAGGGATAGCATAAAGAGCAGACTGCAAATTGTTCCCTTTTGGACCACTCCTACAATATCAATTACAGCTACCAATAAATCACAAGGAGTGTATCTTGCTGATTGAATTTCAGTGCATGGAGAATTTTGAACCTGGGGCACAGTACAATGATGGGCTTATATATGTCTTCACAAAAAAGAGCTTAAACTATTAGGGCAATGGAGTGTGCAGAGAGCAGTGAAGCGCTGCTCTGAGAAACATGAAAATCACTAACTTGAGGTCATGTTTCATATATTGCTTCGTAAAACGAAAACAGCAGAAGAGAGAGAGCACAAAGCCTATTTAGAAAAGAGAACACATGAACCAGGAAAAAAAAACATAATGAAATCCCACAAATGGAGCTGTTAAGGTGAAGATGTCAAAATTATCTATCAAGTTTAAGATAAGCATGGCAGGTGCTGACCTTAATTTAAGTTTTACTAAGGAAAAACATACCAGGTAGACTTTTGGTTAATTTGCTGAAGAAAAAGAGACCACACATTCTTAAGTCAACTGTGTCCTGGGCTGCATCAGAAATAGTGTTGCCAGCAGGGTGAGGAAGGTGATTCACCTCCTCTACTCTGCTCTGGTGAGATGCCACCTGGAGTACTGTGTCCAGCTCTGGGATCCCCGGTAGAGGAAAGACGTGGAGCTGCTGGAGCAAGTCCAGAGGAGGGCCACGAAGTTGATCAGAGGGATGGAGCACCTCTCCTACGAGGACAGGCTGAGACACATGGGCTTGTTCAGCCTGGAGAAGAGAAGGCTCCGGGGAGACCTAATCGCGGCCTTCCAGTACCTAAAGGGGACCTACAGGAAACACAGAGAGGGGCTGTTTATCAGGGAGTGCAGTGATAAGAGAAGGAGTAATGGGTTTAAACTAAAAGAGGGGAGATTTAGATTAGATATCAGGAAGAAATTCTTTCCTGTGAGGGTGGTGAGGCACTGGAACAGGTTGCCCAGAGAAGTTGTAGAGGCCCCATCCCTGGCAGTGTTCAAGGCCAGGTTGGATGGGGTTTTGGGCAACATGGTCTAGTGGAGGATGTCCCTGCCCATGGCAGGGGGGATGGAACTAGATGATCCTTGTGGTCCCTTCCAACCATAACCATTCTGTGGTTCTATGATTCTATGATAAGACCACTCAGTTTTTGGGAAATCTAAAGAGCATATATATTACTCTTACTAAATTCACCTATCCTAGTTTCAGGGGACAATGAAATCCGAGAGAACTAGTTAAACTAGTTCCTAGTATCTAAAGTTTTTGCAATGGTGACTTAGAGGTATGAGAAACAAACTTAAAGCAATGGACGTTTCTATACAAGCAATTTTCCATAAGCAGCGACCTATCCACCAGTGTCTTCTTTGAAAGAAAGAGAAAAATACTAACCTCAGTAAAAGAAGCAGTGATTCCCTTTATAATTCAGATGAGGGTGAATCCTACCACTCATTTAGGAGCCAAAATTAAGACAGCTGATTGAAAACTCTTTCACAAAACAGCTTGCTCTACCAAACCTATTTTTTTATCTTATTTTAAAATTAATTCCTTCCCAGCTGTCAAGGAATGTCTAGCAATCAGAAACTTCTTAATTTTCATTTTTGCCTGTTTCTCATTCCTATTTCCAATGTTGACTGGAGGATGGAAGAATAATGAGATAGAAAAGCTACCCTAATTATTGTTTTCATTTAGGTGATGAGGAGTATTATTTGATTTCAAAAACACCACCTTTAATGATACTTTCCATAAAAATTCTGTTCTCTGGGGTTTTTTTTGTACGTCACTCTACCACTTTGACAAAAATAAGGTCTTAAAGATCACTTAGATGATTAAGAAGCACATTCCATTAAAAGAAATAGTCACCGAGGAGCCTGAGAGCCTTGAGAGGAGCAGATTTTCAAAGAAAAGCAGGTGCCTACAGTGCAGGTAGGTGCACCTTTAGGCATCTATCCTTACTCGAATTGCTTAAATGATTTTAAAAAGAAAGTCCTAATTGACTAACTTTGCTGTTGAATATGAAATTTCATACTCTTTTGACAATGCTAGCCAAAGACTAATTATAAACTCATTTTGACAGCCAGGTCCCTGCCAATGCTCTGTAAGCAGACGAGCCTCAGGAAATGCAAGGGATGTTTAAGGGAAGAGAAGAAAACCCACAATCCTGAAACATGCTGTGTATGTCAATGGCCGCTACTGAAGGGTTTGACCATGTCCAGTTCTAATTTCTCTGTTGCATTGCAACAATTTGGCTTTGAAGATGTTGCTAACTTCTGCTTTACATTTATTATCTTGATAATGAAAATGCTGCCAAAATTGAAAGTTGAAGTCTCTTTCCTATTTTAATAAATGAGAGAGGCTACTGCCTTGTCCTACACAGTGATGATTAGCTTTGCGCAGGTAACAGAACAAAACATTTCGGTCAGCTCTTAAGTATGAGTTTTGATTAATGTAACCTAGGTTTTAGGCTGCTCAGTTCATCACAGTGACTCTGAGGCTGTCCACGGTCAGAAATTTAAGAATCAGAAGAGAACTACTGATTCAAAGCCACCATGCAGCAGTTATGCTGAATTTGAGAGAAAAATACCAAGCAGCCTCACAAAACTGTGTACATCAAACATTTTTATGTGGATGTGCAATATGGATATGGATTACTAACAAAAAGATTTTTTGAAAAACAGCTCATTAATTTCATCTTAAGGAAGATCATATTAATTAAAAAGTAAATATTCCCCATTGCTTCACTAGCTCCACATAAACTAGGAACTCCCAAGACTTCCTTTTTCGCAGCAGAGATCTGGAAAATAAATAAAATAACCCCCACAAAACAATCTCTAATGAATTAATATTATTATATTAAAAGCCCTGTTACTTTGGTAACAAACCAACAACCAAATAGTTGTTCAGGGGATTTTTCAGCCTTTCAGGCAGTATACCTAAGCTTCTGAGACTTGAGCCATGAAATGGGGTATGAAAATGTTTAATCCCTGACTGAACTGTTATCCTTGTGGAAGCACTGTGAGTACATACAATTACACCAGAAAAAAATTCATGTTCACCACTACTACATTTCATTGCTGGGAAGCAGCTTATTATATCAATACAGAGGGTTTTTTACTGGTACAGTTGCCTCCATGCTGGAAATGCTTTACCAGTATAACATACAAATGGCTGTATACTGGTGAAGTGCTTTTAGAAAAGACACTGGTTAGGCCACTGCAGTATTTTGGAGTTCCTTTATGACTTTCCTTCCTTTACAGCTTTATAAATAGCACTTTTTAATTACCAGCAGTTTAACATATATACGAAATTTGGGAGTTGGAGTAGGATTTTTAGAATGACGTTCATTAGTTTATAAGAACAAATGGGCTGTGCTCATCCTCCTAAATCTTTTGGATTCTTTTCAGTCTGTCATGTAGGCCTATTTCCCTAGCTAAGAACAATTGAAAAACATATTCCTAGTCAAAATAACTTGTCTCGAAGACTCTTAAAATGGGATGGTCAAGACTAAAAATTCTGACATGAATGAAAAAGATGTTCAAAATTGTTTAGCTGGTTTAGCTTTGTAAACATTTCAAAACATAATAAATTTACTTTTGCTATTAACATCATGTAGTCCAAGCACTTACAAAAATTATTAGATAGCCAAAATCATGGATTTGCTTTTTTCTTAAAATTAGAAATTTTGCAAAATATTTTTTTGGTTTTTAGAAATATTTTTTTCAAGTTTTCTTTTGGAAGTGTGAGGACTGTATTTTTTTATTTCATTTTAATCAGATTGGCCATAAATCCTATTAATCTGTGAAGGTATTTACAAAAAACCCACCAAATATCAGAAAAAAATGAGTGTACACTGATAGTCTGTCTGGCTTCAGACAGTCACATGAATGATAGGGAGGAAGATCGTTCTTGCCAGAAAATAGCATGGCTTTCTGGCATTTCTTGTTAGCACTTAAATGAACCTATTTTATAAACAAAACTACGAACTGTATAGATATACCAGATTCTGTACGGCTCAGATGAGCATTAAAAGAGTATAAACTGGACATCTTCCACACTGTCCTTCTTTTATTGTTTTTTCTCAGGAAGTTCTGTGAAGACCAGCAGTTCAAATTCATGCAAGAAATTTGACTACTGCATAGAAGAAAAGCTGGATGAGGGACTAAATTAAGCACATGCTATTTTGCAGCACAAATTGTATTTAAAAAGTTATCACAGATGTCATATGCTTTTACTCAGTTATTACAATGTAATATTGTTTTGATGATGGACGGGGTCAGGTGCCAAAATAAAGATTTGGATGAGTAATTGGACAAAAAACCATATCAAGAAGTGCAGGTCTAAAATTTTCTCAGTTGCAATCCACTTTAAAAAGTTGTCTTAGCAGCTACAGTAAATACAGAAAAACTTCCTTTGATATCACTGAAAGAGCCTCAACCCAATCTTTTCTCAGTTTTGCATGGTCACGGTGGTGGGCTATGGAGGGTGGGGGAGATATGTAATATTTGGATTCTCAGCTGTAATTGTGAAATTCACTGCTTATAAAATCAGAGTACAAGGAGTCTCATTTTCTTGTAATGAATCAGCTACAAGTACAATACTCCATCTTTTTAGTTCAAACGAATTTCATGGCACAATTGGACAAAGCCATCTGCTGCCAATTGTCTTGGCAACTAATAGCATTGCTGCTGGCAGCTGCCGAAGAAGAGCACATTGCCATACAGCTGTTACAGTCGCTATAAAACAGACATTCAACTTCATCGCTCTTCTCCATTGCTTCTTCCTCCCATATCCCTGAAGGCCAGATCATGGCCAAAGTACCACTGGCATGTCAGAGGGTAAAGGAAGAGGCCATGCAGAGGCAGGAGACCACATCCAGAATTCTGGCTATACTGGCAAGCATGCAGCATCTCTCTCCTAGCTTTGTCCATCCCTCTTGGCCGCTGTGAAGGCAGAGAAAAATTGTGCTAGTATGCCCAGTAGGCATAGCCCCCCTTACGAAACTTACCATTTGTTGATGTGCTAAAAAGGCTACTGGTAGTCCTGGGCTATTTCAGATTGGCAGCTATGGTCTGCTGAATTTAGGTCGTGCATCTTCCTCTTTCTAGGAGTTATACACGAAACTGGTGTCAGGCTGCCCAGGCAAAGGATGATCTGAGTTGTTCATCTCTCTCTTTAACTTAGGTGTTGCAATTTAGGCACCTAGGCAGTTGATGTGAACTTTGCTCATGTTTTTAATGAGGATTTTGATCAGTACCTTTTGAAGCACGCTGAGAAGACCCTGGAAAGCTTCTTCTGAAAGAAATCAATGAAATTGTAATTTGTGGTACAGTCAAGAGTGGTAAGATACATACCCAGTCCATGTGTCAACCATTGTCAATCATTCAGGAGAACCAGATTATAATGAACTGTCATAACAGGAAACAATGGTGAAGCATCTAGACATTACAAGCACTGACATGAAACTCGTATCTTGAGTTTCAAAATACTTGGTGATGTTCTCCAGTCTCTCACAACTGCCATAATGGAGTTATGTAGGATCTCGGGTTCTAAATGAGTGCAAAAGTACATTTGGCCCTCTCTGCTAAATGTAGAGAAAGACTAAGAAGCAATTCCCTAAAGTTTTGAAAAGAAAAGAGTAAATAAACCTTCCCCCTCACCACCCATCAGTATTTTCTGAAAGAACTCCTAACCCACTGCTACCAATGATAAAACTTCTGATTTTCTCATACTGTCTCTTTCGGTCTTTGCTAAATCACAAAAATAGATATTAAAAAAAAAAAAGCAACATTCAGTCACAGCTGCTTCTTAAATCACCACGTTTACTAAATTTAGGCAAAGAGGCCAGACTACATTCCCTATATTTTGCTACTCTGGTGTTTTCTTAGAGGTTTTGCAACAAAACAAGCATCAGCAGAAAGGTCACAAAAGACACAAGGAAATACTGATTTGTTCTCAGACCATACATGTTTTAAAAAGGAGAAATAATTTCTTACTGGTTAGGCTGATTTGATGGATTAGAAGAAAATGAAAGCCAATTCAGTGCATTTGTAAACTGGCACACTAAACATGTCAGAAGTGATCACAACAATATGTAGACCTGATGCTTAACAGAGAATAAATCAATCAAGTGGACACAGATTATTTTATAATATACTTTGGGCAACAAAAAGATGAATGGTGAGTTAAGAAGAGAGCAAAAGACACAAACCCTATTACCTTTTATTACAAACTACTATGACCAGAGCCAACAACCACTTTGCACATGTAAAGTAGGGACATCAGCACTAGATGATCTACAGGCCGTAAAGACTCTTAGACAGCATTAAGTGAATTAACTATTAGCTAAAACCAAAAATATCCAGAGAGATTCCTTGATCTCCTCTGCTGCTCAAGATGGGGACTTTAGGAAGCTGTAGCAAAACTGACAAACCAACAAGAACCTTAATTTAGCTGGCTTGAGACAGCAAATGTGCTCTGAGAAGCAGGGGCAGAGGGAAGGAGGTAAATGCACCGTGCCTTTCAAAGTCACTGAGAAGATAGCGTATATCTTTGCACCCTGCAAACAAAGAGAGCTTGCTGGTGACCACAGAGACAGTCTTTAATACCACGGGATCTTCCCTCCTTCCACCCACACAGGAGGTGACTTGTACGGCTACCTTGCTATAATCCAGTGCCCCTTTGCTCACCACGCCACGGACCAATGACTCATGTTCTTTGCCTCACAGTTTCCCATCTAGGGGTACTTAGATTAGTTATCCTGGGATTGCACACTGTTCCAGACACATTCACCCAGTTCCAGACAAACCATCAGTGCTGCAACTCGTGCGTGCATGAGAATTTTAAAAATCTTCAATGTTAGGCCATTCTGCTCTACTTAGGGTCGATGGGGCTCTGTCGCATACAAAGTTGGGTGATTCTGAAAACATACAGGCTTCCACTTTGCGTAACACTTTCATTTCTTTGTTTACATCGTTCTAGGACACCAGTAACTAAGCCTGGTAAAAACTTCTGTGCATGTTAACCACATGAGGAAGAAGTTATAGCAGGCAGTGTGATTACTTAGATGCTTGAATTTATGTAAGCACTTAAGTTTATGCAGAATCAGGGCCTTGTATTTTAGAAGAGGACGTAATTCATTCTATACCTTGCATATTCAGTGGGAACACAGCTGTGACTGAGTGCAGTCTTGGGGTTCTGAATTTAAAGTCCAGAAATTCAAAGTCATACGTGGTTCCCACAGCATCCATTACTCTCTCCACTGGCACATATGTAGTGTTTTGCACTGCTGTTTATGCTAAGAAATTTATGCCCTGAAGTGTATGTAAAACATTACCAACTTATGTTTCCCACAGCTGCTGTAACTCTAAAGTTCTTGGCTTCTGTGCATTTAAATTAACAGTCATAACAATACACCAAAGCCTTTTCTTGCACTGAAATTACATTCTAGATTTTTTTTTTTAACAATATATAACCAAAACACTCATATTGATCTCCTGCTGAAATAGCTCGCCTTCTCAGTACGTTCTGAAGTAACAGTGGCAGGTCATTTACTGCTGCTCCTGCACATCTGATTTTCATACCTAACGTTTTCTCAAATGTGTGTCTTTTTTTTCCAGTATCATGGTCATTTGCCCTTGTGAAAGGTCGTATTTATAGAATGTGTGAAGTTTTCTAGTTAAGCCTTTTTGACATCACCCACTCACACAAAATAACACTGGAACAAGGCAATGAACACACTGTTTTATCCCCTATCCTGTGTCAATCTGCACAGCGTTTTAGTCAACTCCCTTGTACCTGCCCCCTCCTCACCATGAAATAAATAAATAAAATTCTAAGTAAAGAAGTATTAGAAACCTCAGTTGAGTGGGTAACTTCCTTAAAGTCAGAATTAGCAAAAATGGGGACAACAAATGAAAGTACTTCCTGTTACGGTTAAACAGTGATTGAGTATTTGCAAGGTAAACTATCTCCTCCTGGAAGATAAGCAATTTTCTCAAATAATTAAAAAAATCTTGCATAGGGTCTGCATCAAAAATGTAGCATTTTAGCCCAAATGGTCACTGCCTTTAAAGCGTCTTAAAAAGGACATTTAGAATGGAAACATTTTGACAGTCTTAACTCTTGACACTTCAACATTTTCCTATATGTATTTATACAATACACATACATGAAGACTATGGAACACTGCTCTGTTCTGGTGATCCTTATTAAACAAGAAACTTGATAAGAAGGATTATGTGAAGAGCTGCAGAAGGGCCCAAGTGCTAGAAAATGTGTTTCCGAATGGACTGCTGAAGGACTGAAATCTATTCAGATAAACAAAATAGGCAATTTGCTCATATCCTTAAGTACCTACGAGAAATACCAAAATTTATTCCAAGATGACTCTTCCAATCGTAAGAGAATGGTACAAGAACCAGTGGCTGATAAGTGAATTTTCAAACAGGCCAGACAGAAACAAGGTACAAATTTTGAGCACAGAAAGTAATTAAGAGAACCACCCTCAATTTTTTGCCTCCATACATTTTAGAATCAAGAACATGTTTTTGTAGAAGGCAACAAAAAAAAATTCCTCTGGCCTGTGTCATGCAGAAAACTGCAACTGTGTCTTTCTGCTCAGTACACTAGAAATTCCCTTTGTATCAGTGACTTTGGTGAAGGACTGAGAGCGCTATCAGAGCTGAAGAACATGCACCCCAGAGCTCAGCGATCTCCACTGCAGATTAGCCCCTGTCCAGAGGACCACACTTCTGAAATCTCAAAAGGAAGTTGGAAGTGTGAGAATTCAGAGGTTCGGGGCCCGTGAACTAACACAGTTCCACCGCACTTCCATTGCGAAGCCAGCCAAAGCCAAATCCGGCATTAATCTGCTGCCATATCTCATGGCACCAAAATGGCCAGGTTTTGTTTCAAAAAATCTACTAAATCATATAAACCTTATGCTTTAGTATTATTGGCTGCAACCAAAGAAAGAAGCAATATAAATGTTAATGAGAAGATGTCTGTTTCACTTTATTTAAAAGCCAGACTAATCCCATAATCCTAACAAACAAAAATATTAGCCTCTCCACAATTACAACATAACAATGTCCAGATGGTGCCTGTCTGTGGGGAACAAGAAGAACAAGGGACTTTGCAAGCTAAATTCCAGTGAAAAAATCCAAGTCCCAAGGAAAACTAAGACAGACCTACTAGTGAGGTGTCAGGTGTATATACTCCTATATTGTAAAAGGAAGAGCAGTTTGTGTAAGATGGCTTGAAGATTTTTCTGTTTTCCTTTCTAAATGTGTTTCATTTGTTTATTTTTAAAGCTATAACAATTATAAATCAGCCATTGAGTTCTCAATGATAGCTGCAGTATTTAAAGGTATGCATTAACAAAATAGACATATGGAGAGCTAAAAAGACAAAGAGAGAAATAAAAGAGTTCATCATTTTTCCCTTGTGAAGCCTCATTGCGGTGCATAGTTGGAAGTGCCACTTTAGTCATACTACAGTGTAATTATTGTGCAAAGATATGCCAGTTCAGTCCTTTGTAATGCAGTACCCCTTTGTGTAAACTCAGCCCATGATGTTCTAATGCCGACTTAAAATGGAGCTTCGGCAAAATTTCAAAAGGGGTCTTGAAGCTGGATGACTCAAGCTGGAAGGATAATCCCTCAAGCAAAGCTTTTGAAACTTCACTGACAAAAATGAGGGAAGCTAATATGCTGATGGGAAAAGAGGAGAAATATCTCTACTCGTAACATACCAAAGTCTTGGAAAGCTGCAGGCTTGGAAAACGAATTTAATTGAAGTGAACCTGAATGCGACCTTTATTTAGAAATATTAGAAAATCTGTAATTTCTGAACATAAAAACTGAGATTTTATATAATATAAATAGTTGCATTGCAGACAATTTTAAGACTTGACTTCTGTTAATAGGAACGTAAACCAGGATATCTTCTATCCAGTGGTCCATACTACCAGGGGAAGACAGTGTGCTCAAGAATAAAGGAGGGAATTTGTCCAGGGAACAACCAAGAACACTACATAACCTGTCAGAAAGGATAGGCTGTTTTATTGACTTGAGTATTTATTCTGTGCCAGTACTCAAAAAGGGGAAACAAAATGATCATGATGACTCTTGGGCCTGTTACACTGGTGCCAAATGCATTAAGTGCACTTAAAGTAATGAAAAAGTTAATCCAGAAATCAGTAGCTAGAGAATTAATTGATAGGAATATGATTAAAGATACGCAACTTTTTTTCTTTTTTTTCACTGTTGATCTGCTCTGATCAAACTGAATTTATCTTCTGATCAGATTTAAAGTTGGCAAATAAAGATTATGCACAGATGTAATATATTAAGGCATCTGCAAGGTATCTGATGTAGTAACAAATTCTCATGTTGAAAAGATACAATGCCAGGACATTCCATTTTATGAACTAAAAACTGGGTAGCTAAACAGATTGCAAGCAACAAGTGTTAATTACTGAAACAGGAATATCTGCTGGGACCGCAAAGGAATTGCGGAACTGTAGGAACTCTCCTGGTTCCTATTGCATTGATGATTTGGAAATAAAAACACCACAACTTTACACTGTGTTAAAGACAGGGCAATCCTGTCCCACGCAAATAAAATGCAGTTCAGTATCTCTAACTACAAAGGTATACTTTTGAGAACAAACAATGCAGACCATATCTGTAAAACAGAATAATGGATTTCGGAAAGTAAGGATCATGGAAGGGACTTAAAAGTCAAAGGAGATAAGGAGGCAACTGAAAAAGAGCTTCAAGAGCTGAAGCTATAAAAGAAGGGGGGTGGGGGGTGTAAGTATGTCTTTGGAAGTATAATTGGAGGAGCAAAGAGCAGGAGGAGATAACTATATGTAGCACCTCTATATGTAGTATTGAGAAGAATACTACTTCATACTACCATGACTTCTGCCACATGCATTTTTAAAAGCATGTTGAAAAACTTCTCTCTCAGAAGAGAGCCAGAAGATTAGTTGAAGACTAGAGATAATGCCCCACAATTGAAAGAGATCAATCTGTTTAGCTTATAAAAAAGAAAACTGAGAAGTGAGTTGATTAAACTGTGTAAGTTTCCTCACAGAGAGAAAATTACAGGTACCGAAGAGCTCTTCAATCTAGTGGAGAATGATACAGCAAGAACCAGCATCTGGAAGCTGTAGTCAGACAATTTCAAATTAGAAATGGGGTATACATTTTTGTCACTGAGTATGACTAATCATTGCACAAGCTTCCCATGGGGAGTGATAATTTTTGATGTTTTGAATCTTTACTACATTTCTGAAGGACAGGCTTTAGCCTCACAGAAGTAACACTGCAGCAAAATAAAAACTGGACACTGAGTACTGTGTCCAGTTTTGGGCCCCTCACCACAAGAAAGACATCGAAGCCCTGGAGCGTGTCCAAAGAAGGGCAACGAAACTGGTGAAGGGGCTGGAGCACAGGTCTTATGAGGAGCGGCTGAAGGAACTGGGCTTGTTTAGTCTGGAGAAGAGGAGGCTCAGGGCAGACCTTATTGCCCTCTACAACTACCTGAAAGGAAGTTGTGGTGAGCTGGGGGTCGGTCTCTTCTCGCAGATAACTAATGACAGGACAAGGGGAAATGGCTGCAAGTTGCGCCAGGGAAGGTTCAGGTTGGAGATGAGGAGAAAATTCTTCTCGGAAAGGGTGGTCGGGCATTGGAACGGATTGCCCAGGGAGATGGTGGAGTCACCATCCCTGAGGGTGTTTAAGGAAAGGTTAGATGTGGTACTTAGGGACGTGGTTTAGTGGGTAATAGGTGGTGGTGGGGATGGTTGGACTAGATGATCCTTGAGGTCACTTCCAACCTTAATGATTCTATTCTATTCTATTCTAAAACATAAGTAGTCTGCCTCATTACAACAAACCTTGGGGTAAAATACAGCGATGTGATACAAAGACCAGCTCAGACAACTGAGAGGACCTTAATGGCCTTGAACTCAATGAACATGACTTCCATCAAGGTTCATAACTGGTCCTGAAAAGTTCACGCTCACAAACCTCATAGAAGTTTCTGCAGCTGTCAGCATCAGGCCCTACGCCACCTACTCCACCACTGCATACAAGGTCTAACCTTACATATTCCCCAAGCGTCTCTCTTGCCACATTTTAATTGGAAGGTAACCTATCAGGAGAAGAAACAGGTATTTCACAACCTTTTTGCTAAGTAAACAGGCAGGCAGTTGCCACAAGCATCTGTGGCCAAGTCCCACAGAGCCTACTGAGCTGCCAGATGTCAGCACGACCACTGGTAGCTGCACATTTCTGTGCAAACTGGCGTGTATTAGCACAGAATTTCCTGAGAGCTGCCATTCCCTGGACCTTTCATCTCAAAACTAATGATTCCTAAGTCTATTTTGGAGTTAGAGAGATGCAGCACTCAGTATTCTCATGCTGTAGGTAGCAAGGACAGTGAACATGAAAAAAAGATGCACATCACAAGTACTACTTGAGAGGTCAGAATTCTTCAGGAAATCTTCCGTAGGACTGTATGACAGATTAAAGAAGAAAGTTCAGCAGTCATGTAAATGACAAGCCCATGTACCTGCCTTACAAGTACTGCTTAGATCATACAATCTCCGTCAATGTGAATGCACATGTGGACCGTTACTCAACGAGTCTTGGTTTTCTTTTTTATAGCAAGTAGATTTCTTGTTCCATAGACTGCCAAGGGAAAGCTTGAAATTGTTATCCAGTCATAAAATCAGATGTAATAATTCATAATCCAAATGACAACTAATGAGGACTTTTATTTTTAGGAGAACAGATGCAGACTTGCTTTAGAAACAAAACTAAAAATTCAGTGTCATGATTTTTCTGATCCAGAACTCATGATATTAGGACATTTGCGATTGGCAATACTGTAAGTGACAGTTTTTCTAGCCAAAGAGACACCAACAGTCAAATTAAATTCTATTAAATCTTTAAAAATGTTGAGCATTTAAAATATGTAAAAGTTTGAGGAATTACATTCTTTTTCTGCCTATTTTTGTGATTTTACTATTAGATTTTCTTATTTTACAGACTAAAATTTACTATAAGATTTTCTTATTTTACAGGGTTTTCTGTCCACACAGACAGATATCTTTATTTATTTTTCTGATACTGAAAATGGGTATTAATGAAGATTTCCTATAGGTGAGTTTAATCCATTCATGACAGTTATGTATCATCTTGTCTTGCAATTTTTTTAACATATATCCATTTTTGAAAAACTCAATTAAAAGAAAACTCTTTAAATTGCCAGAGATAACATTTATCAGCTTCAGGTTGGGATTCATCAAGAAGCCTGAAGCTCAGTTAAGTATCCATCTTCTTATAATTAATCAGGGGTTTTTTTTCCTTTTTTTTAAAGGAAGAAAAATATCTACAAAATGGAAAGAATGGATAAGACCTAGAGAATAATTAACCTCGAAGGTTAAAGATTTTCAAATACTTGTTAAAGAAATGAATGGAACTGTTTAAGAAAAAAGAAGTAAGTACTAAAATTTTCTTTTCTGATAAATTTCAAGAAAATTGAGAGGTCCACTTTGATTTATGTGGTAAAATGTATCTCAGTTTCCTCCCTTCTTTGCCTCCACTGAGCTGACAGCTCATTCCCTTCCAGAATTTTTACACTCATTTGATGCTACAGACTCAGAAATAAACAACCAACAACATTATATATATTCTACAGGTACTGACGTGTGAAAACCTTAGTTACAAACACACAGATGTCAGTCACCTCTCTCTACAACCCGGTGTCTCGCCACATGTCTATTATTGGGTTCAACACACCGAAAAGAGACCCAGAAGAAAGCCAGCAGGTTCTGTGGGAGGAGAGGGATCCCCTGCCAGGCTCTGCAGTGAAGTAGCTGTGTTTCACACCCCGCTGTGCGGCTGGCAGGGAGAATTCCCACTACAACCAAACGAGATCTCAAGCCAGGAGCAGACTACGTCCTTCTGCCACTTCAGATACAGTACATTTAGGGTTGTTTCCTACCTGTACATAGTATCTCCCTGTTTGCAGCTGTGGCACAACATGCACAGAGTTTTGCTTGCCATTTATCAAGCCCAAATTGCTCATTACTGCTCAGGTAACATGCACTTCTGCTCTGGATAGACATTTATCACACGTGCCTTATCTGCAATTCAAACAGCTCAAGACTCAATGGAAAGCATTTGAAGTGGCGAGTAAGATTTTCCCCTCTCTCAACCCCTGCTCCCAAAGTAAAATGCACTTCAAATGCTGATGATCTGTTTAAACATCCATCATTCAAAAAGATACTCTTTTTGTCACTGTAGAAAAATGAATATATCTGTAGGTAAGTATCTTCTACATCAAATTGCTTTTCAAACTTTCAAAGGTCTACTTTGACTACAAACAGATATGAAAATAATGCCCTATAATTCCTAAGAGTAATTACCCCAGTAATTACTAATTAATAATTTGGATGTTCTTTTGAATCTATCGCCCCAAGGCTTTTTTTTCTGATGGTGGGAACTAGGAGGTAGAAGGAGATAAATTGCCCTCTCCGTGCTTACCAGCAGAAGGTCCAAATCTTCCTGGAAGCAAGCAGGTGCCGGCAGAGAGACAGGACATAATTGTATGGATCAGTGGCTTGGATTACTTGGAAAGGCTGCTGTTCTCCTCCACTGGTTTTTTCAGTCCCTCCACTCTTAGACTCCTTTCTTGCCCCTGCTCCTATCACACTAACCATTACGTCTGTTACTTTGGTGATGGCTCATGGCAGCTCTGAAGTGGAGACACACCAGAAACGTTTTCATTAACTAGTTCAGACAGTGGAACAGCGAGGCTGTATGGGCTCAGGCCGCACGCAGAATCCCAAAATACCCATGCTGCCACAGTACCAACAGCAGTGGAAGATACTGGATATGCAACAGCTGTACTCCTACTGTGCTTTTAAAGGCAATGTAGATGTACTTCGAGTTTTGCTACCCTGTCAGAATGAATTAATTGCTTTACTTATTTCTATACAGCATCTAACGATCTCTTCTCCCTTCTAGCACCACTTCTCCCCAGCCCTTCCCAAGTCTGGGGTGCTCTCTTAAATGACTGAACAAGAGAGAGCTTCTTGCCTCCTATTTAATGTCTTACATCTTACTTCTTCCTAGTTGCATTAGCTACGAGTGAAATAACGCTAAAACCATCTAGTAACTAGCTAACTGTAAGCACAAACACCCTACAATAACACCACCATTCTGCGGAGGCGTTAGCCCGACACACTAAATTATGAACAGTACACAGAGAGAAGCAGGCATGGATTTGTGAAGAAACTCAACTATCTGAAAATCTTAGACTTTCCTAGTTACTCTTGGCTGGCCGTATGATTTTAAATCCCATTTTTATCAGTGGAAGCCCTAAATATAAATGCTGCTAACCAGCATTTAAGTCTGTGCAAATAAACCAGATGCAAGAAAACTATCCAGCTGAAGAGCATGTTACAAAAAAAGAACAGAAAGTTGCCTGGGAGAAATTTACTCATAAAGAGGATAATTGATTATCATATAAGAGTCCCAATATGAGTCCCAGTACAGTAACATAAACTGCAGTCAGTGGGGGTTTTATGTTAAGCACAGCTGAACAGGTACTTAGACAGTAGATTATACAGCACTGGAAAGCAATAGACAGGTGAACTGTGCACAACTGATTTGCATGACTTCTCCATTCTGAAATGGCACTGTTGTATAAAAAGGAATGTCCAAGCCATATTGGATCCTGTCTGTTTTAACTGGGAGGATAACTCTTCTCTTTTAGCTTCATTTCCAGGCTCCTTGGGACTTTTGCACAAAACACATCATAACTTTGCTGAACAATGTTGCTTGGTTTTGTATCTTCAAAATAAAATTGCTTTTGCAGTGGAAATCAATTTTAAAAAGAGGAAGCAAATAGGATTATGTATTTAAAAAAAAAGAGAGAAAGAAAATTAATGATGTACATGTGTAGGGAAACCAGCAGTGGTTAAGATTTTCTGATCACATCATCATTGGTGCTGAACGAGGAACATAAAGACTATTAGAGAAATACTTGAATAGCAGCCCTTATTCCCACTAGGCAGCACTGCAAATTTACCCCCAGGAATTCTGTGATAAAATAGAGAAAATTGAACATGTGTGACAGAGAGCCAGAGTGAAATGAAGCACAAAAAAGAAGTGCAACACAAAAGGCTTAAAAGGGCTCAAGGTGTGAAAACACTGAGGAAAGAGAAAGAATGTGAGGGATGTGTGAACCAGTGCAAGTGCAAGAGGAAAACAGAATGGGATTTTGACTGAGCAAGGCTGAAAGTGATAGATGGTAACCAAGCATAAATGTGAAAGGAAAAACCAGGAGCACGAATGAGCATACAAGTGAGCAACAGAGCATGGCAGAGTGACAGGCTGTGATGCAGTAAGAGATGGCAAAAGTAGGAAAACCAGACAGAAAAGACAGAAAGGAGTTTACCTTCATCATTTATGAGAAGAGAGACTGTTACATGAACACAGACCAGCAAGCAATGTCAGAAAGTACCAAGAGCCACAGTAACTGCCAAAAATTCTTAATAAACAAGACATTTGGAAATTGCCTTAAATTTCATCCACCAATCTGAGGTGGTCAGAATGACCACGCAGTGTATCCTTTGGAAATTAACAAATTGGAAGAAAGGGGAATCAGTAACTTTGAAAGCGCAGCTGAGCATTTATATGTTTTTACGTGATGAACTGTTCTTGTCACAGCCTACTGTGAAACCAAACCCATGTACAGTATTACAATAAAAAGTCTTCAACAAGGAATTAGGGGCAGAGAAATGAGGGATTACAGACACTAGACACAATTGCCTGTAAGAGATGGCTAAATAAAAGTTCCACTGCACAGCTGTAGTTACATAAAGATATGAAACCAGGAAATAGTTCTCCGTTCACATAAAAGAAACTTGAAAGATCAACAGTGGTATTCAAGTACTTCTCTGGATAATAATAGTTACTGGTGCTCAAATTACTCTGCTTACCCAGTAACAGCCTTGATGGATCTCCTGCACTGCTGCTTTCGTACCTGGACTACAGGATGGCTTTTTTTAATCTAGTACTCTTTCCAAGGGTTTCAAGGCAATCTCCATATATGTAAAATGGCAAGTAGAAGAGAGTGAGCTATTTAGTTTTGTGTAGCTGGTGATTGAGAAATTGCTTGTTTTGGTGTTTCTGAAGACAGTCTTAACTTTAATAAAGTGTAAGAGTATTAAAGCTAAAAAAGGCTGGATGGCTTCCCTGTCAACATTCAAACTCTCAAAAACGCTGATTTCATTTAACCTTTCTACAGTCGTATTTGTTTTATCAAAAGAGTCAATTTGTCATATTCATGTCATAACCTTGAAAAACTATAATTTTATATCTTGAAGGTTATTGAAGGTATACGTGGTGAATAAATACCTTATCTGTGTTTATCCAGTTTCAGATTTGAATCTCATGAAACAGACAATTAAAAAAAATTCTTTACCCCTGTTTTAAATGGGAGTGATTTTTCTTTCAAAGGCAACTGGGCAAACAGGAATACATCTTCACATTTTACACATACATACTTACACACAGTTTTATAAATGCTTTTTGATCTTCAATCAGTGTTTCAGCAATTTGATTTACATACAAACTAGTTTCAGCAACTAGAAATCCCCAAAACTCAACCTGCATCACAAAAGTAAAATATTTTATTTTTACCAACAACAATAAAAACAGTTGTTCATCAGAATGCTGCTAGTAATTCTGTTGATATTCAATTCAGAATAGTTCCCAATTCATTCTTCTATACATGGAATAGTTTTGCAGTGCTAAAGAAATCATTTGATGAGCAGGAGAAAAAGCATATGAAAAGGGAGGTGAATCCAAAAGAAAGCTGATTCCATCTAATCACTTTCATACATAATACGAAGTTATACTTTGAAGGGACTATTTTCTCTTTCTGTAAAAAATCTACAGAATTGAACAACATGAATTTAGTACCATGAGTGCAAAAAAACATACAAGAAAATGGGCCTGCGTCTAGGCTTTAGGGCCACCTGACTTGAATAAGCACCAAACCATATGGAAACTACATGACCTATATCTTAGAAATGCAAGTTGGGATAAACAGGACACAATGCGATTCCACCTAAGAAAAGCTGTATGCACTGTGTAGAGACCCAGTTAGCCACAGTATGTTCAGGCACTGTCACAGAATCACAGAATCACAGAATCACAAAGGTTGGAAGGGACCTTGAAAGATCATCTAGTCCAACCCCCCCTGCCAAGGCAGGGCCACCTAAAGCACATCACTCAGGAACGTGTCCAGTCGAGTTTTGATGACTGAATAGAGTTTGGGCATGCTACAAAGAGAGATCACAGCCACTTTTTAACAATCGCACTGCATTTTTTGCTGGACTGGGGCTGTTTGCCCCTGCATTTTTGATCAAATACAAATATCATAACCATCCTCTTCTTTAAAATTCCTTCTTCTATGTCAGTGTGTTACAGTGTTACTCCTCATAGCCTAACCTTTCCTCTTGTACGGTGCTTCCAAAGGGCTCTTTATATCTGATAATGATGGACACTAACTCCCCACAAATAAATGTAAGTCATTGGGAGCTGCAGGTTCTCAGCATCTCTCAGGATGAAGTCTGTATTTTGCAGAACACTTCTGTATCCTTCAGGACAGGAAGGAAAATCAATGTGCCAGGCAAAGAAATAACAGGTGGATCAGAGCTTTTTCAATACATGTGTGTTTCTTTACAAATTGCATTCCCTGAACCACCCGCTTTGAAAGAAATCCACTTTCCCACACAAGTGCTTTGAGTAGTTCAGGTTACACAGAGAGACTGTCACTCAAAAGAAGACTTACAAGCAGCATTTCCTGAAGCTTAATAGCATTCCTTTTTCTCCATCAACACTTCTTTTCCTTTGCCTAAAGAGGCTGGTGTGACTAATTAGTCCCCAACACTCCATTATAATAACAATAATATTACCCAGCCTATATAGCGTTTTTCATCAGTAGATCAAAAAGTACTTAGTAAAGAAGGCAAGTGTCATTACCTCATCAAGTAATACCCACTAAACAATCAGCTCTGCTGCTTTAATCCTTAAAAATTGTGTTTTAAAACCATGAAGAAGCCAAAACATTATCTCCAAATAATACACCTTCTCTAGCAAAGGAGATTATTGCCTGTTCAGTGGAACTCAAGAGGGTTTCATGAAGCAAAAAGGGAATATATTTGCAAAGATACCCCATAGGATTAGAAGGGACCTTTTCAGTTATTGAGCTAAGGTCCAGTTGTCCCATGCTGATATATCATATAAGCCCTCTCTTAAACAGCTGAAGTTTTGCCTTAGAACTAGTGAGAGCTTTTTGCCTTTCATCAGTCCCACTGAGAGGCTGTGCCAGAAGTGCATGGATCTGATGAACAGGTATTTTCCTCCAATTTCCATCCTAAATGTATTGTTGATCTGATATAAAACATTTGTCTTGGTATTAACAGTGTATGTTCATCTGAAAAACTCTGCCCTGCCTTGTGTCTTTAGAAAGCTCTCGATTTGGTAAAGGAATGGAAAATACAATTAAGTCTCCTATTCTAGTAACTAGCAAGGTCTACCAAACTTTGCCTGTGGCCACTGATACATATATACATTACCTACTACCTTCCAGTGTCAAATTCAGCTTTCCTAGAAATATTTAGTAGAAGTCTAAGATCTAGTTCCAGAGCAGTGGCAAACACTTGAGAGTCCACCATACTGTATTAAGATTATTCTTTCCCAAAGTGCCTTACTTTACACTTACACTAAACTTAATTTGCCATTGTACTGTCCTGCTTTAGAAAATCTCATGGTGGAGATTTCACACTTCTGTTCACCATCTATCAGGACACTTCACGCTCCTTATGTTTAGAGCTGCTCTTCCTCGCGTCAAACTCTACCTATATCTCCCATAGCTGCAATTTAAGGCTGTAACCTGTTATGCTCAGATCAAATCCACTTCCATATGCAATGAAAAGTCTAGTCAGCTTGCAGCATTGAATGCAAATGTGCAGTCCTCATCTTCCTGAGAATTTCACTCTTTATCTGCCTTTCCCGCTTTCAACAGTCAGAGAAGAAGTTCCACCAGTTTCAGTTCCACCATATGCTTTAGAACAGTACTAAGATACACGTCTTTCTCAACAAACATCTTCAATAAAAATGCTTCAAACATCTCACATTACTGTATTTGTAAAGTTCTGATCTCTTCTACCTTATTTTTGCTAACTGAAGAAGCAGCAAGGACCTCTTTGTTTCTCCTGTACCCTTGGCTGACATCTCCATCAACTTGGTAACAACATTCTACTGTTTTCTTTGGAGACAAATAATCAATAGTATTAAGCAGGAACACATTTTTGTCTGTATTCTGGATTCTCAAAGCCATGATTTCATGTTCATGTTCAACCAGTCCTCTTGAAGTAATGACAATGTTGACTCTTTCAGTTTGGTCTCTTTTCTTCCTTAAGTTTCAGCATCCAGAAGTATATGTGTCCTTTTATATATGCATAGAAAACACTTATTTTTTGATACATTGGAACTGTTGATTAGAGCAGAGAGGCAGAATACAAATTCCTTATCAAGTTCCAGTCATTGTCTTTCATTTATTTTATTCTTCATATTATTTTTAACGACACAACCACAGTTGTCTTATTGAGGGGTTGATGATGTAAAGCCTCTGCTCCTGAGCTAGATTGATAATAAAAAGGTGCTGAGAGGTCTAGAGAGACTTAAATTAGCCTGAAATAATCCTTGTACCATTCACCATCACCAAAAATGCCTCACCTGCACAATCACTTTCCTCTCTCTCTTCAACATATTGTTCATTCAGTGTTGTATTTGCTCTTGAGAGGAACAAATAGGCAGGTTTTCTGCATTTCTTGTAACAGCTAATTCTCTAACAGTTCTTAATGATTTCCTTCAACTTCACAACACTGATTAATTTAAATCTATAAACAAATGCTTGATGACTACCACAAATGAATTACCTATTTGTAAGTTCGAGTGGCAGCTTTCGGGTTTAAAGTGAATTTCAGATACAAAAATTCACTGTAATTTCAAAAGACTGAAACCTAAAAGAATTATTTGGAATGGGTAACAAGGTACCTGTTTCCATGATGCTGAATCCTTTCACACATATGCGATGTTCAAATACAATGAGGTTAGAGTGAGGCACAGTGAGGCTGCTTTTAGTAATAATCACAAAAGATGCTCTCATAATGGAACTCAGTGTCTTCCTGACTCTTCAAGATAATACCCTCTCTTTTCCATGTAAATCCACTTTTTTACTATATCCCACTACTTGCAATGCATGCACATCTTCCCCTTTGTCTTCTCTCCTCACTCGGACTGTTACAAAATATTTGTAATTCAGCTTCCTACCAAGAAATTATTTATGACAAGTGACAATATCACCTGAGCACGGTTCTTTCCTCACTCTCATTCAGCAGCTCCTCTACTCCCAGTTAAACCCTCATGTCCTCAGTTTTCACCACACCATCAGAACATCTCTTCTGCGAGACACACTAAAAACATCTCCCAAACGTCGCCTATTCTTTTTCTGCAATTCCTACTCTCATGCACTGAAAATCTGGTTCTTCCAACAAGCACCACTTAAAATTGCCATGGATAATCTTTGCACCAGAAGGTTTTCATCTTCTGCCTGCCTCTGAGCAGAGTCTCTATTCCACCACAGCTTCTGTTACTTTTGTGCAACCAAACTGTAATTAGCACAAAAACATCCCCGTTCAGAAACGGCTCATATTTTTCCATTACTTCTGTGTAGCCAAACTATAACAAAACCACCAGGACTTTAGTGGAATATTTCTAAGCAATATCCAGATAATATGGTATCTTACTGCTGGATATGTAAGGTAAACAATCATTTAGTTATTAAAAATATAACTATTTGTTTAAATATGTGAATGTTTCCCCAAACAATTGCTTTCCAAGGACAATACCATACCCTTAAAAAAATACACAGGAAATTACATGTCTCATCCTCCTCTGTACACCAGATATGTTCATAGATTGCAGTCCGGTATGGTCTAAACATTTTTCCCAAAGAAAATACCATTATGCTTTGCTTCATGTTGACAATATTGTTCTAGAACTGGCTCCCTTGAGTCAACCTGCAAAACAAATTACCATGCCAATTAAAAGAAAAACAATACTAATTGTTGTAGATTTGTTGGGGGAGGGGCTTCTGCCCTTTCTTTAGCGGTAGTAATTGCAATTGGTAGTCACAGTTTTTTCTAAGCTAATGTCATTTTGCTTCGATTTACTGGCCTATTGTGCTTTCAGCCCCCAAGGTGGAAAAGTGGCTATTGATAGCAAAAAACTTCTTTTTAAAAGGCCATTTTAAATAAAGCTCAGGAAGGTTCTGTGACTAGAACACGTAGAGGCCTGCTGCAGTTACAAAGCTCATCCCAAGTGAGCAGTGTAGATAGAGGCCTTCTTGGAAGGAAAAAAAAAAAAGAAAAAAAAAAGCAATGATACAAGAATCTATGTGGCAAGAGGGAACAAATCAATCCCCCCAGTACACAAAGTATCAGGCCGGGGAGCTGTCTTTTCTGCAGGGATTTTAAAAAGTAATGACCGATTCTGGGTAAAAGTTACTGGGTGCTCAATTTCAGCTTCTTCAAATTTGAAGGGACCTGTTTTTTAAACAGGAGAAACACTGGCTCAAAATCCGGCACCCAGGGCCAGTAAAACAAGCACAGTAGCATCCACTATTATTAACTTCTTAAAATTTTATTTAAGTGCTTCCACAGCACGTGCTGTACAAATAAATCAGCTACGTCCCTGTTCAACCAGCAAATCCACTAATAAATGAGGCCTGTCTGACACACACAGAAGACTAACCATTTCGCTTTTCAGCTTTCTGTGCTGCTTTGTGCGAGTCCGATCTGCTCTCCTCCGACTTACAAAGCTGTAAGGTAACATGCTGCTCCTAATGGAGAGCTTCTGCTCTTAAAGCTACCAGAAGCTGACAAAACACCCCGCCCCCCAATAGGTGGGATACACAAATTGCACTTTAACATCTACACAGACAGTACTTCACCGTCTTACTGTAGTTAACAGGTGATAGCGGTAGGATGGTCTCAGAAAATAATTTTGTTACCTTTAGGGCTTCTCTAAACGTAAGCTTGTGCCAGGCTAAAATGACATGACATTTTAAAGAGCTATTGCTATGTCAACCAGCACAGTACCCCACATGACTACTTTTGTTAGTATATATGTCATTTTGGAAGCTGTTTTAACTCAGCTGGCAAAAGCCACTCTTATACTGCAATAATGCTATCCACGACAACGACATAGGCCAGTATAATTGTACTGGTGTGATTTATGAAGTTTTCTATGTGGATTCTTTCTTGTCACCTCCTGATTCAGTGTGCTGAATCCATATTGCACCACAAAACCAACCATACTTCTGAGGCCCAAATAAATAAATACATACAAACAGGAGTTGGGGACAGGGAGGATATGACATTTTTGAAGGGAACAGGTAGTGAGTGAGTCACATACCAAATCAACAGTTCCCATAGTTTTCAATATCCTGATTTAATCCTTCTTCCTCCTGAATACAATAAAAAACACGAGTCCCTGAACTAGCTTTGTTGAAGGAAGAATTTTCTTCTCTCCATCTCCTGACAGTGGTCTTCAATTAAAGTCTGCAATGATGAAACTCACCGAGATTGACAGAGGAAATAAAAGGAGAGAAACTACTGAAATGCATCTTCAGAAGCAGATTATTAAATGTCCCGCACACATTGGTGCGAGTGACAGCCGCCAGAGCTTAGTGAAAAAAGAGAACCGGAAAATTAAACTTCTCATTGGGCCTGATGATGATTAATATCTCTTCTCTGATGAGCTGAAACTGCTTAATCTTTCCTATTAATATCAAATCACTGAGGTGCAAGTATGGTAGCTGAAGAGAAAGGGGGCATATGAGAATATTTAACGTTGGGGAGGCAAAAAAAAGAACAGAAATAACTGAGGTACATTTTGCTGTTAAATCTCCTAAAGCAAGGAACTCAGAGTGATGCTGAGAGTCACCATCGGCAGCTCCAAAGTCAGGTTACGATGAGACAGCTCTTGGGCAAACAAAGTCGTGCTATTTAAAGGAGATAAATAGTAGATTTCAATCATTTGGTTAAAGGTATTTGCATTCTACAGGAAGACTACTTAATTCATCACATCTCCATTCAAGTGTACATGAACAAGCAACTAATACCTTCACCCAACTCAAATACGTTAGATAATTGTTATTTTCAGATTTACTTACCTCTGTGTACATTGGCAAAGCTTTAAAGAGAGTTAGTTGGAGTTCCTTGGAAACCAATAATTACGTGTAGCTGTGCAGACAGATTTTTATACTTGGTTCCTATAAGAATATTCAACAAAATGTAACCTCTCTGTTGAGACTTTTATCTTAAACCCTTGGGTTTGTAATGCACTGAAGCAAGAGGTGAAATAGCTAAATCCATTACAGTTAATACTCCTAGAAAACATTCTCTGTGTGTTACATTTTCAGACCAAAAGAAAACTCTGTTAAAGTCAGTGTAGATCACTTGGGATACACATTATAATAGTTTGATTAGCAGAGAATAAAAAGCAGACTTTTATAGCACCAATTCATCTGAAAACATTATTTCTGCTAGAGTTAACAAGCAAAATCATGGAGTTAGGTTAAATTTAATCCAGTAACAGGCAGGAAATTTACTGATGGTGAAATATTACAGCTGTGGTATTAGTTCAATACAATTCTAGAACACAGAATGCCTTAATGCTATGAAAAAAACAGAAGAGATCTTCCATTTCCTAATACTGTAAAGGTATCTTGTAAACACTGTACAGTGATTGCATGTTTTATTTGGAGAATTGAGATAACAAGATCGATAAAATATAAGTTTATAAGCCCTGATCTCATGAATAACTGGTTGCCAAATTAGTGCTCAAATAAATCTCATTTCTTAAATTTAATAAACATTCTTAACTTGCAGTTGAAACTGTGTTTGATTTGATCCTTTCTGAAGGGTTATTTTTCACAACTGAAAAGGTACAGCAATCTGGAGCCCAAAACAAAGAATCTACTTGGGAAATTAGTTTTTCTGGCCTGGGATGGCCACTGATCATCCTGATAACTACTTTCCATTAGCTATGGTAAGGTCAGTAATTATCCTATATATTTATCTCTTTTTTTTTAAACAGATGGATATTTCAGTAACTGTAGCACTCTCATGTATAGTTCTCAAGGTGATATTTCTTCCGGTGCACTTTATGTACTGTAATATATCATAGTCATGATCACTTATTTTACACAAAACTGAAATTGTTAAAATGAATCTTTTTTTAATTATTTTTTCCCTCATCTCTTCCTACCTTGAAACCAGAAAAATCTGGGCAAGGATTAAAGTATCTATTTTTGAACAAGGTGAAATAATTTATTCACTGCTATGCTAGAATCCTCCACCAGCTCTAGAATCAGTTTCAGAAATCTGGCTAGAAGAAAAGCTCTGGTGTATCTAGAGGGCATGGGTCAGATGCAGAAATTACCAGCCAGCATCATTCTACCAACTCTACAACATAATGCAGTCCACACAACGCAAGACATTAGAGACATTGATCGTTAACAGTTCCTCTGATGGTAAAAATCTACAAATTTTCACAAGCCACCTAACCATCAGTAACTGTTCTGTGTGATTTTTGGAAGAATCTGCAGATTTTGAAACACAAATTAAACAAAAGGCTGCTGCAACTACTCTAGGAGAGACGTACTGACATGTAAAGAAGGAAAGATGAATGTTAAAATAGGGAAAATAGGAAAGCAAGAAAATGGTAAGGAGGAACACAACTACTTCTGGATGTTGGGTTTTTTAACTCTACTTAATCACGTAACAAAGAGATAGCTCTTTCATATTCTGTATCCAGCAATTTCTTCAAGCCCTTTCCAGCATATAAGAATATTTCTATCTTAATTAGCTATGGCTTTATTTCAGCTCCAGAAATAATCCTCTCTATATTACACGAATGCTATGCAGCATCGTTTGATATTAAACTACACCATGACAACTTCAATTCTATGTCTAGAGAGCCAGACGAAGATGCTATTGTAGCACCAACAGCCATAGATGCGCTGCGTTTAATCTACTTAGGAAGAACAATAGTCACTTTGAAGATGTAGGGGCCCAGGCTTCACAGCCTAGAAAACAGTGTACATGCTGATCAGGCTTCTGCTTCTTGTACCAGCCTACCTCTACCACTAACAGTACCTGTGAGAGCTTAATTACAGCCAACACAAGCAGGTCTGACTGTACTACAATCACACTTTCAATTTATTCTGCAGATGCACATTTTGGCTTCCCATTTCAGGTCCTTAATGTGTTAAATCCAATCTTGTAAGCTGCTCCAGGTGAAAGTATATGTTGGTGATTTCATTGGGCATACACATAAGTTCAGGAATAACTACGCAGACAGCAGATCATGCTTCTCTGCTTAAGAATAGGTATAGACCTGTTATTATAAGATCACTGGAAAAGTATCTCATTATGAAACACTTTATTTGGACAGTAAAATATTTTAAATAGGCCCATAAATTGTTATCTTTAATATATATACATTTTTTAAGTAAATGTGCTAAACAGAAGCATGTTCTGTTATGGACTGTGAATTTAACTTACAAAAAGGTGATGAATACAACATTTTGTGTAATTTTAACTTCACTACTTTGAGTTCTCTTCCCTAATTACTGATCTCTGCAAACTCTGACATTTAGCAATTTCAAAGCTAAACAAAATTATACAGAAAAAAAAAAAAGGTTTAAAACCTTGATATTTACATCCTGAACTTTGAGTCATGTTTCACAGAACTATGGAGAAGGACAGTCATGCTACAGTTTAGAAAAACCTCAACTGGCTTGAACATTGTTAAATTGGAAGAGAATCTCAGGCTAAAAATGTATCATTCTCCAGGTCATCAACTTTTCCTCCTATTGTTGGTATCTACAAAGTTGAGTGAACCAAGATGATGGCTGTCAGCCCATGTTTCTGAAGTTAGCTGTGCATTTCACTCAATTCTCCAAGGGTATCTAGTTACATTTAAAAAAAACCTCTTAGATTCAAGTCTCAAAACAAGAATTTCAGAAGGCAAAGCAACACAAGAGAGGTAAAACTTCAAGGGAGGGAAATAACTACTCTACTGAACAATTCAGTGGTTGTCATGAATGAAAAATGTTTGAAAAGGGTAAAGAGGGAATAAAGAGATGTGTTGAAGACACTGGTATTTTAAAGCTAAGCATACCTAAATCACCTCTATCCAATATCAGGATATTAACCTTCACACTCAGTTGCTTTTCCTAAACCACACCAGAGCATTATCTGCAGAACATAAGGATGACCATACGTGTGTGAAATACTTCTTCAAATTTATTTTTGACTCCTTCTGGTCTTATAGACTTTTAAATAAATATTCAAAATACAAGTTTCAAAAGTATTGGAAGACACTACAGATGTAATGTGCTGTCTAACAAGAAATATTCTGATTTCAAACTTTTTCCGGATCAAAAAACCCACAGATTTTAAACACAACAATTCCACTAAAAAACTAAATATCATAAATTAATTGTTCAGAGTTAACTGAAACATTCACCAGAATCAAAATACTAAATTTTCATTTCAATCTTTTAAATATTTATATTTCAGGCATTTTTTTCATCCTGTATGTATAGATTTGTTGACCTGTTTGCCTGTTTGCCCCCAAAAGCTCATTGGCTAGTTTCAAATTACATTGTTAGAAGGAAAGAAGTCAGAGATAATGAAGCTTCTACAGTTGTAAGGAACAGAGAGAGAGATGAGAGATGCTATACATTTCACCATTGAGAAACACACTGCAGCATCAGCTCAAGATTTATTTAGATACCAGGATACCCATATGGGAGTTAGATTTTATAAATGCCCTAATTGTGGGAAAAGCAACTTCAGCATCAATCAGCTGCATGACATCAATCATGGCAAGTCAGGCTACATTAGTTCCAGCACTCAAAGAAGTTCTGGTATACTTATAAACTACGTATTTTATTTAAAAAAAAAAAGCAAAGCACTACTTTTTAGGGGGTTGGCTTTTTTAAAAAACCAAGACATTTGATCTCATCTTGCTCTTCTGTTTTTCTGCAGAAAAACATTTTTTACTATGAAGTTAGCAAGAACCTATCTTGGAAACAGAGAAAGAGGAATAATCAGGGAATAGCTCTCCTACTGCTAGTCTTCCATGCAGCCCTAAGAAAATTTAAGCATCTATATGTCCTTTCTTCTTGGAAGGAATTTGTTCACCTTTGTGTAATTCAACTTTCATAGACTGCATTTTTCCCAGAAGTTTGCCCAAAGAATGAGGAAGACAAAAGATGAAACAAAAACCTTGAGAAATCCCACAGATGATACTCAGTATAAGCAGCGGTTCCAAAGAAGCTGGCAACTTATTCCTCCTCAAAGAATTCCTTTTCATTCTGATCTTTATGTTTCTGCCAGAAATTACAAACTGAGAGCTGACTAGAAAAAGAAAGCCAAGACGAAACTGGTAGACGTGTTTAGAAACAGAAAAAATTCCATTCAATCAAGAGATGCATAGAGAGGCAAGAAGGTAAGCCTACAGCTTACTTTACTCTTATGAAAGAATATGCATGTACTTAAAAAGATGGTTGTCCAAAGAGAATGGCTGTGTCCTGTACTGGAATTCAAAAGAGCAATGAGGACTTGCTTTCATCTGGCACAATGCAAGAATAAAGTAGACAAAAGTGGCCATTGCAAGCTTCATGGCATTTCCTGAAATGAAAATATATTGTTTTAAGGACGTGAATTCCTGGCACGCTAAGGAAGAAACAGCAGTGACATCAGCAATTAGATGTTGAGGTATTCAGTGGACCTTATTAGTTACGAATAAAATTGTACTGCAGAACAGTAAGTATTTAGTTTAATTGAAAGCATGGTTGATAAGAAAAAAATCCCATGGTACTCACTAACTGCACAGTTTGACCCCCAAAAGCATCTCATGACCATGTGGTATTTTGGCTCACATTCCTTCTCTAAGGCCATTCTCATTTTGCCACAGAAACTTCTTCAAACTTCCAGTCACTGCTCACAAGTAGACTGTTTACGTAATGAGGAGTAAAACTCTCCATTTTTTGACATTCACTTCTTAATTTTATTTTCTTTGATGATGGACAGATAAGGTTTCTCATGTCTGTAAAACAAAAGTCTAATTGTGGGGATACTAACTTGCAAGCTAAAGATGATGAGCAGAGAACCAGACTCAGCTTTCACAGCAGTGACCTTCTGGTCAGCAGCGTACTTCAACCAAACTTGGTCAGTACTCTGTATATCCAAATCACAAGGACTTCATAGGAAGTCAAGTTTTCCAGGATAAAGCAACAAAACTTGGCACAAGCCTCAGGTCTTTACTATCACGATTGATTTTATTCTGCTAGGATCTCCAAGTAAGAACTGCAGACATACTTAAGAAGGTATCTTGATTGCAGCTGAGATAGAGGTGCTTAAGTGTATCTCCTAAGAAGGAAAATAACAGGAGAGGAGTAAACCACCACCATTTACTCCAGAATGGAAACATCCACAGCAGCTTTATGAAGGTGTTGGTATGAAGTCAATCTTAACTGAAACACATCTCCTGTGAACCTGCTCAGGCACCCATCACAGTAACATCCTTATTATATGCAGAGGCACCCCTTCAGGACCTCTTTCCTCAGAACTTTATTAAATAAAGACAGGATCAATACAGAGGTTGAAACTTCTACTTTAAATGGACACTGGATTAAGTTTTCTTGTTTAATCCTGTTGAGACACACAGCAGATAAAATTCAGGCAAACTGAGCGAATGGCAATGAAAAAAGCAATTTTAGATTTTGCCCCTTTCTGATTACATTGTCTGTGAAGGGCTTATTTTCTGATGTTTGTTCATCAGTTGCAAGTGTCTGATAGACATTTCAGCAATTAATTACTTGTTTGCCTCTTTCTATGAGCAACTTATTGCAAGCATTAAAAATTCAGGCAGTTTTCATCACACACATAGGTCATGTGATAAACTTTTGGCACTTAACTGGATAAAGCTGAACTACCAGAATCAGATTTCTGATTCAAGTATTCACAAATATGATTTCAAAACCTGCTTCCCATGAATATTAAAACTGGATATTCATTGTGTCTGTAGACAGTCTTCCCAATTAACATATTCACTAGAATATTTATGGAAAGCATACACAAAAAGAGTGTGAACAGCATCAAAGTGAATCCATTTAAATACTAAGATGAGTATTTGCAGCCTTCCTCCATTTCACTTTATTGTATTTTATGAGGTGTTTGCCCAACTCTGGCTTCAATCATGTCTCTCCAGACTACTCGGACTAAAATGTACTGTCAGAGAATGATGGTCACCCAACACGGGAGTGAAAAGAGGACAATCCAGGAAAGCAAGTCCCAGGTAAGAAGGCAAGCTCTGTTTTTAAAATATTACCCTGGTAGCTAAGAAAAAACAGAGTCAACTTCCTGCTCTCCCACAGACTACGTGCATGAACTCACACAACTTCTCAAATTTTCATCTTAAGGGTACATTACTGACTCCTCCTATCCTGTGAAATATGTTCTCAATAGGAGCCCTACACAGCCACGTCAGAGCTTTCAACCTCAAGTGGATCCACTGCGCAGAAACTGGTAACTCACGTGTATTTTCATCCTGTCAAAATGGAGGTGATTGAATCTGCTGAGGCCACACAACCACAGTGGACACTTTTTTGAAGAATCAGTAATCTAGAGAGCATGCGTCAAATTACAGTTCTGAGCCTCCATTTTATATGACCTTCATGGTAAAGGGGACAGGAAACTGCTGCATATAGCTGGGAAATTTATGCTACTTCTGGACCTGCTGTTGGTTAGCGAAATTGCTATTTTCTTTCTAATGAAAATTCATCATATGTTACTTGATTATTTCCTCTTCCGTGTTTTAAATGCACTCCACCCTTCCTACTCTATTACCTTGCCTTTTGAATGCAATTTAAAAATGTTGGAACCATTAGCTTTTTCATTCAAAGTAACTGATAACTGAAATTATGCTGTCCTTGTGCATTATTAAAAACAATAACAGTAACCAGCTATGTTCAAAGGCTATACAATATTCAAAATCCTCTTTAATATTCTAGTTCATAACCTTAATAGACATTTAGACTTGATTAATGAGGCTTTTAGTAGCTGTTGCTGTCACAGCTTGGGTAATGCCACCTCCAATGAATATTCCAAGGGAAGGGTCTTACTGGTGGTGTCTGAATGACAGCTGTGAAGTAGCAGGCTGCAATGGATTTCCTGGTAAGAGAAACAAAACCCAAAATGAAACAAAATTCTGTCCTAAAGAATCGCAAACTATTTAAAAAGCAGAACATGGGAATTGACTGCATGCTTTATAGTACAGATTCTCTAACAAAAAGCTTTTAAAGGTTTTCTAAATGTGATCCCACTGTCATGCTATGGCCAGTAAGTAACTTCAATTCTTAGATATAAACACATGGATGAGTAATGTAATTCCTAATTACATCAGGAACACTTAATTTTAGGACACAGCACTGCAGATATCAGTACTGAAGAAAGATATTTGATTCTGGAGCCCTGAAATGTACAAACAAAAAACTGCGAAAGAGTACCAAAAAAGAGCAGAACATTTTTTGTTATGACAACTCAGCTAGCTCAACCTTTATAGCTTAGTGAAAAGAAGACCGAGAGGTGATTTGACTACTATATGTAGATACCTTCAAAGAGAAACATACCCAGGCCTGACAGGGGAATAATTACCATGGATTTACCAAGGGTAAATCACGCTTGACCAACCTGACTGCCTTCTGTGATGAAATGACTAGATCTGTGAATAAGAGACGACCAGTAAATGCAATCTCCCTTGAATTTAGCACAGCTTTCAATATAGTTTCCTGCAGCATCCTTGTATCCAAGTTGGAATTTTAAAGTCTCTATGGGTGGACTACTAGATGGGTGAAAAACTAGCTGGAATATTGGGCTCAAAGGGTGATGGTTACTTGTTCATGCTTTGTTTGGAAGTCTGCTACATGTGGAGTTCCTCAGTATCTGTTCTGCGAACAGTCCTTTCAATATCAATGACCCAAAGGAGAAAACAGAATTTACCCATGTCAAGACTGCAAATGAAATCAAGCCTAGGGGCGGCAGTCTGTAAATTCACAGGCAAGAGTGCCATGCAGGGAGCCCTAGACAGGCTGGAGGAATGAACAAAGCCAAGCCTTAGCAAAGCCTAAGGACTAACCCTCTTATAATGGCACAGGCTGTAGACTAGTCCTGCTGGGAAGGACCTGTAGTCCTGGTGGACATGAGCCAACACCATGCCTGCACAGTTATGAAGGTCAGTGGCATCCTGCCCTATATCAACAGGAACATAGCAAATAGAATGAGGGAAGTGACCATTCTTCTTTAACTGGTGCTCATTAGACCATGTCTGGAGCCCTACGTCCAGTTTAGGTTCCCAAATGTAAGAACAATATTGATGAAGTTCAGTGTATGGCTATGAGGTTGCATGGTAGCTGAAGTGTTTGCCCTGACTTCTTTCAGCCTGGAGAGGAGAAGGCTCTGTGGGACTCAGCAGCAGCCTCCCAGTATCCACAAGCAAGCTGCAAGAAGATAGAACCAGGTTCTTCACAGCGATACATGGTGAGGGGATGAGTGACATTAGACATAAACTGAAGCATGGGAGGTTCAGACTAGGCATAAGGAGAAACTCTTCCACCTAAGTACAGTGAAGCAAACGCTGCCCAGAGAGGTCATGCCGTCTCCATCCTTGGAGGTTTCCAAGACATGACTGGATAAAGGCCTAAGAAATCTCACCTGGCTCCAAAGCCCACACTGCTTTGAGCCAGAGTTTAACTAGAGAAGTCCTGAGGTCCCTTCCACCCTGAACAATTGAGTCTATGAAGATACCAAGTACTGACATTTTTTTTAACTTTGTGGAGAAAAGTATAAGAAGAACCATTTACTTGAATATGAAACCGGATTAACTGAAAACCTCTAGCACTGCCTATGATTAATCAAAGAAACCAGTGCCAGAAGACAGGGAGGATTCTCCACTCCTGACAGTTTCAAAACAAGGCACAATGCTGTTGTGGGACATTTTTTACTCAAGTATACACAGAGAGCTAAAAACATAGGTAAATTGTGTGAACCACAGTGGAGTACAAAACAAGAAGTCAGACAAAATGACAAAATAGCTTTAACTTTCTGCCCATAAAATATACAAGTTAAGGAAAATGCTAGTTATTATTCAGTGAAATAATTATTTTAACTGATCTTACCTTTTAACCAACAAAAATTATACCATACCACATCCAAAAATAAAAGAAAAAGAAAACAGATAAAGAAAAATTGCAGAAAAAGTTACCAACTTTAAATAATTGCCAGTGTAGGCTTCTTAATAGTTAATGGGCTTTGCTCCATGGTTTGCATTTACTATTAATTCACACTGAGAGCTTTAAGTCACTTCAACTACCATGTAGCAGCAAATTTCAAGATTTGTATTGAGCTCTCTGTAAAAACAAAGGATTCTACACACAGGACTTTAAAGCAGCATGCCATTATCAATTGTGGACACAATTAAAACAGTCATTACGACAAGGCAGCATAATATCCTTCTAAAAGCAAAAAGGTGACACCTGCATTTGCTCAGCTTTTAAAAATCAAACAAAATCAGGACTGTTCTGCCTGCCAGACCATTAGTTTTCAAGTATGCAGACAGCACCCCTTATATTTCCAATTTAACATGAATCCCAGAAGTGTTTCATTCTAGAATGAGTTCATGGACTTACTACCCATTAAGGCAGACTTTTAAGTAACCAAATAAATTTGCATAAGCAAATATTTGTATCTGGCATGTAACTTAATTCAGAAATATACGTAATAGGCACTGAAAACCTTTTACATGTTCTTACTTGTAATTTAAATTGGAATCTAATTTTGTTTTGAAACAAAGCACAAATTCGTCAGTCAAGGTTACATGAAAGAAGCTTGCCCTTTTAAACAATGCCTTTTTAAAATGATCAGACTGTAAACTAGTGTTTGAACAGTTTTTAAAAGGCTCAAACACCTTTCCTCATGCTAAGTAACTACAAAGGCTGAACAGCTTTTTTTTACTGTTGCCAAAATAACATACCTATTGCCAAGCATAAAATGCTCCATCTCAAAAAAACACCCCAAACAAAAGCTACAAAGTAACAAAAAATAAGAGAGTCAACATTTTCTAACCTCACCTAACTGAAGTATCACTGCTGAATTCCTTTAAGGACAGAACAAAAGTTTATCAGAGAGACAATTTAAGAGGTAAAGTAGTGGTTATTCCAAGTCTGATTCTAAAAGGTGCTAGTTATATAGCTGCAATTCAATGTACCTATAAACTTGAGGATCTCTACCTGACAGAAGAATATTCCAGCTATAGCAACCCACTGCCACCCAGATGGATTCGTATTCAAACTGATTTTATATAAAGAGATTTTATAGAGGTATTCATTGATTTTCTGTGCTCAGCCTACTAGCACAACAACCACAGAGGCAGTGGCCAGAACTAATAATCTTCACACAAAGGCAAGAAAAGACCCTCATGTGTTTGCAGGTTTGGGCCATGTAGTCATTTATATAACTAAATCAGCAGCCCATAAAACATTTCACAGAATTCTTTGCTGCTATATTTACACCTCATAGAGCAGAGTCCTACCACTGTCCGACACTCCACAAACTAGGTACCACTAGGACAAGAGAAAGCCTGCAGCTGAGTGACCATGACCTAGCAAAGCCCACTATGCAAAGAACCATGCCAGATACATATTTCTCTGACTTGTGCTGCAGGCCCTTCATGCTCTAGTAGCTACATACACTTCCTGCTTCATGTCCCAAAATCAGACTCAACGGCCCATGTCATCGATACATATAAGCTCTAACATATAGGTCCATAAAAACAAGAGTTGTGTAAAGAGCGCCCAAGAGCACATACAGATGCCTTTTTAAACACTTCTAAATAATATTAAGGGAAGATCTGAAATGAGACGTTAATTTTAATTAGAAGTACAACCTTAGAGGGCGTAGGATAGACTAACTTTTAAAAATTAGAGAAAACAGAAAAGAAATGAGTAAGGTGGGGTTGTCTGTTGCACTTTTTAAAAGTTCAAAGATTAAAGGAAAATCAAATAACTGGGTCCAGCAATTACCTCCTCCTCAGCAGTAAGAACAAGCTAAGGAAGGCCCTTTGTTGAAATCCGCACCTTGGGAACTGTTTCCTATGCAAGCTAAACCACATTTATTTAAATAAAATCAATGCTGTCTGATCTGCATTTGTCTGCTCTAACACAAATCATTCAACATACCCTCCCCCAGCCATCATCCCCCTCCTACCTTCAAAACTCCCAGCAAACAGATAAATCCACGTAACGGCTGGGACAAAAAGGACGGTCAGAGAGGCAGCCAGGAATTTCCGTCGCCCTCTGCAGATTCCCAGCATTCTCTCAGGAGTGCAGATTCCCAAACCAGTGCTGTTCCTACGTCGGAAGCAAATAGTCCACAGCCTCCCACATATTACTCCCTGAAAAGGAAAGGAAAGGAAAAATGTTTTAACAGCTTATCTCTCTACAGCAAGGTAGACTATGCCAGTGTCCATAAAGAGTTAAAAGAACAAGGCTAAAAATAGGGTCACTGCAATTGCAAAGCAGTACTTATTTCAGCATTATCCATGAATACTTAATAATAAAGCAAGTTTTAGAAGGCAGTCTAAGACGGTAAGTCAATAAAACACATCATATCACCTAAACACACGCAGAGCTAATCTCACAAAGAGACATGACCTTTATTTGTTTTTTCAGCACCCTTTTACTTTACAGAATCTGTGGGTTCTTTGATGCCTGTGGTGGTGTGGTGGTGCCCCTGGGCAGACAAGAAAAAGCCACCTGTATTTCCTCACCTGCTCCCAAAGAGCAAAAGTCACAGCAGAGAATCAATGACCTGGCTGCAGGTGGTCACGCACTCAACGGACTGAATTGAAAAATGAAAGGTAAAGTTTGGGGGCAGAGGGATGTTATTAAAATAACCTGCTCTGCTAACCAAAAAAGCAGTGCTGATAGACTGCTACATTAACGGGGAGAACAGAAAGAGCAAAATAGGCAAGGAAGTTTCCTTAGTCACAAAAGAGGATACCAGGAGCTTTACGCTGTATGCTATGAGAAAAGAAGATGATTCTGGAGAGTGCACTGGTTTTTTACGGGGAAAAAAACAATTCTGATCTTAGTTTATTTAAAATAACTGTTCTGCATTTCACAGACACCAAGATGGAAAAATGATCTGATCATTTTTGTCCACAGAAGAATGAATATTCCCACACCAGTGCAGGCATGTGGGGCATAAAGATAATGTTTCACAGCTTTGGCTTTTTTTTTTTTTTTTTTTTTAAAGAGAGGAAGGGTTAGAGTCAGACTAGAGAAGCTGGAGAAAGACGGACACGTATTAAGTCCATGCAAAACTAGTTCAGGTTTGGTGTGAAAGGCTTATGTTTTCTAATTTTAACAGAAGAACGTCTACAAGAATGATAGGGAAAGAAACACAGACTCTGGCAGTACATGGTGTTTAATAACAGAGCCCTTTGGCTTGTACTTAGACTAGCACTAGGGCTAAAATCAGCAATTGAAGCATTTCTACACTGACATATTAACAATGGCAACTGTGTGTCTCAAAAATACATCAGAGCTCTACAACTCCCGTGAAAGTCAATTCTGAAATCAAATTACAGTAAAAATGAGAATTATAGACAAGAGAAATGGGTTCAGATGAAGAACTCTGCTGCTGGAGACACCTGTCTGCAGTAATCAGGTAAACCTAGAGCTGTTCCTTGAATATTCAATAGAGCCCACTTTACTACACTATAGTTTAAGAGCCATGATAGTACTCCTGACCTTGGAACTGATAAAATGGACTATAATTTGTCCAGAGCCAGCACAAAAAGCATTCCATTGTGTCAGCTTTTCAACACAATGAATGCCTCACCACAGAGATTTTGCACAAAATATATGGACAGACTTAATATTAACAACTGAGATATTCAAGTCGCTGTGTTAGACAGACACACGCTTTTGGTAGATAAATTGTGGAGAACTCTTATCTTTATTTACTGTATTTGGGTAACAATTACATTTCATTTCTTCTCCTGACATCACATAGCTTGTACAACCACTCTGAACAGTGTCTTTTACATGCCTACTTGAAAAACACAGATAATTTTCCTGGTTTCTGTGTTTTACATTTGTTATATGTGTGTATAGTTTGAAGTGCACAGAACCACTTACTTACATAGGATATTTTTCCTTTAACATAATAGCGTGCACCACGTAAAAGTGTATCTTTGAAAAAATAAACTCATGAGCATTGAGTCATTTCTCAAACCGCCACATCCTGTAATGCAACATGCACTGGATACATACTGTGCCTATCAATGATACCTGTAAACCCACAGGTAGAAAAATAAGAGTCAACACCATGTATTTCTGATATCATGCTGTTACAACTACACTGATGCAAGTTTCTGGGATGACACCCAGGCTCTGAAGTTCGTGGTTACAGTGCTGGTAGCGGATTAATTCCTGCTGGAGCTGCATATTTAAGAAATAATTCAGTCTTTCCTATATATTCTTTTAAATATCCATGCAAGTTAAGTTTCTGAACAGGTCAACGTGGAGGATCAAATCCAGTTTTACTGGCCCACGAATTTAAAGTATTCTAACAAATTAAGAAAGTATAAGGAGCAACATTGAACTCCCAATTCAACTACAACAGAAAGCTAGGTATGTGGCAAATTCAGTCTTCCACAAATTGTCATCACTCAGACAAAAGAGCCAAATCATTCTGCACATTCATGCACATCTTTTATCTAACTAGGAAGACATTTGGGAAAATCTAGACAGACAAGTCAGCTCGTGATGTATCACCCCAAGAAATGTTGAGGTATTTCCTTTACCTGTGCTTTAAAAGAGAAAAGAGCCAAAAACTATTTTATCTACTATCTCCCCACCTCCCCAAAGTTGTGAATAGCTTCCCTTGAGACTTAAATACTCATTTTCAGTGTATAAAATCACCACACCTGCTGAGTACTTTTTTCCACATTAGACAATACAACATGTGCAAACCCTACACAAGCAATTGTATAAGAGGTCCATGAATGGTAATGAAGATGCTTATCTTGAAATAAAAGCTTTGGACTCAATCCTGTATTTGCTACTGGTTTTACTTGTGAAGATTTTTACCTAACATACCACTGTCAAATAAACTGAATGAAGATACTGCAGTTCTTTGACTTGCTTTTCCTTTCAATTCAACAGGTCCCAGACTGATACCATTATGAAAGGAAAGTGACTGACAACACTAGCAGCAGCAAGGGCTGAGCACAGAACAGGGTATCACTGCGCACATTTCTGCCATATGAGCTTGCCACTGCCTTCCAGACTTCTCCTACAGCATCCACTGCTCCTCACGCCATAGTCAGTACTACTGAATCAGACTGCCACCTGCCTAAAAGGTCTTACAAAGCAGTTTCACGGTACAGGCTAAAAATGAAGCTACTTTGGATGTGACATTGCTAGCTATATTTGTGTTTTCAGTAATAACAAACCCTGTAAGGTGGTTCACTTCATTTACACAAATCCACACTGTGCTCCTCCTGATAGCTTTCAGTCTTAACAGCTGTCCTAACTAAACACCTGTACTCCGAAATGCATAGCATGGGATATGTTGGAAGTAAAAAAGAAAGGATAAGGAAGTAATTGGCCAATCTAAGCCCACGATCTACGTGCAATACTCCAAGCAAAAAATAGCCAGTGGCTCCTCTTTAATCTGTGGCCCAATGTTAGTTTTTTTCAGGTACATCTAACTAAGCCACACTGAACATCTGCAACTTTAGCCACCTTTACTGGACTTCTCTCAAAGCAAGGAAGACCAAAATCAGCCCCAGAGTGAAAGAGAACAGTTGGAAGGGTTTCTGGTAAGGGGGTCTGAAGTTTGAAACATGGTCTCAGCTTCACTCCTCCAGACACAGTCCAATTTTCTGCCCATGACACAGATACAGAGAAGGTGCATGCATTTCAGGATATTCCTCAACCCTGGCCTTCAATTGTTAATGTATTGAATGTGCTCCAAAAGCATCACATAATTGTGTCTTAGAAATCTGATGAAACAAGCAATACTCACAGAAGTTAGCTGTATGTGCACATGCACATATGTCTTGCTGTCAGTAAATCAGATGCTCTGCACTTCTACAATACATTCAGTTCAAGATTCAGAAAACCTACTGCACATGCACAGATCAACAGACATTAATACAGCAACCTCAGGCCAGCTCATCCTTGATTACTGCTAATGGCACTATAAAAGGCCGCTAACTGGGACAATGCCAGTGTGACAGGTCACAGTGGGAATTAAAATTGGGTTTCTCATTACAGAGATTTACTCGACCTTCTCACCACGTGGTAACAGTGAACGGAATGATTTTTGTTACCTTCACATACGGACAAACGCTTCCATTAACTGCACTATCTTGTCAAAGTGGTGGCTTTGTTTTAAATCAACGATTACCTCCTCAGCTAAGTGTGAAGTAACTCTCAAACAGCATAAGCAGATGATATATTAAAGCATGTAACATAACACAACACTAATCACACTGGTATTCAGTTTCTATTCATTCATTTTTTTTAATTACGGCACGACAGTTCAACTATGTCGGACATTCAGCAGGAGTTCAGTGGAACAATGGAAGTAATTATGAAAACAAAAATCAAACACAATTAACTAGATTTAACTGCTCTACTATAAAAAGCTTTTCCAACCGCTTCATACATTTCCTTGCATTTGTTACAGTTAATCTTATCCCAGTAATCTTCCAATTTTTTTTAGAGCCACTGAAATGAATATATACAGTTAAAGCTGTTTGTACACCAATCCCGTGCCGTGGCTTTGCTGTGTTTCTTGAATTAATGTTATCTAATTCTTTCTGCTTTTCCACACTTGCAGTCACAGAGTCAATGAACAATTTCTACTGTAAAGCTTTTCCCTTGGCTGTGTCAATGTAGCATCCATCCCTTACGAGAGATTTTTCACACTTTTTGCCAGACTCAAAATATAAACAACCTAAGAAAAAAAGCAGTATCTTAGCCAGTATTTCTCTGTTTTTCCTTAGAATGTTGCTAATGTGGGATTATAATGAGTTTACTCCTCGATAGTCAGCTTTTTATCTTGCAGCTTTGTGGTCTTTGAATTATGGAAGTTTGTTGTCATGTGACAGATTTTTTTGTCATATTAGACAAAAGTTTGGTTCCATAAAGGCAGGGTGTGGAATAAACCCAAGATTATGAAATAAAAGATGGAAGGATTAAATGGTAAATCTTTATTTAAATAAACATCCCTTTGCTAATATACTCCAATTCTCAAGTTCCTAGAACAGAAATAGCATTTTGAAGGAAAATGCCATCTCTTGTCTCATCAACTTTTCCCAAATGGAAGAACGTGCTACAGAGAGAAAATCTAAGGCTCCCTTTACTCCCAAACTCTGAATTTTCTGTCATCAGAGATCTTCCGCCCGAATCAGACTTCTTAATCCTATGGCATCGTGACTTTAGAGGATTTGGAATAAACTCAGACTTGGCATCCACCTCAGAAGTTCTGTGAAGCCAGTTTAAAGGAACAGATTACAGCAGAGTTTCCAAATGCTACCAAATCTACTCTTTCTCAACTAGTTACAAGAAAATAGTCCTATCTATAAAAGAGAAAATAGGCAATAAGTTGACAGCACAAATGAGTTCTGCCTTGGAACTGTGTAACTGCTCCAAGGGCACACAGGATTGACACCTCCTTTTATATCTTCACTCAGTATGTGCTGTGACTCAACAAAAATTCTATTAGTGTCCTGTTAATCAAAGTCTTCTAGAAGGTTCCGGCTGTAAGCAACACCATCACAGGAATGGGGATCTATCCTGACAGTAGTCAAAGGAGAGAAGTAAATAAAAAATACACTTTCACATTTTTCCCTTTTCATTCCTATGTATCCCTTTATATGTATGTACCTATAATACATGTATTTACATATGCATTTTAATGGCATTCCTTTTTCCTTTCAGATTCCGACTGCTCAAAAGAAGGAAAGCTGGAACTGTAAAAATATTGTCAAGGAATAACACCATTTAAGATCAACAAGATAAGAATCTTTTCTTAAGCCTCCACTAAAATGTCACTGTTAATATGAGGGTAGGGGGGAATGTATCAGATGAGAAGAGATAGCAGCAACAAAACACAATAATGACAGAAAGATCAATCTTGCCTGTTACTCACATTCCATTTGCAACCCAAGAATGTTACTTATTTTCAAAGTAGCTCCTGACATCATTCTTCAATGAGTTCTCCAAATTCTGCTTTACTCTACACCCTCATCTGTATGGGTATATAGAACCAGTATTTCCTGATTCCCCAGTTTATCTCAGGACTCGTCACAGTTCAAAGAAAGTGAAACAGAGCCTGACTTGGTTTGTGTACAGAAGTCTAACAAGATACTATATATACATACTTAGAATACCTTAGAATTAGAGATACCAATGTTATTGAACTATGAACACCCTAGAGATCATGGCCAACCAGCAGTAATAACTGTGATACAGAATCTTTCAATAGTAAAGCAGTTTTGCTCCAGAATCATGGTTTACACTCAGACCAGAGCATGACTACATATCTGAATTTCAGGCTTAAAAAAAGGACAAAGCTCCACATTGCTGAGTAAAAAACTGACTGGATGGCCAGGCCCAAAGAGTTGTGGTGAATGGAGTTAAATCCAGTTAGTGGTTGGTCACAAGTGGTGTTCCCCAGGCCTCGGTCATGGGGCCAGTTTTCTTTAATACCTTTATCAGTGATCCGGATGAGGAGATTGAGTGCACCCTCAGTAAGTTTGCAGATGACATCAAGTTGTGGGGGGAGTGTTGATCAGTTTAAAGGTCAGAAGGCTCTAAAGAGGGATCTGGACAGGCTGAATTGATCGGCCAAGGCCAACTGTATGAGGTTCAACACGGCTCAGTGCCAGGTCCTGCACTTGCATCACAACAACCCCAGGCAGTGCTACAGTCTTGGGGGAAGAGTGGCTGGAAAGCTGCCTGGAGGAAAAGGACCTGGGGGTATTAGTCAACAGCCGACTCAACATGAGCCAGCAGTGTGCCTGGGTGGCCAAGAAGGCCAACAGCATCCTGGCTTGTATCAGGAATAGTGTGGCCAGCAAGACTAGGGAAGTGGTCATCCCCCTGTACTTGGCACTGGTGAGGCTGCATCTCAAGGGCTGTGTCCAGTTTTGGGCCCCTCACTACAATAAGGACATTGAGGTGCTGGACTGTGTCCAGAGAAGGGCAATGAAACTGGTGAAGGGTCTAGAGAAGAGGGCTTATGAGGAGCGGCTGAGGAAACTGGAATTGTTTACCTTGGAGACAAGGAGGCTGAGGGGAGACCTTATTGCTCTCTGCAACTACCTGAAAGGAGACTGTATCCAGGTGGGTGCTGGTCTCTTCTCCCAAGTAACAAGTGATAGGACAAGAGGAAATGGACTCAAGTTGTGCCACGGGAGGTTTGGATTGGATATTAGGAAAAATTTCTTTATCAAAAGGGTTGTCAATCATTTGAACAGGCTGCCCAGGGAAGTGGCTGAGTCACCATCCCTGGAGATATTTAAAAGATGTGTAGATGTGGTGCTCAGGGACATGATTTAGTGGTGGACTTGGCAGTGCTAGGTTAACTGTGGGGCTTGATCATCTTGAAGGTCTCTTCCAATCAAAACGATTGTATGATTTTATGATCTTTCCACATTCAGACCTGTCTACCTGAAATAATGGCAGGAGGATAAAGAAAAAGTAACATGCTACCTGTTCTTGGTTGGAAGAAAACACCAGTATGTTGCTGCATCATTGCTCTCCCTGCCTCCATACTGGGATATCTTTCTCTTTCGTGATCAAATATTGAAGAGTCATAGGTTTGTCCCTTCGTTAATCTTTTTTCTTAGGTATTGTGTGCATTCAACCGCATAGAAAACAAAATGGTCTTTAAATCAGAAATAGGGTGCTACATGCAACAAGTGTAACACCTCTCAAGATTATCTAATACTTTGCTACTCAGCTAAAGTTCTTGGATGTTTATTCAAAAGCAGTGTTTACCTTCGTTTGAATCCTCTACGTACAAAATGGCTCTAATGAGGAAATTGATTAAAGATTCATAAGAAAGTTTTGCTCAGGAGAAAACAATTATTGCTTGAAGTGTTCCTCCCTGACAAAAGAATCTATGTCCACCAAAAAAAAAAAAAAAAAAAAAGAACCCTTTATTTTACTGCATAGATCTCAAACTACACGTTCATTTTACATGGGCATTTGTAACACACTTTGAGCAGCTACTTACTTGTCAGCTGGAAATAGAAGTTGGCATTGGACTTGCAAATTGCTTTTTATGAAATCCTCACATTAAATTCAAAATAATAAAAAGAGAGAAATGGGCCTAGGTGGCTCACTCCTCAATCCCGGCAGTGAGGAGGAAGGAGCTGAGGAAGAGTGGATAGATCTTGTGGGTCAAAAATTGACTGCACAGCTGGTATTGACAGGAGATATTTTGATTTTACAACCATGGGATCCTCTGAGAATGCAGGACTGCTAACAAGAGACATGATCCATCTGACCGCATCAGGAAAAACTGTCTTTTCCAATAGACTGGGGCCAAGCTGGCGAGGAATTAGATTGTGAGCAATGAGGAGGGAGATGAAAACCCACCAACAGATGAGAAAGTAGAGGACCGGCTCAGCAGCAAAGGATGTTGAGTGATGAGGACAGGAGATACGCGTCTACAGCAATCAGGTAATGGATGGATACAGGTTTTTTTCTGAAGGACTAGCCAAAGCAAGGAGGAGGAATTGCCCTGTATGTGACAGCATCAGAAATGCGTGGAGCTCCCCTTGGGATCCTTCCCCTCTACTCATTACTGCTGAGAAACATCTGGAGTGCTGTGTCCAGATCCGGGCTCCCCAGTGCAAGGACACAGCCAAAGAGGTTGAGGAACCTGCGTCCTTGCAGACATTCAAAACCTAACCGGACATAGTGCAGAACAACCTTCTTGGACATTGCCTTGAGCAGGGGGTTGGACTAAAATATATAGTGGCCATTCAATTTAAATCCTCAAAAATTCCAACTAACATCTACTTCACTATGCATGAATAATAATGTGCATAAACAATTATACCAAAACACACAGATAATCCCAGGTTAAACTTTTAGCTAGTATAAATCAATATACCTTTACTAAGATCAATTCAATCTGCATCAATTCACAACAAATATGGACTAAGTCTCTCACAATTAATAGACAAGTGTCATGGTTTGACCCCAGCCAGCAGCTGAGCACTACGCAGCCTCTTGCTCAGGCCCCCCCATTGGGAAAGTGGAGAGAACCAGAAGTGTGAAAGTGAGAAAACTCACAGGCTGAGATACAGACAGTTTAATAAGTAAAGCAAAAGCTGTCTGCAAAAGCAAAGTAAACCAAGGAATTCGTTCCCCACTCCTCACGGCAGGCAGGGGTTCAGCCATCCCCAGGACAGCAGGGCTCCGGCACGTGTAATGGTGACTTGGGAAGACAAACGCCATCGCTCCAAACACCGCTGCCCCCCCTTCCTCTTCCCCCCAAGCCCCTTATAAACCCAGCAAGACGCCATATGGTATGGAATGTCTCTTTGGTCAGTTGGGGTCAGCAGTCCTGCCCGTCCCCTCCCAACTCCCCGCACACCCCCAGCCATCCTGTCGGCGGGGCGGTGCGAGATCAGCAAAGGCCTTGGCTCTGTGTGAGCATCACCCAACAACAGCAAAAACATCTCTGCACTATCAGCGCTGCTTCCAGCACAAACCCAAAACACAGCCTCATATGAGCTACTATGAAGAAAACTAATTCTCTCTCAGCCGAAACCAGGACAACAAGAAGTTAAATTTTTTATCTAAGCTCCAAAGTTTTCATCTCATCACTACGCATTGCTTAAATATTACTAAACCCACAAATATTTCTACCAAATTTATATAAAAAATAAAACAAATTATGTAATGAAAATTCCAAGAATTGCTGGGAATTTCATATTTGAATAATAAAGAAATCAGTAAATAGGAAAAAAACATACTACACATATGGCCGCAATCAAATGCAGAAGGCAAATCCTTCGCTATGACTACAGTGTTACTTTACAAAGCTCATTATACATTCTCCATAGTTCCTTGATGCTAATGCAGAACTTCAAATGGCACCATGAGTTACCTTTTTCAGTAAGTTTCCTGCTGCAATCCTAGTATGTCCAGGTCCAGTACTTATTTGATCTTAAATATGATACCATCGAGGCAGGTTACAAAGACTATCCATTTCCCTAGGCTTTCCCAGGGCTGAGTGGGTTCTATACAAGTAGATGGGAAAGGTAGTTCCCCTCCTTACTCCTTCTTTTTACCTGACATATAAGCAAAGCTCTTGCAGAATAATTTGGTGTCAGGGACCTTTTTAAGTAGGGTAGGAAGCTGCGGATTTAGGTTATTTCACATAGGACTATTCTTGAACACTGGAACACTGGAAAAGGGCTTTATAAACTGGAATTCATAAATACAGATTTCTCATGGCTTCTTATTTGGCACTGCACAGTTTAACATCAGTATTAGACAAGAATGGCATGCGAGTTTAATGCAATTACAAAAGAAGTATGAAAGGTGTTATCGAAGCTGAACAAAGCTGTAGAAACTAGCCTCAGGAGGAGACACTGACAAAAGCACTTACTAAAGAATCCAGATTTTCCATGTGTGCAGTTAGCATTTCAATAGAATGATAGAATCATAGACTAGTTTAGGTTGGAAGGGACCTCTGGAGGTCATCTAGTCCAATCCTCTGCACAAAGCAAGTTGAATACTGCTCTTTCAAACCAATCTGTAATTTGGATAGCTCTTTGCTCTTAATTTAAAAACTATCACCTGAGTGATAGTTCCTCTCTGCCTAGCAAAAAAGGGCAGAGGGCTAAGGGTTTCTGTGTTCTCTCCCCAAATCTCCTCAAATTGTAGTGATTTTCACTGACCATTTCATTGTTCCTCTGCATGAGAACTTCAGTCTTTGCAATCTCTTACTGATCTCATTACCATCATCATTGTTCTCTGAAGTTCCTATAATTCTGCAATTAGGTGAAGGTGCAGAAATAATAAACATAAAATATTTAGCAAGTCTCTTGTAAAGAAAATGAATATACTGAAAAGAACGACCTTATTCAAATGCTCATAATTAATGTTTCCACTTAAAATTTGATTAAAATTCATCATTTTGGGGGTAGAGAGGAGGTTGCCAGATCTTTTCTAGCAAAAGCAAAGGAGAATAATGACGATGCTGAGGATTATCAAAGGATGCAGGGGACTGTGCAGTTATAGACATGTCATATAACATAAGAGGATGTTCTGCACTGGGTGGTGTGTGAGATGAGAGGAGGGAAAGAGAGGAATAACACCTCTTACTATTTCTCCTAACTCTGCTTCTACAGTCCTGCATCTTTTAAGATAATTTGACTCTGTGTTGTATGACAATCATTAATTTAAATCCAGAACAGAAGTAAAGCTAACCTCTAACAACTTCAACAGTGGGTCTTCTGAGGGTAGGACAAAGGCTAGGTAAGAGTCTCAGAGAAGAATTCAGGTGAAGGAGTTCCTCACTCTCTAGGCTGAGGCTGTTCCTGACTTCACAACACTGAGTCAATCAAGTAGAAATGACTGAGTCATATTATAAATATTCACACCTTTAAAGGGAATTCTGAAAGATACCTGAGCTTTCTATACTGAAGACTTGTTTCTGCAACAATTCTGCGTATTAGATATTAGTAACAGTTTAAAACAAAAAGATCCTTAAATGTATCTTTATACAAACGTATGTACACAAACATATTTAACTTCAACTAATACCAAACCCAAAATGCAACATTTGAAATATATTTTAAAGAAAAGCTGGTCTAACCAATGGAGGTGCAGTTAAAATGACCCTGTATGTACCAATACTGTTTAATAGCTTTGCTCCCTTGCTTGTTCCACATCGGTGATCTATTATGGTTCTCTACAGATCTCTTGGCTCCTGGGCTTGCTTTCAGAGTGAGCCAGCTAGGTTCTTCTGACACAGAATCAGGGGACGTTTTGAAGCAGATTCACTACAGGGACCATTCCCTCCAGACAGCATGGATGAAATTGCTCCCTGAGCACTACAACAATCCCCCAGCTCTGCCTCAGTACGTTTGCTGCCTTCAGGCACTGCCATCATGCAATGCCTCAAGAAATACAACATATACCCTTTGCATCGTGTCATGACTTGGGTGAAGTGTGGCAGTTTTTCTGAATCATATAAATTAAGAAAAATAACAATGTCTTGGGACTGAAAGGAGATCTAAGCTAAGCACGTAATGTAACACGGATGCAGCCAGCCTGCTCTACGAGGGCCAAGTGCTGTGAATGACAGACATTCTACACCTCTTGGCCTGCAGATCAGGACGTGCTCTCTGGAGGCAATGCCTTTGGCAGTATAAATGTCACTGCTGTAATGCCTATTTTGTTATCTACAGATGGTCTACTCTGTTCTTGTATCATAAGTATTATGTTTTATCATAACCACATGGGGCACACTATTTAGTATCCACGGGCCACGTAAACTGCAGGTACACAGCAGATATAATGATCGTAAACTACAGGGGAACAATTCAGTTATACCAGTACAGTGACTGGGATCATGATACTGACCCCAAAGCCAGTGTTTCACCAACAGGGTAAGATATACCTTAATATGTACTGCAACAGATAGCAATAATCAGTATAGATAATTGTGTTTTACGCAGAAGAATTTTCTCAGTTGCTCATAGGGAATTGTCAGTATGACAGCACGAAAGTATAATGAATGTGAAAACAATTCTCGCACGCTTCTAAAAATAAAACTTTTTAAAACTTTTTTTTGTTGCTAGGAGATGCAAAAATATAGGACATAACAATGCAGTTATTTGAAGGGCAACAAAAGTAGTCCATAGTATTATCAAAAATGTACCACGGTATTATTAACTCCAGTGATTCTCACAGATTTGTTGGTTTGGACAACAAATTATGTAATATTGTTTTTCCAAGATTCACCTATAGCTATGAGGATACACATTGGCAGAAGTTTAGTTTACTGCCAAGATTACATTAACTAGTTTTTCAGTTGATGAAAAGATTTAAAAAAAAAGGGCTGAAAAGGACTTGGTTGGGTTTTTTTTCAGCTGCTGAAGATTAAAGCTATGGATATATAAAATACTTGCAGTGATTACATACTATTGCACAGCTGAAAGAGAAGGTAAATCCTCTATTTCCAACACAACAATGAAACAGCATTAAGATTATTTGAAAATTTAGAGAACGTGCTCTCAAATCAAATAGTTTGACAACATGTCAGCATTCGCAGTTCACAGTACTAATGTTAACTTTTGGATACACAACGTAATAGAAAATTAGAGTATTTTTTTCACCACTAATTCCTGGAAAAAAAATGCATATATATTACAGACAACTTACACTTTGGTCTTGAAAGTTCTGAAGTTGTTTCCTATTTATTTTTCTTATTTGTCCAAAAAGTTTCAAAAGTACAAAACTTATTTCGTCTGCCTTGTTTCATCAAAATGTCAAGGCATACCTCGTAGTGACTGTATTTTTTGTAGCATGCTATTAAAAGAAACTCAAAATGTATTTCAGTTATTAGAAGTTCCTCTTGTACATGAGATGAAGACAGCTCAAATGCATGTTTTGAGTGAATTAAGAACGACAAAGCTGGAGACGAGGGACAGAACTACTCAGTGATGTAAGGCTATTTATACCTCTTCTATAATACACTAAAAATGTCTTGTACAGTCTTAAGAATAGCATGATCTTACATTTGCTGATATTTAGACATAATTTTGTAATTACAGGGTAGATTATGACCTAAGTGCCTGATTCTTTGGCCATAACTGCATTTCTTGTCTCTTCTATCTTCTAAAATGTCCCCTGTGAAGGCAGAAAAAAAAAAGCGAAGGGGTTTCTTTCAGTAAGATGGATTAGCTCTGAAGTGCAGGGCATCAACTTTGTATTTCAGTGTCACCAAGCAGAATCATCTTAATTTGATTCAACTTCTCTAAAATGAGGTAATTTTTGAAAGAGAATACATTTATTCCTGAAGGGTTGCAACTTGATGAAATGCTAAATACGGATGTTAACGATTTCTATTTTGTCAAGTTTATGTACTTTTTTAGCATTGTGTAAGAAAATGGACTAATGCTTCACATTTCAAAACTTGTGAAATGTGTTAGTTTCTCACTCACATGTAGTAGTTAGAAGAATATTTTATTTTTTAAACAGACTTGAATAGATTAAAGAAACCTGTTAATATTGATTGTTACAGCTGACCTTAAAATTATATTTCATCTCCACAGGTAAAGACTTTTATAAACCGATTTTGAAAGAGAGAGACAGTGAAATATATTGAAAGCGACAATGAGTACCTCTTTAAATAAGAAATTGAAGCTTTAGATAATTGGACAGGAGTGCTAAAGACTATAAAAATGTATAGTTGAGTGAAAAATACGCTAGAGAAAACGGTCTTCCTGTAAAATGCCCCTAAAACTATGGTAATATGTCTTATTTCTGCCTAAGTGGCCATTTTCACAACAAGCATTAGCAGCCTGACAACCTCAGGTGTCTCAGAATTGAAAAGAGACCCTTGATAGCTTGGGGGAGGGGAAGTGCTGAGGGAGCTGGTGGAAGTCATTGCTAGGCCACTCTCCATCATCTTTGGCAAGTCATGAGCAACAGGAGAGGTGCCTGAGGACTGGAGGAAAGCAAATGTCACTCCAGTCTACAAAAAGGGCAAGAAGGAGGACCCAGGTAACTACAGACCAGTCAGCCTCACCTCCACCCCTGGAAAGGTGATGGAGCAACTTATCCTTGGCACCATCACCAGGCACGTCAAGGATAAGAAGGTCATCAGGAACAGTCAGCATGGATTTACCAAGGGAAAGTCATGCTTGACTAACCTGATAGCCTTCTATGAGAATGTAACTAGGTGGACAGATGATGGAAGTGCAGTGGATGTGGTCTATTTCAACTTCAGTAAGGCATTTGACACCATCTCCACAGCATCCTTGCAGCTAAACTGAGGAAGTGTGGTCTGGATGATCAGGTAGTGAGGTGGATCGTGCACTGGTTGAAAGGAAGAAGTCAGAGGGTTGTGGTCAATGGGAGAGAATCTAGTTGGAGTTCTGTGACTAGTGGAGTCCCTCAGGGGTCGGTACTGGGACCAGTGCTGTTCAATATTTTCATCAATGACCTGGATGAGGGAACAGAGTGTATCCTCAGCAAGTTTGCTGATGACACAAAGCCTGTAGGTCCCCTTTAGGCACTGGAAGGCCGCGATCAGGTCTCCTCGGAGTCTTCTCTTCTCCAGGCTGAACAACCCCAGATCCCTCAGCCTGGCCTCGTAGGAGAGATGCTCCAGCCCTCTGATCAAATAGTTCTTTGGGAGAATATAAACTTACTATTTGTGACGCTAAAATACTTTAGCAGTATAAACAGAGGGAGTTTAGCTATTCTCAGCCTTCATTTGAAGGTGTGCACATTTTTTTAGCATTTCTAACATTCCTGTAATGTACCCTGACATTGAGATACCAGGATATCTAAACTAAATGTCATAATATTTACATGTCTTTGGGAGTCCTTTGGTCTTTAAAGTAAACAATTTAAGAATTTAAGGAAAATTGAGTTTACTGGTTACACAGCAAGTCCATGATAAAGTTAGAAGTATCCAAAAAGCCTCACTGCAGTGAAAATACCTCATCTAAGCAATACCTCAGTCCTCATTAATATTTTACCACAGTAGCTCAATAATATTATCTGAGTGCCACTAACAAAGATTAATGAATCAGATCTACACATTTTGTGTATTTTTTTAAATTTTTTTTTTTCATAATGACATGCTGGATTTTGTTTAGGTTTTATTGCCATCTGTGAGGTTAAGAGATTTTGGATATCCATCTAAAATTGTTTCACTGCGTGAGTAATATGAAAGACTTAGAGGTATAAAAATTCAAAAGTTTATGGGGAAAAAAGTTCAATCAGCATGCTAATAGCAGTAACATTATCAACCGAAACCCTACAGCTACCATGACATATGTCCCAGAAATTCAATCTTCATTTCTTTTGGTGAATCAATGTGGAAAAAAGCAGAGAAACAGGCAGTTTCAGCTCCAGCTGAGAAAGAAGTCAATGAGTGAGTTTACATCAGCATTTTAATTTAGAGGAATACCTTCACCCCTTTTGACAGAATCTTCCCAAGCATTCCTGCTTACTCAAGGCTGAGATACATGATTCAGGAGTCAGAGATGGCACAAGCTGGATACCCTTAGTATGAAATAAAACCAGAAGATGCATTCCGGAGTACATGCTTATGGATGCTATGGATGCTCAGCTGCTGGGACAGGACTGGAACCAGCCTACTGTAAAAACCCTGAATGAATGCAGCCTGTGTATTGGGCCCTCGGCACCAACGATTTCACTCCAGAAATCCACTCCTGGTGGGCCTCAGGATTTGCTAACATGGGGAAAGCTGTATGCCATCAAGCTGTAGAAAAAGCTGAAGCCACTCAAAATGCAATGTGAACTGAAAAAAACCCAGTTCCTTATAGCTGTATTAATGAGGAACAACTCACAGGCTGTGGCACTGTCAGGAAAATCAACAGCTGTGATCAAATGCAAGTTTTTTCTTCATCTAGAAATTAGGCTATAAAAGAATTTCTTTTTTATCATCCCATTCATAACCTGTCTTATGTTGAAGCATAAGAGCTCAGCTAATTAGGTACTTGATAAAGGTAGCTTATTTGGGGCATTTTCCTGCTTTTGCACTTACAGTAGGCAAAAGAGGTAAAGATATTTAATGTCAACACTTTTTTCCCTCAAATCTACAATTCTAAGCAGTTATTTCCTCAAAGGCAGCAATGAAAGGAATTAGATGTATTCTAACTTTCAGTACTTCAGAGAAATTTTTTTAACTAAGACAGACTGAAATTACACATCCTGATGTTGTAGTTCTAAATGCTTCTGAGAAAATGAGTTCCAACTCAAAGGGTGCTCCATTTGAAAGTCAGCTATACAGCTCCATAAAGTGCCTGCGTTTTTCAGCAACGCAAGCTGAAGGGCTGCAGTGCCACAGTCAGACAGCAGATGTCACATTGTTTAGCAAGATGACTACAAGAGAAGAATCCCCCCTGATGCCTCAGGGAAAGGGGAGCGGTGAGCGAGAATTTATTAATTTCTCTGACAATGGTAGGCAATAAAAAGTAATGACACGAATTTGCCAGTTGTAGAAAAACATACAGTAGCCAGACTGTGGGGAAAAAAGTCCCACTGAATCCTAGAAGTCAGTGGTTGGCGTACCCACGTAGTGCAAATAACAGTAATACTGTCCAAACAAAAATTTGCAGTCAAAACGGCAGTGTTTCTACATTTTTCCTCCTCACAGTGCAGAAACTTCTTGCACGATTACGCTTCTGGGCCTCACCATGGGAAGATCACGCCTTGTAAGTGGTGTGCAAACACAGGAAGGTCTTGCCCCTATAGATCTTGCGATCAAAAATTATCCAGAAAGAAAATATGCTGATCTTCCACAGTACAGAGAGTATCAAGGCAGACTGATGCGCCTTATCTATAATCAGACGAAGTCTGAAACGTGAGCTGAAAAATGGATTCCAGAGACCAAGTCCCCAACCTTCACTGGAACTTATTCCTCAAGGCCCTGGAGCGTGTCCAGAGAAGGGCAACGAAACTGGTGAACGGGTTGGAGCACAGGTCTTATGAGGAGCGGCTGAAGGAACTGGGCTTGTTTAGTCTGGAGAAGAGGAGGCTCAGGGGAGACCTTATTGCCCTCTACAACTACCTGAAAGGAAGTTGTGGTGAGCTGGGGGTCGGCCTCTTCTCGCAGATAACTAGTGACAGGACTAGGGGGAACGGCTGCAAGTTGCGCCAGGGGAGGTTCAGGTTGGAGATGAGGAGAAATTTCTTCTCTGAAAGGGTGGTCGGGCATTGGAACGGGTTGCCCAGGGAGGTGGTGGAGTCACCATCCCTGGGGGTGTTTAAAGAAAGGTTGGATGTGGTACTTAGGGATGTGGTTTAGTGGGTAATAGGTGGGGGAGGGACGACAGTTGGACTAGATGATCCTTGAGGTCTCTTCCAACCTTAATGATTCTATGATTCTATGATTCAAAAGCACTATTACCACAGCACCCTTCATGATCAGATCCTCTCTCCCAGTTCAATGCCCAAGGGAATCTACAGGCTGTCTCTGTCACTTACTGACACATTCTTTAGCAGCACAGCTGGACACCAGACAGAGTGAAAAATGAAATGAGAAGATACCTTGTCTTAATTCTCCAGTTTTTTGCATCTAACTTTTTGAAAAGAACCATTTTGGGATGAATTTTTTTAGGAAGTTCCCAGTGTCACACTTAGAGAGTCACTACATTTTTTTCCTCTCAAACATTTTAAAACATAGGAAGGTCTAAGGCTTTTTTCAGAAGTCTATTTTGCAGTCCTATGCTCTGGCACGTGCCCAATATTTAGTGCTGAATTACGGCTCTGGGAAATAAATGAAACATCATTTCCAAAAGAAATGACAATTTTCACAGCAGTTTACAGATGTATTGAGGGATAAATTCCAGCTTTAATGAGCTGGTCAAAGTCCAGCCCAGACAGGAAACTCTTACATTATCCTACACTTGCAGACAAAAAAAAAAAAATTCTTCTAGGACAGAAAACACAGGCAAAACAGCTCTGCATGATGTTATCTGAAAAGCAAAAGAAATATGTTTATTTCTGTGCTGGGGGACAGTAAAGGCTACAGGCTCTATCCTAAGTATCGTGAAGGTCTGCCCTTTTCTTGTCCATCCCTACTCTGTGTTACACAAGAAGCCAATGCAGACCTACATTTTACCCGTCTACTCACATTCTTTCCACTGACAATGCACATTCTTACAATGTGTAAAAATTGATATTACAATAATAATCTTGGTTCTTTCCTTCCAATTTTATGTGTGCTGATTTAAGTTAACACTAGTCACATTAAAATATAAAAATAGGAACACAAGCAGGTGTCTCATGTTTACGTGCATGAAGCATTCACAGACACAGAAGCAGACGATCCTTTTTATGAGTTATGGAACTGACTTTTGCAATCTAGGTCTTATGAAAATACACACATTAATTACCTTATTTGGTTAAAAGTCTCGCGTTTTTAGGACATGGCAACAGAGCTGTGATGTGGGATTACGGTCACAGAGGGAGAAAGAAGTGAACTCTCATACAGCAGCTATGTACAGTCCTAAACACTTGAGCTAACATTGCTTTTCCTGAGATAGCATCTGACTTTGCTCTGCAGAGAATTACAGAAAGGGAGATTACAGCCTGAACAGGTGTTTTGCAAATAAAACACTAGAATAAGGTTAGCACTATCTTTCATTACCCAAATAGGGTGATGGAAAAAGGAACAAAGACAGTAACGAAGCTGACTGGAATGACCTTACAAGCTGTTCCCAAGTCAAAAAGATCACCTCTTTAATGTCCACATATTGTTAAAAATTACTGCTTTCCTTGGTAACTAGCAACTGCAAATCAGAGACACCCTTAAGTGCTCAGTTCATACTTTCCCCACACTCCTAAGTCTGACACTATGATTATTAGTTTAGACCCCCATAATTCTCATATTTAGGCAGCATGAAAAGGTTATCTAAACTAGTGGGCGCATCATTCACCTTCAAATCCTTCACAGACAGAAAGCAATGGCTGAGAGATATCCCATTCCTTTTTTAGAAAGGCAGCAGAAAAATCCAAATAAAAAAAAAAAAAGAAGATGGAAACCTAAATTCAAATTATATAAGAGAGGTGATTAGCTATTCTTTGAGGACGGTCTTCTTGTTATCCCTTATCAAATCCCTAAAACATAATACCTTCAAAAAGCCTATTCATTTTGTCATTCTTTGGCTTTGCAAAAACAGGAGGTGGTAATTATAGTTTAGGTGCAAAATTAACTATTTTTTCAAAGGTTGTAATCTGGAGGCAGATACTGTCTGAAGTCCAAGATTAATTTTATTTTTTTAATTTCGTTTCTTTTTTAAATCTGCTTTGCCACTGTGGGTTGTCTACCTTTTAATAAACCCACTTTGTGAAGACTCAACCTGACATGGCTGGACAGGATGCTAGATAATCTCATCTAGGCTCCCTTTTCCACAAAAGGTTGGACCAGATGATCTGTTGAGGTCACTTTCAACCTGGGCTGTTCTATGATTTTATGAATAAAAATGCACATTTTGCATTAAATACCACAAGTTCTAGATTTAGAGACTTTCATAGAAGATATATCTACTCAGTACTTCTGTAAAACAAGGTCTTACAATGTCTGAAATTCAGAATTAAAATTAATACTAGAAGCTAGAATTAGCAACTAGCTTCAGATATGTAGATTCTAAATAGTTATGACCTAAATTATAATGCAAACACAGGTCCCAGAAGGGAAAGGTCATACCAACGAGACACCCCTTCTCTCGGTAAAAAGAAGACAGGGCTTGTGGAAGCATTACAAATTTTTTTTACCATTTTATTTTAATGTTAGGTGTGGTTTTTTTATAGACCACTTTCAATCATCTCTGTATTGTTTGGCAAATACCAAGAGTTTGGGAAAGGAAATGAAAGACCTTTCCGCTTCCTGAGCTCCAATAAAAGAAAGGTTGCTTCACTACTTGCTAGCTGTGATCTTAGCCCTGGAAAAGCAAAGGCTAATCATAATAGACAAGATTCTGTAAATAGAAAAGAAACATAATATACTATCACTCATATCTCACATATACTAACAAGAAACAAAAATCCTCTATAAAAAGGAACATACTTTAAATTATCCCCTTTTTTTTTTAATTTAAGCAGCAGTTATATTTATTTTACTTCATCATCACAAACTTCTTTAGGAAAACAATCAACCAGCTGACACAAACTGACCAAAGAAACAGAACACCCACAACCCCCCAAAAAAGCCAAAGCCAAAAATCGCATCATCGTAGGTGACTGAGCCAGCTACTCTCAAAAGATTAGCTGTTATTGCAGAATAGGTATCACGACTCACACTTCTAACACTGATAATGCTTTTTAGGAAAATAAACATCCTCCAAGCTCTTCACAAGAAAACTTTTTTTCATATATTATCTACTCTGTTTATTACGTATGTAATACACACAGACACACTTGCTCTGTTTCTCGGACCATTTAATTATAATATAAGCTATTGAAGTCAGTATCTTTTTCATTTTTTTCTTAGTTCATGATGCTTTGACCAGGAGCATAAAGGTCCTATTTTTCAGGCAAAGATTCCAATTAGTAAAAGGCCAGAAAAGATAAACGTAGAAAGCACGGCACAGGAACTTCTCCAAGTGCAGTGCCTGTCATAAGGCAACTCACCAGTTCATTGCATGTTCCCCACAACTGAAGTGGTATTTTCTAACTGGAGGGAAGTCAGGGCAGGAGGAGAACAGTGCTGTGACTCCTCAGGTTGAGATACAACAAAACAGAGCATATAACCACAGCTTTTAGGATATATCTTTTCTTCTCAAGGGCTAGAGAATTGAAAGGGATTATGGGACTCACTTATACTTTGGCAAAGGATGTTGCTGTATCCCATCAATCAATTAAATGCATAGAGATCTGTAACAGGATGACAAAGAATAGTTTGAATGAAGTATGAATGGAAATGTATGTGTTGTTAAAGATCTAAAAGAAACAGTCAAAGGAATAAGAGATGTCACATGTTGATGGGCACCCCCCCATACACCAGTTATCAACTGCACTTCTGTATGCTGTTTCTCAAGAGATCTGGTTTCGTAAAATAAACCACAAAATCAAACCATTAAGAGAAGGTGACAGGAAGATAAAGCACAGGATTAGAGCTACAAACCACCCAAACAAGGAGGCAGAAAGACAGTGGGGAAATCAGCAATGTTGCCTACTGACTTTCAGAGATGGTACAGAATGAAAAGGCTAAGATTGCAATCACTGTCAACTCCTAAAGACTACAAAAGGTACAGTCAAAAAACGCCATGTGATCACCAATCAAGAAGAAAACAGCAGATATGATGAGAACTTAATAGCTGGCATCTTTTACCCTTCCTGTCACTGTAAGTTATCATAGCCCCATCACTTGGCCACAGATCTTGGCGCTTCTGGATATGTGATTAAGGGAGTGAAATCAGTGAAAGAATGAGTGTGAGAAAGAAAAATACATTTCATGAAAGCAAAATCACCTTCCCCTTCTATAAGGCTTCCGCACAAAATCTGGTTACAGTAGTTGCAAAAAATATGTTCGCTTGTGGTCCCAGGCCAGGGCACTGAAAAAAGCCATAGGATGCTTAGCTCACAGCAATAAGCTTAGTACTGTCCCTTGCTGCACCAGCCAGCGTGCTTGGGGATGCTGAATCATATGATCCCATTCACGAATGCATGCTTACTGCATAGTCTCATGTGAAAACATATGCCACACAATCAAATAACTATCCCTAAGCATCTTACATGCTGAGATTTTAATAATTAGGGAAATCTGTTCATAAACAGGAAAAGAGAGCTATGTGTCACTCAAGTATAAACACCCTTGTCATGCACGCCTTTTCCTGCTGTCTTCTATAAAATGAACCACTGGGAAAGGATAAAGCGCCTTAATGTCCTAGAGCCAATAAAACCCACCAGCTCTACTGTTATTACTGGTACTAATGCAGTAATTAATTGCCTTTTCTCACACATGGTAGTCTCCCCTAGTAAAGCCCCATACATGAATACCAAAAGCAGGCAGAGTTCTTCCTCCAGTGACAACGGGCTGAGATTTGTGATGCATGCAGATCCAAGCCCTACCCCTGCTGTCACTGTGAAATTCCATACGGTCATGGTGAATGACAGAGTGACAACCATGAAGCAGCCGCAGATTTGTTACAGTTCAGCCCCTGGTTAACAGCAATCTGAGAAACATTTCTGCTCATCCTTCCGGTTTATAGTCTCCAAAGAAGGAACCATGCTTACAAACCTTCCAACCCTAACCATTCTGTGATTCTATAAACGTAACATCACACACCCACTCGATGTTATTATTTAACTTTTTCCTGCTCTAAGTACCTACAGCAGATGGGTGAATTCTCCATTGCAATTGATGAAACAGTAATAACTTTTCAACAAACAATAACGCTGACCCCAAAGAGCTTGAAAGCTGAAAGGCAAAACAAAGGGAGTCAATTTTCCATATCTGAAAAGCAGCAGTAGGCAAAACTGTGGAAGCATTGATAAATAAAGCATGTTATTATATAAGTAGCCTTATACATTGTAAATACTTGATGCATGGTTAGTACCATAACAGCATGCACGTAAAGTATTACTGTTTGAAGTTTTAACTCAATAAATTACAGCTCCGCTACTCCACCTCTTTAAAGAGGGTTTTTTCTTTTGAAAAGCATTACAACGTAGGATAAGGCAACATTTCATTAACATGCAAGTGTTGAAAATAATAATAATGAGCCAACACAGTCACAGTTTGTGACATAGACATTTTTATTTTATTTAACAAAAAAAAATTGGAAAGAAAAAAGAACCTTAAGAGAAAAGAAGCAGATTATGTTTGCTCTAATGGGAGGTAAAGAAAGAACAAAGGAACTTCTGACCTCAGGCACAGCCAAAAATAAAAGGAGTAATGCGGCTTGTTTCCTCACACCATTGCTGACTCTGTATTCACTTATTCCCGTTACATATCATTCAGATAGGCAAAGGAGTTGGTAATTTCTTCAGGGGACATTTTTGCCATGTTATTTATTAGATAGGAAATATTTCCTGACACATGCTGAATCTTTGACAGACTTCCTCAGTTTTGACTCAGCCTTTTGATAATTACACAGCAACAGTGCCTATGAATACAAGTAATTTCTGTTTGCTTCTTATGCTGTGATTACTCCAGAGTTCTCCTGATAGCACTTACTGAGTCATTTCAAATACTATTCATTTTTTAAAACTTCTACCTATTCATACTACTTGAGGTTTTTAAGCCTGTTTGTTTGTTTTGTCTTAATCTCAAATAATGGTTAGATTTTTAACACCCGTGAAAATGGCTGTGCAGTGATTGATGGTATTGCACAAATCCTCTGCAAGCAAGAACTGTATGTGTTTCTTCACGCATTATACCTCAACTAGCATACCTCTGTCTAACCTTCAATATTCTCCGCTACTTCATTCCATAATAGAGAGATACACAGTTCCTAAGGTGACAAGGCTTTTTGAATCAGTGCTTGTGAGCATCTAACTTGAGACATCCCAGCGGGAGGCCCCATAAAGTAGTATTCAATATTCCATGAAAACCAGGCCCCTTTCAGGCTCCCTAGCAGCAGTGACTTTGGGCAGGGGAGAAGGAAGCACATATTGGGTGAGATGTGGTCATTTAAGTATGTTATGATGCAGCACTACTTCTTTCAAGGGTCAGAGGCAGCTTTCTGTTTCTAAATTCACTTGTTTAGGTCAATCTGGAAATGAGTTTGTCTTCACATCCTTTATGTCTCTTCCAGACCTGCTCATCTCACAGTCTTAAATACTAGATTCATAATGTTAAGCAGCTTTTCACAGTTATCCAAAGTTCTGGTAATAGTTGGCGTTTTTGTGGAATAGCGGCTTGCCTTCTCCCACTTCTGCCAGACATCACCAGTTGGTGGGTCCTTTAATCTGTTGTTTAGTAAAGGAAACAATAAACTTGGACACTACGCTGCACATGGGGTAGGTCTCCTTCCAGTGCCCAGAACAGCACTGCCAGAAGAGACACTGCCCGCTTGCTCCCTGGGATTGAAGCCATTCTGCCAACTCTGGTAAGCTGACATGGGCCCTCTGTTGCCACAGGAAGGCACATACCAGACAGGCTGCTCACCACACAGCTTGACACAACAGTCTGACATGGTTAAGTCAAAAACATTTCAGATGTTTTCTCTTAAGGACACAGCATAAGGACTTTAGATCGAATCTGAAGTTGCAAGAATGAGGCTTCCTGAGATAAATGGGTCTCATCTGCAAGTGTTTAAAAACACATATGATTATGACTTCTTCTGACTGTATCTCAAACATGCACTCCAAACTCGAACATTTGCATTGATTCATTGCCTAGCGTAGCACCAAGTGAATCTCTAGCAAAGCACTATGGTATGTAAACTAGCTGATAAAGTTCGTTAACTCACAAGTTAACAAGATAAAGTTAAACTCACAAGTGCAAGAAAATTAGAGCTCTGTGCAAAGAAAAACACTTGCATGATTAATGACAGAAGATGCTTGGCACCTGCAACGTGCTATGCCACTAAACCTGAACTATGCACATGAAATGTTGATCCTCAGCCCCATCCTTGATCACTTTGAGTCTGTACATTGTGTATCTTCTTTGACCTCTGCTTGCTTTCTTCTGCATCAAAATTTAGTTTATCGGAGAGCATCATGCCTATAGGTATTAAAACACAACAGAAGAGTCCAAGTTTCTTTTCAAAACATCACTGAGAAATCAGCATGAAAACCTGAAGGAAAATGAAGGACTCTAACAAGCAGTTAGGTACTTTAAAAGTTAGAAAATGACTGAAAAACACCTGGTCATTTGCTTGAGAACAATCTTATATACAACTTTGTTTTTCTTTTTTTTCCCCCTTTTTTTTTTCCTTTTTGACATAATCAAACATTTTTACAGTTTCCTAACTCATGTGGTGCAGTGGAAGGAAACACAGGTGAGAGCAATAAGGGAAAATGGAGAAAGAATGGAAGAGGAGTCGGACACTGAAAGGGGCTTGATAGATGCTCTAGCCCTTTGCCAGCGCTTCCACTTAGGCACAGAGACTGAGGGGCAAGGATGCCCTAGGCACGACACATAAGCACTGCAGCTAGCTAGAGCACTGACTTTTCAAACAGTCAGTCTTCTATGATCTCCCAGCAAAAAAGAGATTGTTATCAAAGGCAGCTGATCCCTCTGGGAATGGAGAAGCACTGGCAGACCAGAGCCATAATGATCCCATTCTAGCTGCCTTCATTGCGATAGGCATAGTTGCACTGCACACTGGAACAATATACTGCAACAGAGCAGCGTATTTGTTGCTCTTATACAGTGAGTTAAAGGATTATCTATTCCTCGTATCAGTGGTGAAATCTTTGGCAACAGTGGCACATAGTGGACTTCTTTAATGTTATAGAAATTATACAACAATATATCCCAGTGTTTAGTGCTGGTAAGGTTTGCTGAGTCTGAGAGCTTACTGTATCCGTGTGCAATCCATCCACACGTAGCTCCTGCATTTCTTATTCAACCTTCAGTTCTGCCTAGGCTAAGCAAGAAGAAATTACATACTGTCTCACAGTGCTCATAGTGATGTTCAGCATTCATATGATGCTGATGCAAGATGGTCATACGGCAACAATCTCAAAGGGCAGACTTAAAATTGTGTTGCAGTCGTGGCAAGAGACTTAACATTCAATTTTGGGAATTCAGGAAATTCACATTTAATACTATGTATTGCAGTTATACATTATGGGGTTAACTTGCAAGACGCGTATTTTTAGAAACCTGGCTGCATCACGTTTATCACGGACATTAAAACAGTCCCAGCTAGTATCACAGAATTCCAAACAGCTATTTTTAATTTATTCCAAATTCCTTTTTAGGTGGTGGGCAGAGAAATGAATAATACAGGCAGTTGTTTCAACTTGCAGTACCATGTCCCCTATTATGCCAGCTGCAGTGGGACCAGCAGGCAGCTTTCTGCATGGAGCAGAAGACGTCTGCCATCCCTCCTCTTCTCCGCACAAGCTCTCTGTGCTGAGAAGACGACGGTGCATTCTGCTGCTGGCAGCTTCTGGGAGAAAGTGTCTGCTGCTTTGTGTGGGATAGCAGACAGTACAACCAATGCAGAGATCCTAAAACATAAGATACCACTTCTCTGGCTGCTGAAGTTAGATCACTGTGATTAAAAAAAGGCTGGTAACTGCAAACCAATTTTTTAGCTCAAATTTTTGTCTCATTTCCAGTTTAGTTCAGTAACTGCTGGGAGGCCATACTTCCAACAGTTATTAAGATGATTTTTTTTCTTTTATTTTTAACAAAGCTTTCAAATAGTCTACCTACCTCACATGAGCATTTTGACTATGGTATGCCTATACATTCTGGGCAGCATCTTCCACTAACAAAAATCAGTGACTGCAGCTACACTAGCGTATGGCAGAAGAACGTCTTGTCCATCTGTACTGCACGTTTCCCTGTGCTTTATCCCTTTTTTCTTACAAGTAGCAGTAATAAATGCTGCAGCCATAACTCTCCTTGACAGCACCATATTTAAGGTTGTACCCTTTCAAAATCTGTCTTGGAGAGATGATATATTAAACAAAGTACCTCTGGCATGGATGGAGCTGTCTGTCCTTCTTAGCGAAGGGAACAGAACAGCATTTGAGCACAGGAAAACCCTGTTTCTGTGTTCCGTGATGAGACAGGGAGCATGAACCATCAAGTGCAAACCATGGGGCATGTTCTTGCACCACGTGCTGAATGGGGATGACACCACAACATGCAAGAAGAACACAGGCAGTGTAACAGTGGAAATGTTTGTATTTAGAGTCTTTGCCCTGGAGAAATACCACATCATCTTAATAAATGATGCACCTTTCATATGAAGTCCATGATCTTGCATTTTTAAATTGATCCAGTCTGTCTCCTACGGCCATTTCTACCAACTACTGTTCAAACGTTCAGTGGAAAAAAGCGACTACCTCACAAATGTTGTCAGCACAGTTCAGAGTGTTGGCCTTAACCTTGAACCTGCAAATAAAATTGTACATGTGTTTTCTCTATTTCCTACCTAAAGTGAAAGGCTCAGTATTACCTATTGACAATGAGGCCCTCTTCATCAGCTCTGAAAGGAGCGCAGAACTCCTCATGGATCACCAAAAACAAGCCTGCAAATACACTAGATCTGGCTCTACGCAGCTACATTTTCCAACAGTGAAACTACAGATTGAGATCTGTCCTTCAGAAAATGTTTTCTTAGTACTGAGGCAATTCCACTGCTGTAGTAAAGTCAAGTTAAAGAGGAGAAAAAAAAAGTGGGTGGGGGAGAACAGGCAGGAGAATACATGGCTAAATTCAGATCATGTTGCAGTTTTCTCCAGAACCACGTCTGACGTTTTACATGGCTTTTACAACCACGTTGTAATACAGTTTGAAATTTGCCTTTTTTTTTTCACATGGATTGCAAACTTTAGTAAAAAACTAGACTATTTTTTCCTCCACTGTTAACAAGGTTGTCAATTCTAGAACACAAATTAGCAGCAGGTACACCCATCCCACTATCTCTGGTACACCCACCCCAGTATCTCTAGTGTTAGGCAGAAGGATAATTTGCTGGCACTTTCCTTCAGAAACTTGAATTGCAGCAGTATCAGGATTTTATTTTCTTCATTTACTACAACGTCCACAAGATCTGACACTGAAAAGCAACTTCTTTCAGAATAAAATTACAGTGAAGCAGGTTTAAATCTCAGGACAGGCCCACAGTTTTGATGCGCTGAAACTGAAAAAGACAAACTGCTGATGCCTTGATCACATTGTCAGCATACATATAATCCACCTAGAGTTCATAAGATGTGTTTGTTTTAGTCTTCAAGAAAGTAGAAAGAAGTATCATGCACATTCTAATATCAAATTGATTTACTGAATAGAAATCATGTGTCCTAAGTATTGATATGTGGCCACAAGAATGGCCAGGAGCCTATCTACGTAAATAACTGGCAATTAGCTCCCTGTCTAAAAGCAGCTCAAACAGGATACATGCTACCAGTGATTGTTTCGTAAAAAAATACTTTACATGAGTAATCAGTCTGAAAAGACTGAAAACCACAGGTTTCCATAAGGTCCCAAAATCATGATGTTAGTAAGTCACAACTGCCAGAGGTGGGAAAACAGAGGCCCTTCTCAGAGAAAAAGATAATTTTTCAGGTTTTCTTTTCATGATTTTTTCTTCCAGTCAGGAAACATGGGTTCCTACCTATAAAATTCTTTGCAAGACCAGAAATTCATTCAGGACTATGACTTCACTGGTGACGATTATTTCTGCAAAACCTCCTAAAAATGAATATAAATACATATAATGTATACATGGACATATACAAACCTTAATTTACTTTTAATATAGGTGGTTTTGTCCACAATAAAACAGTTTCTTCTCATACCCCAATGCCAGGACACTCCTAGGCCTTATTTTTGAGGAGGCATCCTCCTTCAAAAGGATAATATCTAGAACAGGGGAGGAAAAAAGACCAACTTTCCTGACTCAAATGGTATCATTCCACTGCTAACAGAAGGAGGAGGGGTGTAAAACAGCCATCTTCAGCTCACGCTTGTGCTTGTCCCTTCCCCATCTTGTCCTAATTAAAGATAGCTTTAATTTTAACCTGTTCTACACTGCAGTCAGATCTGGGGCACGCAAATACAAAGACAGACTTGACACACAGTGGCTTTAGCCTAAGCAGGAGGGACCTGGTGCTGCAGGTCAGAGCAGCATTCCCTGAAAACCCCAGAGCTTCTCTTGCAGCAGCCAAACGAACAGCTGCAAGAGCAGCAGCTGCCCAAGAGTTATTTTGGGGGTTAACAGAGATTGTTCACCATATGTGGAGAGCAGATAAAGGACCATCCCACTGCCTTTTCAGTCACCTGGTTTCAAACCTGTCAGTATTACCATGCTTCCCACAAATAGCTTGCTCATTACAGCAAATTATCAGTTGCTACCACGGTAGCTTGAATATTGTAAGTCAAAAAGCCCTAATAAAGTAAGGTTCAGCAAAGCTAATGCATGCATAAAAAGCATCTGGATTCCTCTGAGATGCTGCTATACCTGAAAGATGCTGTACTAAAAGGCTTGGAAGAATGTCTGTGTAGTTACTCTCTTCCCTCCAAATATATGCCCAGTCCTCTGCACTTGTGACACAAATATTAAGGCTTAAGTGGCTCCTTCTTCCCATGTATTTCAAGCAATGGAGTTACGTATAAAAGGGGTAAAATCCTCTAAAGTCAATAGTATAATTCCCAGTATAGGAGCTCAGAGAATGCAATCTGTATTTTTATTATTTTTTTTTTTAAAAAAAAGGGAATCAAGTAGGCTATTTCCACTTTTCTGATCATCACTGAATTATGTTCACATGCCTACTAAGTCTTAAGTTGCTGGGAAATCCAATAATATTATTTACATCTAATCAAAGTGGAACGATCAATGCCTACTTAAAATCTCGTATTTCACAGCGAAAGTACTCAAAGTTTCGAAAAACAACCAAGAAGCTAAAAAATCACATTGTTTTGCGAGAAAATTGATATATATGGTCTAGTGAGAGAATAGCTCTTTGCTGACAATTTCTGGGGCAAAGCACTTACATATCCACTGCATTTCCTCGTTATGCTTTAGTCTATCAGTACGTAAGTATTTTAACCAGTTTAAGAACACAAAAGAATAAGCATCAATATTAACAGGGAGAAAAATACTTCGTACATACAATTACACATATATAACTTCTGTATTAATCACCTCTCAATATTACAATGTGAACATGAGCTTGCCTCTGGCATCAGACTATAGACGGTGTGTATTTTTAAATATTCATTCCAAATGAGTGTCATGATTTAAAAGTCTGGTTACATAAACAATTAGGTCTCTGTGTAATCCAAAGGGTTTACAAGCTCAACACACATTCCAATCCACAAAGACAAAAGATGAACTAGCACAAACGAAGCCAATTTTAGCTATTTATAGAAACATTAAAGAATTTAAAGGAATTCTCAGGAAAAAAAAAATACAAAATTGGGGTGCAGTAAGGTTCGACAAACACACAGACAAAAAATACTTCCACAACACAAAACAGAAAAAAGAACTAGAATAACACTCTTAGGAAAGTATTACGATGTTCTCATCCTTCTTAGAAAAAACACGCCATGAGCAAAATACACACTGCTACCTTGTTAAAACTGAATTTCACCTGTGTTTTTAATTAGTTTTCCTAAAGAAACAAAGCTTGTGCAATTACTTTTTTGTTGTCCCTAGTAAATTCCACATCTGCTGGGCAACTTCTAGCTGATTTGAAAGAACGTACCTTTCATTCATTCTTGTATCACTCAAAATCAAGAACTATCAAGAAGGAGAAACATCTTATGCATGTCCCTCCAGGGCGGGGGGGTGGTGGTGGTGTCTTGCCTGTTTCTGAAGTTGTCTTTTGAAAGACAATTCAAGTCCTTTATTTTTTAATTTTTGGACTATCTACCTTGCGATTTTAACAAGATTGTACTAGGAAAGGTTTTGCACTGTACCTCTGTACTTTGCACACATCTCTCAGGGTACACAGACTAAATATCACTGTGAAGCAGGTAGTGAAGAACATTGAAAATAAAATGTGCGTTATCGCTAATGCACTTTTTGTACAAATGCTTGAATACAGTGCAGAAAAATTACCGTGACTTTTCCAGTTTCAGATGTCTGCAATCTTAAAAAAAAGGCATTTGAGGATTTATAAACCCATTCATTGGAGAACTGCTATCCAAAACAAGGTCCAAAGGATCAGTGAAGTGGGATGTGAGAAGCTGGCAGCACTGCACTGACAGAGTAAAGGTTATCCAAGTAACCTTCACTGTATTTGGCCAGTTTCCCAAAACATATGAAAAGAGGGTTTGTTTGTTTTGTCCTTACGTGAAAACCTTCCATTTCCACCCTAATACTTTTTAAGACATATAAAAGTGAGATCTCCAAAAATGCCCGGTACCAGCCTAGCTTTCCTCCCACTGAAAAGGATGGCAGTTTTGCTACTGACTTTGAAGAAAACAGAACAATAATGAGTACTCTTAAAAGTTATTGTTCTGAAAACAGCATTTTGCTCTCAGTTTTATTCCAGAAGTGATATTTGATTTCCAATCTTAATTTTCAAGCTGAAGTTCTCCATTAGAAACATAAAGTAAATATACATTTAGTGACTATTTTAAGCATCCCTATGGAGAAAAAACCCTTTACCATTTAATAGTCCTTCTTCATATAATCATTCATACAGAGCTGTCCATTAAATCAAAGAAAATGGAAGTATGAAAAAGCACGTAAGATCCACAATGCAATGCCTGTATATACATTATTTATACTTATACATATGTATTGTTTAATACCTTCATAAAAAAATAAAGCCTTCCAAAGAAAAAGTGGCCTGAGCCAAAGTCTTTGTCTTTTCTCCATATATCAGCAAAGTCAATGAAGAAAAAGTCTAGATTTTAACCAATGTTCCTGTTTTAGAGCTATCCACATTGAAGAGTGATTGCCTTGCCTGCTTCTTAAAAGTAAGTGAATTTTTGAAGATTAATTTTCTGCAACAGATGCTCTATACTTTCCTAAGACTACAGAACATGGATTCCTTCCTCTTGCAATATAAATGTTGCCTCAGAAATGAAGCTCCAATTCCTCTGCTTACCCTCAAGTCCATCTTGTTTACCCTCCCCTGACTGCTGCTCATTACTTGAAAAAAAAAAATATTACTCAAACTGGCTAAATCACTACAAATCACTTAATAATTTCAGTAAGTTTGAAACACGCAGGGAAAGAAGAATTTAGTTGCTGTTATAACAGGTTTCTACTAATAATGGGAAATATTTCCCATCTACATAACCTACAAAAATCAAGTAACTAAAAATTTATCCTAAATATTTTAATTTCCAAATAATCCAGAATTAAAAAATAGGAACCATTTAAACAGTACCCCATTACTTGGGTGCATAACGCAAATTAACATTTTGGTTGTGTATTAGTGCCTCCAATACATCCATCCCACCTACCTACAGAATTATACACAGAGATGACACAGAAAAACATACATGCTTCCTACTCGTTCTATACACAGTTTGCATTCATATTAAATAAAACATACACAAGCTGTTTAAGTCTGCTGTATTCACCTTAATGTCAATACATGGCTTGACATTGTAAGATATACACAGTATACATGGTGTATTTTTAGGAGCACGAAATGTAACTCCAAAAGACATTAGGTGTTCAATGTATCATAAGCACTTTTAAGAGACCATCAATAGCTTGTCCAGTTTGGGGCGGAAAAAAGAGAAAGCAAGCCTCCTGAGCCCAATTATCTCAAAATTTGTCCTCCTTCATTCAATTTTATCATTCAGTTAGCTTAGAGAAAGATGGATCAGTTGGTTGCGATTCTGTCGACCAGAATGCTAAGACAGTACCTGATTCTTATCTTAGTTTTCACCAAATACAGAGTAGATCCAGTGGAGTCAGTCAAATCGGTGTTTTACAGGAACAATGTAAGTAAGAAAAGATTCAGATCCTGACTATTTAATTCAGACTCAGGAAAAAAGTAAGTCCTTTTTAAGTCTCCAGAGTTTTTCTCATTTGTTTTTTCCAATTGTCTAGGAATACCTACAAACCTGACAGTCCTTTACTCCTATGGTCTGAAATAAGATTCGAAGAAGCTGTATACCTGACTGTCTCCAAAGAAGTGCTTTTTGCCTGCAAATTTCTAGCACAGACAAAAGAACAACTTCACTTTTATGCGGACTGAGATAGAGAGACATAATCAGAATTTGTCTCTCCTGCAACACACAGCTTTCTGTATCATCTTTTTTTCCTCACAAGACTTTTCAGGGCTGTATTTTTAAAATTATTTATGATGGGAAAAACATAGAGGCTTTCACCTTTTCTATTAGGTATGATTGAGACCTGAAGTGACTGCAGATTCGTTTCCTCTGAAGGTCTTTAGCTTCATTTCTTATGTAAAGGAATGTTTGTCTCTCTAGGTATTTCCCATTCATAACTTCTAGCTAATTTCATCTAAATTTGACAGAGCGTCAGCAGTTTCAGTAGATGAAACTCTAGCTAGTTTTGTGGAAATCAGCAAATAAGGAAGCATAGGAAGAGGAACAAAGTGAGTGTTCCCAGTGAAGGAAGGTAATTACACCTCAATCTTTATCCAGCACTTTAGCATGTGAATGGCTTTGCACTAGCCACCCTGTCTGTTGTTAATTCTCCAGCCAAGTAAGTAGGTGATATGAGAAGGATCTGAGAATGTTTTGTAGAGAGGTAAATTAGGATAACAGGATACATTTCAATAGAAAATCAGTCCTCATTAGTTCAGCTGTTTATGAAACAACCTGTTTTACATTTAAATTCCATGCTCAGCGAGCTATTGAGCGCTGTGGTTAGCAGAACAAATAGTGTTTTGACACTGGAAGAGATTGGAAACTGAACCATTTCAAAAGAGGGAAAAATTTAGTCAGAATTATGACAACTCTTTACTGATATAAACCCCAGAAGATCTGTAAAGAGGTATCAGACAGCAATCTGAAAGGCAACTAGTTGAGGGGTGTCATTATGAAAGTAGAGATCTGAGCTTCCTCACTGACCTGAATGAATGCCAAATCAGAATGTCAGGAAGAAGGGATTCAAGACTCTTTCAGTTGTGTTTACAGTTCAGGGTTTAAAACAGATTCCCTCATACCTTTTCAGAAGACGACATTTTCCTTAAAAAAATGAGCTTCATCACATCACATTAAATAATCCAATGATCCAGATAAAGCCCTAAACACCTGCTTTTTACGTCTCCAGCCAAATAACACTGACACTTTGTAATTGCAATTTTTCCTGTTGCCAGGTCAAATGGGAAAAAAGATAAGAAATCTCCTATTCTCCTAGAGCAGCGGTGCTCGTCCATCCTAGGAAAACATGCAACCATATCAGGGAGTTCCCTAAGGCAGCAATCTTCGTAACAAACTTGAAAAAAAATGGTCTTGAATCTTTTAGAAAACAATTTGTTCATTTGATGGTAAAGATCAAATATTTAAATGTCTCATAGTCCAAGAAGGTATTTTGGGCAACACATTTTAGACCTGAAGGATGGCACAGTACTTCCTTTCAATGTAGACAGTTCTTCCCAGTGCTGTGCCTATTCTCTCCACAATACATCCACACACAGCAGCATACCACTGCTCTGCCACTAGTTCAACAACCAGACAAGACAAAGCAGCACCTCCCCTCTGCTTATTCTCCAAATTATATTCACCTTTTCTAACTAGGTTATTTAGAGTTCTGGATGTATATCACTGCAGGTAAGTATTGCACTACGGAAGTATAAGGGTTTCGGTATTTCCCTATTTTGCAAAAATACCTTTCCTGATCCTTTTTTAAGATCACATTTGCTTTCCTGTAGGATTACATCACAGTCACAGTTCATAATCACCTTGCGGTTGACAGTCATACCTCATTCTTTCTGTTCCTCCGTCATTTTCAAGCAATAGCATTTCCAACACATAAAAGACAGTGCTACAATTGCACGTTATGGGGATGATCTTTCCCTTCATACTACACATCTTATTCTTCTGTCCACTATTCCAGTGGTCCACATCATCAGCAACTTTCAGCTTTCTCATTTTTCTTGCCATTACAGTATTTTCAAATCTGGTCTTTGAGGGACCCCAGCATTATTCTCCCTCCTGGCATTCTCTTCAGCTTTACTTATGGATTCACTGCAGCCACTTCTCTTGCCCACCTTTCATTCCTTACTGAAATCCAGATAAATAAGGACTCTCAATCCTTTCCACAATATTAGTTGTAATGTTAGATAGCAGTTTAGTGTAGTACAACCCCTCTTTGGTAAACTCACGATACATTTAATCTCTTTTGCTGTTCACCTCCATGCCTGTAAGCATCCCGTTCCTCAACATATGTTATAAACTAATGCACTTAGAGTAAATTGACAAACAAGTTTGTAGCCATGCAGATGTCTCTGTTCCATTTTTAAAGAGACACCACAGGTACCCTTTTCCAGCCATATAAAACAACCACCTATTTGATAAATTCTAAAAAAATCCTAACCAGTGGATTTACAATTTCATGTGCTGGTTACTTCAATATTCCGATGCAGGGATTATCAGGTCTGTTCAGTTCCAACATATTAAGTTCTTTGCAGTTTACTTCCACCTCAGAAATGGTAATTTCCATTTCTATATATACCCCTTCCCAAGAGCTATCCTGCCTTCCTTACACGCCCTACATTATCATCTTTACTGAAAAAAAAAAAACCAGCAAAGCATTCATTTAGCTTTTGGGCCAGACACAGATCACCTTTAATCACCACCCAATCATTTCTTACGGTGTTTTCCTTTTTCCTGTCTCAGGCTCTCATTACATTTAGAGTTACAGAGCTGTTTACTATGTGTTTTGACTTTCTCTAAAAAGAGATCTACTCTTCTGCACTGGTGACAAACTTGAGCACTGAATGTGTGTTGAAGGACATTCTATAAATAGGAACAACCTCATTCACCAGTGGGAATAACCAAATTAATCCCCCAAAAAGAGAAGAAATTTTAAGGACTTGTGAAACTGGCACACCCTTCAACCTGAAAACGGGGCTATGGAGATCTAGCAAAAATTTGTGTAAAGAAGTAACGGAGGAGGTCCATTCAGTAGCTGTGGAGCTCTTAAATCTATTGTGTATTTTCATACGTAAAACTCTATCTTCACATCACTGGCTTTTAAAAGATTTTGCTCACTCTTTCATTGCAGTGCCTATACGAGGAAAATACTAACGTGAACTTGAATGATTCAGAAAGCAGCTGTGTCGCTGCAAGGTACAACTAAACAGGTTAATTCTCAACTGTATGCACAGGCATACACTTGAGGCCCTTGCAGTTAACTTGTACCAACTGCTGAGAAACAACCAGTACACGTGTTTGTGTCCTATGCTAAAATGCAGTAGGTATGAGGTATTTCACTATTTCACCCCGTACAGCTGAAAAAGGAATAAGCTACCACACAGATACTCTGTTATGGAATCAGGGTAAGGGTGTGGGCAATCAACACATGCAGCTGGCATATGGTATCTTGTTATCCATATTAACCTGCTTAAGTATCAGAATCCTCTAAATCTACAAGGAGGTTATTTTTCTCCCGCAACCATTTTAGTAGCCCTCCGCTGGCCACATGCAAGTATGGCCACTTTGTGCTGGGGAGCCCAAAACCAGGCACAGTACCGTACATGCAGTCTCACAAACACTGAAAAGAGGGAGAATAATCATTTGCCTCACCCTGTTGGCTACACTCTTCCTAATACAACCCAGCATGTAACTGGCCTTCTTTGCTTCAAGGGCAAACTGTTGACCGATGTTCAATTTGCCATCAAACAGGGCCCCCAGGTCTTTTCCTGAAAAACTGCTTTCCACCCAGACTGCCCCCAGCCTGTACTTACTGCACGGGTTAATTCCATCCCAGGCCCAGGACTTTGGTTTTGCCTTTCATTCTTCCCTTCTTGATTTCCTCCTTGTTTTGAGTTCGTTCTTATTTCCCACCTCGCATCCAGACTGTGAGCTGCAGGTAAATACGGTAGGAATCCAGAATTTCCAAGACAGAGATTGAAGTGTGATCCTCTCCTCCTTTCTCCACTTCGTAATCAAGGAATTCTTAGTCATAACATGACTATGCTATACAAAAAATGCATACAGCGTAACATAACTTCTTTCAAACTCTTCATCTATCAGTACACTGCCCTGCAGACTACTTTCACTAATCTTACTTTTCCCTTTCAGAAACTCTCAGGCTTTACTGCAAGATCTTGAAATGCTGTTCAGAGAAAAAGAAAATAGAAAACCCTCTGTCCAGCTACTATCAGTCTTCTTGGCACTGTGTCTTAGCCATCCTTATTTCTTTCTTTTCCCTCTATCTCCTAGATGATGACTAGTAATTTGGTCTGTTGTCAGGAAGTGGAAATAAATTCGGTCCCTTATCGCAGAATGTGATCCTAGACTGTTACTAGTGCTGAGATTCACTCCTGCTTTTTGTTTTAAATTCAAACAGCTACATTACCTTGATTTTATAGCTAATGGGGGTGGGATGTGTCCTATTTCTGAACATGTGCTATTTACAGAACAGTCTCATGTCAGTGCTAAAACACAGAAGGAGTGAGTCATCTGTATCCCGCACATGAAAAACTGATTGCTTCAGTACTTACAAACCCCTTGACCAGCTCTCCTGTTACAGCAACACACCAAGAGCAGCACTGCTATGCATCGCCTGGGTAAGGAGCGAACATGAATTTTCACCCTTACCAGGCATGCCATATGTAGAGCATTAACTTAAACTGGGGCAAAGAAGATTTACATAATAGCTTTATACACTAATCGTATAGTCTTCGGACCTCTACAGTTGGCAAATGAAAAAAAAAAAGGTGTCCCATTTATCAGGATAATTACTCAGGGGATCCCACAACACAAAAGAAAACCCATATGAAATCAGTATAACCCAGCTTTCTACCCCATTCCCAAAATATCTTTCTCAGTCTAGAAAGTAGCATTACGGAAAATTCATCTCTCTTTCACACTGTCATCCAAATACCCTGTAGCAGACACCCCAGGAACATGTGGACTAATTTGAAGCAGTTCAAAGAAGGTAACTGGGAAGAATGGATGTACTGTCTGCAGGCTTAAGTTTGCTTGTTTAAGATTACTTGTTTGGGGAGGAGAAGTACTGTCAGTGAGGAATACAGCAGTGCTAATACAATCCAAATTTAGTGAACTGGGTCGAAAACACTGCAAAATCCCCAGTAAATACTCATAAAAACTATTCTAAGAACAATGCTGTAATCACCAAGACTTAAAGATTTTTATTTATCTATCTTTAAATTGATTTGCGGGTTACACAAAATGAGGAAACTGCAGCACTGGCTGAAGAAAAAAGCCTGCAGTATGCTAATCGCACCCAGCCTTGCCAAGCCACCTCTGTCCTGATCTGCAACAACTCTTCATTTCAGCTCCAGATCTCCCTTGAAAAGGGGTCCTCACTGATGCCAGACAGCGGAGCAGATTAGGGTTGAGCAAAGAGGTCCAAGAGGATAAGAACACCTAACTCACTCACTTGGAGCCGCCCTTGCTGTTGAATATTGCTGTACTGATCCCTTCCCAAAGACAGCCACAGCATTAAAAGCAAAAGCTAAAATTTAACAGGATCCTATTACTATTTACTAAGCACAATCAACTTACATGACACTTGGCAAACCACTGAAAGAGGTGACCTCTGTCCAAGCCAACTTAAAATATGCAATAAAACGAGAGAATATGAATTAAGTATTCAGTACAGTACAGGCAGTGAAACTGATAGTTTTTAATATATGTAACATTATTCTTTTCTTTCGCGCACATAGTGACAGCGGGTTGCAGAGGATGAGTGTTTTAAGGAGGAATTCAGTCAAGAAAAACAGGTTGTTGTTTGCAAATATGTATAAAATAAGAAGACCTTTCTGTTGCATTAGAGAAATTCTAAGCATTAGGGGTGAGCATGAAAAAAGAGGATAATAAGCAAGAAGAACACACAATGATGTTGCAATACAGGGAGGGAGAGAAGAAGGGATACTAAAGGTACAGGCAAAGACTATCGCCAGCTTCATGGCATACTGCTGTCAAATCTCTTGATGACTGTTGGGTAGCTCTGAGCATGGAGGATAATTAGCTCAGTAATCAAGGTACTTCAGCAGACAAACAGTTGTTCTTCTTCCCTCAGTGGGACTATTCATGGACTTAGAGTTATGCATCAAATAAATGATATATGAGTGAGGTGGAAACCAATCAGAGGATATCACAAGTGATTCTTCAACTGAGGCTACACATCTCCCCACTGGTACCCATCCAAAGACAAAGGAGGAGGCTGTGCAAAAGTCTTGTAGGAACTGTCTCCAGTGTAAAGCCAGACGGTTATTCTTTATTCAGGTAAAGACCTCCTTCCCCTATCTACATCACTGTTCCTTTCAGATTAGGTTAGTGCAAGTCACACTTTACAGAACCATAAATCTGCACGATCCACGCACATCCAGATCACAACTATAATACTCCTATGCCTCAGTCATGACCTGTGTCTGTGGTAAAGCTGAGACTCCAACATTCAAGATTTGGATGGTGAGAGGTGTGCCACTGTTTAATTCTCATCACTTCTAATACAGTGTTGCTGTGGTGGCAGGTTATCTGCCCATATACAAAGAGTTATTTGCCTTTGAAGCCCCGAAGAGCTACTGTCCATCTTCTCTAAGGAAAAGGTGGGAGGACGAATGAAAACATGATACAGGCCAAGTCTGGCCCATGAGCTGCCATTTGGATCAAGCTGCTCTAAGTCACATAAAACAGACTCACAGATGAGATGGGAAGTTTTACTACTGAGCGTATTTAGCATATTTCGCATATTTCTCCTGCCTGCCTGCTGATGTTGGAAAACAAAGTTCTGGGCAGCCAAACCTCCCCTTAGTCTAAAGAGCACTTAACCACCCAAGACCAGTTGCATAGGCAAGATGTTTACCCTAAAGGGATTTTCTTCCTCACCCTTTACTATTTTCTGTTTTCCCAGACCTCAGTGTCCAACATGTGCTGGAAAGCTCACCTTTGTTCTAAAATTCTTGGTGCACAGTTTGTGCAACATTCATGCTCTTAAAGAAGGTTAAATTGCGCTCATAAATCCAATACCTTTACAGTCTTGAGTTGGAGGAGGCTACTAACTGGATTTAGGTGGCCTGTACTTATGTTTCATGGAAAAAAAAAAAAAAGGAAAAAAAAAAAAGACATTTAACTCCAAATGGCTACTTCTAAAATATTCTGTATTTATTGTTTATTTAGTAATTCACAACATTTCATCTGTAAACTATCCAGGTGACAAAGTGCTCCTTACTACAAGGCACAGAAGTAAAGTCTTTCAAAGCATACAAACAGAAATCAAAGCTTAGCGAAAGTCTACAGTACATGTGAAAATTTATTTTCTCTTCTTTCATCATTTTATTATACCCTTCTTTCCACATTTGGTTATATACACAGACCTCAACGAACATTAACTTCATGTCAATATCTGCCATCTTTTTGTTACCCACACAGAAAAGATGAATATATGTTGTACTTTCTACTCTGCTTTTTCACTGTGGAAAAAAGTATATTTTTATTAAGACTCACGTAGCATCAGAGAATCAGAGAACAGCCCATGTTGGAAGGGACCTCAAAAGATGATCTAGTCCAGACTTTCATGGGAAAGTGAGGATATAGCAAGCTGAAGCTTACTACTACTATACGTAGTACCGAGTTTAGATTATCTAAGACCCTGTCCAGACACAACACATAACTAAAATAGTCACAGAAATGAAACATTTTAAGAAATGCCATCCAATAAGAAGCACGGAAGAACAAAACAGATTTTCCTGAAAGTATATGAGTAAATGTAAACAGGAAGCAATATTTAAAATGTTCTCCTTCTCCCACTATCTTATGTGTTACTGATAATGCTATAATGGATTCAATAGTATTTACAAACCAAATGACTTGAGACTTCATAAACCAGTACAGCATAAACTCAAATATCACAACATATTACTAAATAAATTGACAGTAACAAGAAAATCCCTGTGACTAGCTTTTTGGTTAAAGATCAATCCCCATTATAAGAGAATTTGGCTAATGTGCTAAATGTGGATAAAATGTGCTATATTGACTATCCTCATTAAAAACACCAGCAGCAGATCTAATAAACAGCAACAGCAGTAATTGGCTGGATGGTTTCAAACAAACTAAGAGCAACCAGAAAATCCCCCGAAAGCAAAGTAGGACTCCTGGATCTGGAATCTGGCAGGGAAACTCAATCCATAAGAGAAAGTCAAATTGCCTTCTCTTGCTAAATGCAGTATGACAGAACTGGTGATAAATAAGTAAGCTCTGTTTTGCAAATTATTGAATGCAAAGCAAATTACTGTGGGCATGTCCTGCAGTGGTCTACATCCTACTTCACTGACTATGTTGATTACCATTTTATGAGTACAGACAAGTCCTTTACTTGTTCACAATTTTTTTTCCCAGAATAATTCTGCTTCTCACTCCAAGATATAGCTGAGCTCCTGCTTGCTGTTCTGCATAATAGTCTCTTTTAGTAGTTCTGTACCACTTAGTTTTGCAGCTATTCAAGCAGCAGGACTTTCTAGAGATTGCTATTTCTCCCAAGGTTAAAATAAAAACCATACCTGTGTTAGGAAAAATGACAAATGTCCGCAGAAATCCTGGATGGACTGAATATGCCAACTAAATGTTGCTGTATTATAACCAAGTACCAGTTAAGTGAGGAAGACCTTACATAGCTCTGCCAATTATTTTCCCACCTTGCCATACAGAATCATGTAGTTTCCCAGAATCAGCTTCTATCCTGAAATAAAACTATCCAAATGGAAAATCATCCAGGCACAAGATAAAATTTAGATTTTGCCCATTTGTCCGACTTTTCCAGAAAGCCTTAGGTGAACAAATACTGATTTCTCTAGCTCTCTCACTCTCTACATTGTTTTTCTTGTGTTCGTAAATGATGAACAAGCCAAAGAATTCTCATCTTTTCCTTTCCCTTCAAAAAATAAAAATAATAAATAGTTATCATGGGAGAATCAGGCTGCCACCTGACTAACCAAGGGCCCTCCTGAGCACACGCAATGTTTTCATGCTGATAACATAGAAAGAAATAATGTACGTTCCACAGAACAAGTTCCCAGGAGATGGGAATGCTGCTGTTTAACTCCTTCAAAGGCAAGGATACGGGAAACACGCATGAAGCTGCCCTTCTACCATATGCTCCTGGGCATAATTAGTCAACCACAAACTTTCCCTTGGGAATGACAGACAAGAAGGGAATGTGATCACTACATAAAATAGGAATGAGCAGGGTCATGGCAGTGAAGCAAGGAAATAACAAACTTCCTGACTTGCCAGGGAATTTTTTTCTGCAAGGTAGCAGATAATGTGTAAGAAATAGATGTGCAAGGACCAGCATAGACTGACGCACCCATTTTCTGTCAGCACTGCCAAAGTTCCTTTGGGCTGGAATACAGGAATGGTTTTAGGTGATTAAAAAACACCCTAAGTTGCATTTCCACAGCTCTTTTACAGTTTTCTGAAGTTCAGAGGAGGTTCCTTCCTATGGTCACAAATCATAAAGGGTTAAAATATGGAAAATAAAACACATTCCTGATAAATGGTAATTAGTGCTTGGCCACCCCATGAGCTGGTCTCACTTGTCACACCTCCAGCTGCTCCCGAATTTTTGAGTAATTCCAATTACAGTCAGACCCCTATGACAGACAAATACTAAGGCAATGCCACCCAGTATTTAGTTTCCCTACATCTGAAAGTGAACAGTTCCTGCCAACAGAAACTTCCAAAGACTTTTTTTAAGTGAAAGCAAGTGTCTCTGAGGACAGACTGCAAGTTCCAGCAGGCCTAATAGTTTTGTCAGTGGCAGTTACTGACAGGTATGCTAAGAATCACTGAATTCAGTACTGTCTGTTAAGGCACCTGCCTTTTCTGGGTGTATCAGCCGGGAAGAACTGAACATGGGGGCTACAATTAATGACTAGTTTGAACATTTTTGAACGAATGAACAAGATACTTATATTCATGACTAATGTTGAGGAAACCAAACTGATCCCTTTAACATGCCTTAGTTCTTGTTGAGCTCTTCATACTTCATGTGGGCTCTTTACTGGCATTTCCCTCTGGATCTGCTGATAATATACCCAACTTCATAAACAGGATGGCTGACAACTGGTCTATCATGTGGCCTGGCCTCTCCTCCTAAAAATTCTTACTGCTCTCTGCAAGGGCACTCGCTTCACCAAGATGGGAGTTAACTCATGTAATACTAGATAGGATTTATTTATGTCAGTTTTTGCAGCTGTAAAATATATTTTTTTTTCTTGCTTGCTCTTTTCTAGTACTTCTTTTTAGGACAACTCAATTTATAAATCAGATCTACATAAAGGACATTCAATAAATCTAGAGCACGGGCCTGAAGCAGGGTGGCGGTAGTGGCAGACGACTGACAGGTAAACAGGGTAAGATGGTTAAGACGAATCATTGAAACAATGGTTTTATTGAAAATCTCAAAATATTTGTTATTTTCTTTAACATGAAAAACTCAAGCAGTTAGGTTAATGCACAATCTCAGTTTTTAGAAGTATCTATGTAGCATATTCTGAAAATGTAACCCAGGTGTCCCAGAAGGGCTCTGAACTAAAAGAAAAATAAAATGCAGCCTGCTTTAAAAATAAGCAAACCCACACGATATCATAATGTATGACTCATTTTTATTTTTTAATTTTTTTAAGTAACTGGTGAGAGTTAAGTGATAGATACTCAAGTATCTGAGCTTCTGAAAAAAGTTCACTTGAGATCAAAGAGAAAGAAAAACGTGAAAAAGTCACACTGAATGGAAGGTATGTTTGATGCTTCTGCATACTTGTAGAAGACGAAACCAAGGAGCCCTTTTGTCCAGTAGCCCACTGCATTCATCCAGGATGCTGGAGACGCTCATTTGGCTCCTGTTGCACACACTTATTCAAAATACCAGAGTATCCCATGTTGATGCTGTTGTACTTTGCATATGTAATGCAACTTCCACTCAGGTAGGAAATAAAACCTAGGCATCCCACCTCAGAGAAGAGCAACATAAACCATGGAGAAACCCAAAGGTGCACGTCCTTCTATCGCTCTTGGTACAGCAAAGAGAAATAATCTGTTCTGCGACGGTTATCACAGTAATACTGCCTGCTATTTTCGATCAGTTTAAGTCAGTCTAAAACTGAACCATCACCGAAAGCTGCAGTGTTGCCTTCCTTCTTGCTTCAAGTTTCCTATTTCTGCAAAACTTCTGTGAATGGAAGCAAGGCTGCCTTCTAGGAGTTTGGCACAGTACACTTCAGACGAAAGAGACATGACAGAGACGGATGGCCCAATTTGACTGACAAAGTTGCTTCCAAAGTTGCTGCCACCAACTGCCACCAAACTGCTGCCTCAGTTAGTCACCAACTGAGCAAGCTGAGCCTCAGTCAACTGAGTTTAAAGGCACAAAAGTCAAAACTCCTTGCAGTACTTACCCATTGTCTACTAGATACTATGACAAACTTCAAAAATAGGAGAGTCCAGATTTTCAGACACACTGCTCCTAAATCAGCTTTAAAGGCACAAACACACATGGCTATTTCTCTTACCACTTTCATTCTTTTGGTTTCGACAAAGTTATTTTTCTCCCTAGTACCTGTAACAAAAATTGGAATTAACTCAGCTCCATTTTATGTACTTCCTCATTCATGCTTACCAAAATGATTGTATCAAACACAGAACAATAACTGTCTGCCTGTTTCTTTGAGCGATACTGCTCTAGAATTCACATTTGTTAAGTATGCCAGAAGAAGGAGCATAAATTTCGTGTGGATGCTACAGCAAATTTTATTTTCTGTGATTCTGTAATAGTATTTTTCAACAACTGAGCTGTAGTAAAGAAAAACACAAACATACACACACATATTATATGTACACACACACAAACACACACAAGCATGCACCTGCACATACTACAGGGAATCCAACAAATATTCAGCTTCAGTTTATAACAATTAGGTAGTAAGGCTACTGAGACTATTTAGCAGTGTTTTAAAACTTTTTAAAATCTGAAAGAGATTTCTTATCCTACTTGTGCTCTCAAAATATGTTCCGTGACATTCCATGTCACACATTTCATTCCATTAGAATGATGTGGCTTGAATTTAGCCGTTTTTCGACATACACCAAATGGTTACTTTACTGATATTTATGCAATTTAATTTCTATGTAGTACTTTGTTATCAGCATTTATGCACTATGCAGCACGTATAACTGGGCAAACTTTTACTGTTCAGAACAAGGAGACTCACAAAACACAGAGTCCCATTCCAACATGATGTTTTATTTACCTCCTTAAAACACCATAAACTCACAACTAATCGTGTTAGTGGAATAACTTCCTTAAAACAGTTTGAATATGCCAGTCTTCAATTCACCATGTTCTTCATCAACTCTACCGCTGTGATTTACTGATGTAGGATAAAGAACAGTTGATAAGGAGTTCACAAACCCTAGCAAAACCTAACAGTGTTACCTCTAAACTAGCTGAATGTAGGAAAAACGCACAAGGGCTGCACCAAGGGCTAAAGAAATAAAGAAGAGAGGTCGGCAAATCATGTATTTCTCTCAAAAATAATTTATAGATGCCAGAAGGAGGGACAGTGGTTTGCTAACTTAAAAGTGCCTTCTATTTGCCCTTGTCTTTCCTTCTCCCTTCCCGTTGCCATCTGCTGTCCAGTCTAGTCACTTTTTCACTCTCTTCTGTCCCCCTGCTATTACAGTTACCTTTTTCTTCCCATGATCTCCCTCAGCCATTCCAAGATTACGTCCACAAGTCCGCTAGAAGTACTTAACAAGCAATGAGTTTTCTCAAGTTAAGTCTCAAAACTTAACTTAGTCCTGGGGTTTGACCAGAACAGAAACATCTAGAATCGAGACGAGTCTTTACTCCCTTCCTCCCTCACTCCCCATCTTCAACTTCTCTTGCTCTCAAGCATGGGCCCTGAATAGAAGCCTCCGCCTGATACCGTAAGGAAGAGCTACAATTGAAACAAGGAAGTACCTGCACTTGAAAGATGACATTATTATTTGACATCTCCACTGTTGTACTTAGGCAAGCATTTATATTATTCTGAAGTCTCCTAGGTGGTGGTGATTTTCAACCCTGACCCTCAGTTTCTACAAATCATACAAACACTCCACAAAATCACTGAATGAAGATCTACACTTTTATTGAAAAGTAACTTCTAGTCTTTACTACAGCAAAAAAAAGCTTAAAAATTCAAATCTTAAAAGATTAAGAAAAGAAGGCAATTAATAAAGGCCCAGTACTTGTTTCCATGGTTTTGAATGCCATCTTTGCTTTTCGGAGAGAAAGCAGGAATGTGATTCTGATCTGCAACTCTGGAATTGACAGTAACACTGTAAAAAGAAAAATGCAATCCTTCCGCTCACCAAGGCTACTGCTGCCTTTCAGTAAAAATTACGTCTGCAGACTTAGGCCATGAGGATAATTATGTTGTAGCAAACTGGATTCTTGCTTAGCGCAAGGCAGAGAAAAACTGTTAAATAAGACTCCATTCCTGCAACATGGAAGTGCAGACAGAGAGTTTCTATTAAGACTGGAGCTTTGGTTCCAACTGATGAGTTTAGGAAACTGAAAAAATTTCTAGTTACACATGAACCAGGAATAACACAGCTTGAGCTTTGAGATCCCACCCTGCAGTTTTTTTGTATTTCACACTAACTTCTAAGCTCAACAAACTTGTTCTAGAACTCACTAGGGGAAAAGCATAAGCCCATTAATATCACTTTTATAGAAATTTTCTGGATCTGTCTACACGTTGCAACATTTATTCTTCACATTTCTTACTGCAGATTTACACATTCTTAAATGAGATTATTGTTTCACAGTTCTCCTGGGCTTTATAGAAACAACCCAAATATCAAATTTCCCACACTTCCTATGTTACAATAGATCTTCCATCAGTTCAGAGCACACTAATTGTTGGTATCTTAAAGAAATATCCCCGAGCCCTTGAAACCAAAGGCTAGATAGCTACGGCTTTGATCCTGGTGACACATTTTCAAATGCTTACATCATCAAGAGTAGTCCGCTCTCTACAAGATTACTTTCTTTACTGAAGTGAATGTGTGGTTTATGTGTTTGCAGAACTATGACCTAAGTGAAGAGGAACTGCATTCTGAATATTTTGTTATCTCAGTGTTGCAGCTCTTGCAATTACTACGAGTTGCCTGATATTTGTTTTTCTTCTTCCAAATCACAAGAGCTTTAAGAGCTTGAAGAACTGAACCATAACAGCTCAAAACCCCACATGTAAATAAGAAAAATCTATTTAAAAATTCAATGTTTTTTTAGGAACCTTCTGATTTTAAATCTGACATAAGAGTGTGCTGCAAGGACCGATCGCATCTCTCAGTTTACACATGGATTCTGATAGCACCTGGGGAACTTTCATGAAGTGTATTTAATATTTTCCCTCAGCCCCCATTAACCCTTTAAATAAATAGCTTACAAAACCTTAAATAGAATTTCCTGGAACAATGAGAAGCTGTGTTTCTTTTTTTTTTTTTTCCAGTTAAAAAAAGGAAAAAAGATAACACTGCTGGAACAGGAGCAAAAGCAAGTGTCATTTATGGGAGTATTTGTTCAAACTTTACCTCCTCCAGTCAAAAAAATTAAAACATACGTTACCCTACATTACACTATTTTACATTTCTGTAATCAACTGATACAGACAAAATACTGAACTTCACTTGTCACTTCCCCCTAAACCCAATACTGTCCTCACTTCATTAAACTTCTACTCTTCATTGGGTATGTGGAAACAACAGCTGCTCTTGAGACCACATGAAATTCAAACAGCTCTTTCAGACTTTGAGAGGTGGAATCCACCATAGAAAAAATAAAAATACTGAGATCTCATTGTAAATTACCACACTGGTCAAATTCAGTATTCAATAACAAAATATGAACCATCACACACAGTTAATCAAGACTTTTTTTGTCCAGTGTTCTGTGACCTGCCAAGTCTAGAAATATTCAGCAAAAGAGCGTGAACACGCTCCAGACAAAGTTTTCAAGGCCTCCTACTAGTATTGAAACTGGAAAGAGAACTCAGATTAAACTTAATCAGAGCTATTCAAAATTTAGCTTTATGTGGGGTTTCAGTTGTTTACTAAGGCTGCAATTGCTGACACTCCAACAAGAATTTAAATATTGACAGGGGACTACTCAAAACAGATTTATGAAGACAGCTGATGAGACATTAGTGATGAATGATGATTTTGGAGCCTAGTTTTTGCCCATTCTGCTTTCACAATCCCAAGAAGAGTAGCGCCATTTCAAGTTCTTAGAGATCAAAAGAAGAAATACAAATGCACAATTGTATTTTAGGTGGGAAAACAAGAATGGACAAAGAAAACTGATTTCTTCTGTAGGCTTTTCTTTTCCATATCAGCATTAGCTTTTCAGCAAGGTCCCCTGGAACCCAAATACCGTATCTAACCAAAAGCCACAGACCTTCCTACCACTGCAGATCCCTCTGGTGCTCCAGAAATGGATTTAAACTCTGTACAATTTTTTTTTTCCTTCCCTTCCTCCCCAAAGTTTCCCATGCACACAGGTCCTGCTGAATCCCCTGTATTTGAAATAGATTTAGAATCTCCTTTGTGAATTCCCCAATGCTAGGAAGAAAATAAAAAGCTATTATATGAATCTTTAACTGAGTATTGCTATGGCAACAAACATAATTCAGAACTTTTAAAGCATTTTCTAATGGGAAGTATTTATACAGACAAGTTAGTACATGGCTTTAAAACACTCAGAAATGTGTAATCAATCAGGAAGGATTACTGATGAAAAAAGACAAAATGAATTTCAAATATAGCATTAAAAGGTTTAAACCGCTACTGTTTGATCTAGTACTTAGACAGGACAATGATGATTATAGCAATGGTTGCTTGACCAGGTAAATGAACAAGCACGGGTTTGGGAACTGAAGTGTAGAAATTTCTACAATGATCAAGCAATGAATTCAAATAGAAGAGCTGTAAAATGGCACTTCCTTCTCTCGTTTGATCTTCCACAATGTTTACAATTATACTTTAGAGCAACTTTCAGTGGCATAGAAACTCCTCGTTAACCTGCTTCACTGACAGGTTAAGATTAAAAACAATGATGGCTTTCTAGGAAAAGCAATGGGCTGTGACTCAAGAGATATGAGTTCTATCTATAACTCTGGGTCAAGACCTACACAATTTCGTTAAATCACAATTGTTTCAGTTTCCCATCTATATAATGAGATAATACTAGCTTTCCCCTGATTCTTGGTCCAGCTTTCCTTTTTATTAGGTCATGAACTTTTCCAGGCAAGAACTGTTTTTACGACATGGTTGTAGAGAGACATCGCACAGATTACGGTCAGGATTTCTGACTGTTACGATCAGCAGGTTTCAAACTGTGTATCACAGTTAAAAGGTTGGTAGTAAACTCAAGTGTTGACTGTGGCCCTAATGATCCGAAAGAGTCTGGCTGCAATAATCTAAATATTATTTGGAAGTGGAATTGAGAGGAAAAGGTGACAACACATGTAATCACAATTGGTTTTGATCAATAAGCTTCATCTGTGTTACAAAGAGCATACTGACCACCCGTCTGCTCACAATAGAGGGAGCTGAGAAGCAATCTGTGCTATTACCTCTTTTCTCCTGTCCTCCCCCTCCTTCCCTTTCTATTTTCAGAAGGGCTGAGCCTAAAAATCGGCACATAGCACGGCACTGCTTAAATGGGATTTTGTTTAGAGAGCCTCTGCTTCAACAAAAGGTTTAGAGAAACTCCTTATTGCAGTTTGCACACGCTGATTTCATAGACTTGAGATCACCATGGTTTTATGCTATATACTGTATATATTACTATATATATTACTGTTTCTGATTCAACTATGTAATTATTTTTAGAACATACAAAAGTTGATCTATTCTATTATTCCTTCGACATTAATTCTAACCTTCCAAAGGACATTTCAAATTATTTCAGTAAAGCCAGACATCAACTGCTACTTGTGATCAAATGAACTCCATGACCCTTCTCCAACCTAGCAAGGCAATTCCAATACTACCACATATATCAGCAGGATGAAGGGAACACAGTCCTTTGAAGAATGCAAAGTAGAGACTCGAGAGTTAGCAGTATATAGAGAGTAGGGCTTTATCAGTGCATCCGATTGCCTTGCTGTAGCACCCTCTACTAAACTAGTCTAGAAATCACACCAAGAAACAGGGCAAAGAACAGTTACCTGCTACAGCAAACCACAGTACAATTAGTATGTATTCTCTTGAACTACAAAATAATTACATTTCTGTCACTAATCTAACCAAAATGAGAACTAAAACATGCCCAATGCTTTAATTGCAGCAAGTCTGTAACTCATTCTGCCCCAAATTTGCAGCACTCGGCACTTGCTCGGTTGCATTTATCTGACAACACTGCTTGTTATGGCGGTCATTGATGAACTTTTCCCTTTCCCAACTCATACAGCAAGCATTGATTAAAACAGTGTCACTTTTAAATAGCACAAATAATAGCTGTAAAAAAGCTGCAGTGGGGAAATTTTCCAGACTCAAGAAATCTGCTTTTAAAATAAAATAATTCTCTTCTAACAGATGCTGAGAAATGGATTTTTTAAAAAAACCGTTTACATAGGACACACGCAAATACATTTTTTTTATTTCCTCTGCAGCTGCAGCCAAGAAACTATTCCCAGATCTTTGCTGAGATAGTTGGTGATTATCACATGCAAATAAAAGAAACAAACATAAACACACTGTATGCCACATTAAGTTCTATTCCTGATAAAACTTTTGAGGGACAGAAACGCAGTCAAATGAATCAGGAAAAGACACAATCTGAACTAAAAAAAGTGGGGAAAATTATTTTACGCTATTGAAAAGAGCATTACAAATGAAGCCTACTAGGGACAGTGCCGGTTATGCGGTATGGCCACCGTTTGTCGTTCTCTTGTCAATTCTACACGATCAACATTCATCACTCTAGAGTTCCGGCTTTCAGCATCTCATTACTTTTACTTGAGAAAACTTAGTATAAATGGGCCCACATTTTGTAATTTCATGCAAGTCTGATGCAAAATTTCTATTCTGACCTCACAGTATGAAGAGAAATAAAATTCTTTTTTATTTAAAAACAAACCCAACTGCCAGTTTAACAACACAACTGCAAAGAACCCTTGATGAAGCAGAGTTATGTCCAGCAGTTGAAAAGACAAAATTAAAAAATAGTAATAACAAAAGAAAGCCCCAAACTTTTTCCTCCTCCTCACAAGCACAACCTTCCAAGGGTTAATCTGACAAACTTCAATGCAGGAGTTGCAAATACTGAATAGTGGGGATTTATTTCAAAACTGGCCTTTTTAGAAAATATTCATCAATAAAACAAATTCTTCAAATCCTCTCCTCCTTCCTGCTCACATACAGATATTGTCCTCAATATCAACATGAAAATCTACTATAGAATTACTGCACAAGAAAAAGACCATACTGCAAATAACAAGAAAAAAAAAAAAAAGAGGCATAACTTAAAAAAAAGCACAAATGGAGCATTTGTAAAAAGGAGTCTGTGCTGTTCTTCCCCCCTACTTGCATATGGGAGGCCTTCAGTCCCAAAGCAATCAGATATTGTGTGGGCTGCAAATCATACTTCTGTAAATATATCAAACAAGATTTTGTTTCTCTTTGTGCTTCAAAGAATCTCTCATGCTCATGTTGTTTATTTTTAAAGCATGTGCCTGCACTTATATAAAGTATATTACGAAGATAGTTACCTGATAAGTACATTTACTTTGGAGTAATTTTTACTTTGCATCTTCCATCTAGCCTTTCATGACCCATTTTTATCCCACTAAGTTGATGAGGAAAGGTCAGTGAGCACGGGAGCAAATTTGGTATTCTCAGCTGAGTGCCACATTAAAGACAAAATTGACAGCTGCAAGAAGATAAAGGGTAACTCATTTTCACTTGGTTAACTCTGCAGACAAGAGCTGGTACAGAGTACAGAAGAAACACTAACTTTCCCCAGTACTTGTCAGACAGTCATTCGAGAATCAGACCTAACAGCAAACAGATCAGAGTCAGTAAGACTGGTTTGCCTACCTGGGGACATTCAGGAAAATTAATTCATGTTATCTACACATGTGGAATTCAAGTAGATTGGCTAGATTACATTTAGAGGCTGCATGTACACCCTTGCTCAAGACCTCGAGAGAGCTCAACTTGGTTTGATGTAATTCAGTTGGGAAGAGAAAGTATCCACATAAAAGATTTAATGAAGTTAAACCAAATTCTTTAAAATTGACATGTTTAGTAATACAGCTCAGTTTTCCAGTGTCTCCATGTATGTAATCCTTGACTTCATATATGAAATTTTTATAGAAACCTGGGCTCACGGGGATACTTTCTTGTTAGATTCACGTGCTAGAGTTCTAATTTATAGCCCTCAGAATAAAAACCCGTAAGTAACCACGCATTCTCACTCATTGCTTGGAAATGAAAACAAACTGCAGTCGGTTATATGAAGCCTCTTAGGGGAGTAACTGTGAGGGAGAGAGAGATTTGATGCTCATAAGCTAACTGCCTTTTACTCACTGCTTTAGGACATGGAATTGAAAGTCATGGAATGGGAGTAAAATTCACATCCAGCCAGCGTGCTTAGCTAACCAACACCAACAAGTTTTGCAACTCCAGGGGAAAACAAAAATGCACCAGAAAAATCTCTCCATGGGTTTCAACAGTTCTTAACTGTCCTGCTAACAGATGCAACATGCTTGTACCAAAGTGACTGATGTGCATTGCGTACACGCACATTCAGGTTTTAGTGACCACGTACGCAAGAACCAGGACCCCTGGACTAGTCAGTGCTTCACTGCTCAAACCCCCAGACTACACTCTGCTAGGTTAAATCTAGTTTTTGTCTATTTGCAGAGCCTTTGATGACACCTCCTAACTGTAACTTATATCTGCCATGGCTTTGCGTAACTTCACTCATGCAATTATTTATATGGGTTTCAGATTCTTTAAGGCTCTGCCCAGAAATTTCCTTATGCAGCCAGGACAGCCAAGTTATGTTCTCACATGTTGGCTTGGATGTGAAAGACTGGAAAACATGCACATTCTTAAATTTTATCTATTTGTACATGTATGTATGCTTGCAAGCATATGCACATAATTAAAGGCACAGCATCACAGTTGCACCTTCAGCTGTACCTTTTTTTTTTTTCCCCTGGAGAGATTTCAAGCCTCACAAGATGGAATATAGATGACAAGAACCCTGTATTTCTCTCAAACATAACTATGGATTCAAGATCCATATATGATGTCAATTATTGGAGGGGAGAGCAAAGCAGCAGGTTTAATCAAATTCGCCTCCCAACAACTTTGAATTTTCTTCCCCTATGTTAATACAAAGGACAAGGAAATTTTTTCAACTATACTTTATTTCCAAGAACCAGAATGACAGTTACCTATTTGATTGTTAATTATCCTCTTTATTTTAAAGAACTTCAATTTTAGTCATTTATCCTGACTTTTAATTAGATTCAGTAGTTAAAAAAAATCTCATCCATGAAACACTGCACTTTTCTTTTAAGCTTGAACAGGGGGAATTTTCAAATGCATAGACATAAATCAGGAATTCAATTCCTACTGAAAGTCACTGGAAATTAGCGTTCTGTCTGGGGCTTTATCTTTATGTAATTTCAGTGAAGATATTTAAGCAAGAACCTAGAACAACATTAGCCTGAGCACTAATGTAATTCAGACAGCATTAGTCTAGGAACTAAGGGTCGTATTTGGATCACTGACTACACTTGGTGACTAAGTTGTCATTAATGCTATAACATCTCCCGTGAAGAGAGGAGCTAGCGCTCAGGCACTCACTATCCAGTGCTGTCAGGTCATGGCTTAAGGAATCAGTGAGAGAAGCACACACATCTCCTGAGTTCAAACACAGATCTTTTAACCAGGGCAGGCCTTCCGCACATGGCAAAGAACTACCGGCTTCTGGAACTGATTGAGAGTTGCACAGGGAGATGCATTTGAATCTGACTTGTCTAAGGTATGCATATACCAACACTCCTCCAAAAGAATCCTTCCCACCTAAACCTGGTTTTGGAGCTTCTGTGAAGACATACCTGTTGTAACTTTTGAGCATTACATAAAAAGTAGGCTGAGAACTCCCCCAAAACCGAAATAGTCCTAGTAACATTCTCCAATCAACATTTTACTAAAAATGTGGTATTTCCATACATGCCCAAAAGGGCTCACCATTATTAAGGGTGTATCCTTCTTCAAAAGTTACCTATGGCTGAGAAAAGACAGTTAAATGTATCTGCCCTCTTCTTGCTCCATTGAGTACAGACCGTCAGAGTATTCTCAGGATAAGAACAAATTCCTGTCCCCTCCCCAGCTGCTCCCAGCCCTTCTATAATGAAGGCATCCTTTTGGGAGGAGAAGGGAAAAGGTCATTGGCCAGCTTGGATTCATGGACACAGAATTAATGGTAGTATTCATTTGGAAGAAACCACTATCAAAAGAAAACTGTGGAGCAAACTTTCATGCTGATACTGTCTTTACAAAAAGGATAGTAAACTCTGTTACTTAAATCAAAATACAATTTATCTAAACCTTCCTGTTTACAGGAGGATAAGGAACAGTAACAGAGGAAAGTAGGTAAAAACACAAGATGTGACCATTTCTGAAGGTACATCAGTAGTCCAAGGTAGAGAACAACCATTTTGCTGGGCACCTTTCCAAATCCTGAGAGTCAGGTAGAATTACTGACTAGCTTTTCCTCTTCCAGGAACCAATGAAGTAGGTCAAAATGAGGCAATCTACTTACTGGCTACTATGTCTAGTCATATGACTAAATAATAAAACTCACCAAGGTGTAACAGAGATATCACAGGTCAGAGGAACAAATGTCTTTTTGGTTTTGACACCTGTGGCATGGTAAAATGATATATTAATATAATTCCTAACCATTTTTGCCTGTACAGGACAAAGTTAAATTTTATGATGGAAAATACTCTGATGCTCTCCTGCAGCAAGAAATAAACACAAAATCTTCACATTGATGAAAAAGAATTGCACTATGTGACTGTCTGATCATCTGCAGACAATCATATTTGATAGGTATATATGATAAGATATATTGGTTTGTAAGACAATTCCTTAGTGTTACATACCATCTATATAAATAATTTCCCCTGGAAGAAGTTGCGGTAAACAGCTTCTACAGCACACACACACTGCAGCTACGTACATATGCATAGGACGAAGCACAGAGAAAGTTGCCAGCTTCAAAGAAGAGAGGGCAGAAATGGAAGCTTACTCACAAGTCATACATACTGGAGGTGTGAGGTAGGAGGGAAGAATAACAGCTCATCCTGAAAACAAGGATCACCGCACACTCCCAAAATTGACACTGAATATAAAAATAATAATACAAATATATATTTATACATATAAATATATGTATAAAGAAAAGATCCAAAAAGTTGTCTTTGATCTGACTAAAAAGGTAACATCATGTACTGCTAAGACAGGCAAGATAGAAAGGCAGATCAAAATTTTCCACATAAAGGGGAGAAATCGTTTCAGTGACTGAAAGAACTGTGCATTACACCGTCACTATAATGAGTATCTAATAACAGCTATAACCCTGCCAGCTCCCAGCCAGGAAAACCGATCTTGGCAAATTCTCCAGTCTAAACTGGCTGCATTTGTTTTAAAACTTTTAGTACTGGGAAACATTCTAGAAAGTTGGATTATAATATCACTTTCTTTAAAACAATTGTGTATTATAGATTTGACAGGCTTTGCCAGTAACAAATACACTCTCCCACTCACCAACTGTGGATAAGAAATTTTGCAAGGCAAATGGACACAAGATTTATTGCCTTCTGCAAATCTTAAGCTTTCATTTACATACATATCTACATACATCATAAGGCTGCAAAGATACTCTGAGCCTTGCTGTATGACCATCAGTCCCTGAAGCTAGAAAGGCAGCCTGAGACAACAGAAAGAAAGAGGCGTGAGTGATTTTTTTGCTTATTGAAGCAGCCTGGTTTTGCCTTTTCAAATCAGATACAGGCCTAAAACTTCCACAAAGTATCAGCTCTCCTTTTGATCTCCTGAATTAGCGTATTTAACAGAATGGCCACCAGTACTTGATGAAGTTTCCACTTCCTAAGGGAATTCAACTTGGCTGGCTGAAGGACAGAACTTTAGAACTCACATCAGACATTAAAGAGATGAAAGGGCCTACCCCATGGTACTCTGTCAAAGGTGTTATGGAAATATCTCCCACTGCATCAATATTTCATGTCTCCTAGCCCCAGAGAGATTGCAAAGCATCCCCAACAGTGGAAAAAACACCTTTTTTTTTCTTAAAACAAACTGAACACTACTTTAAGAATCCATTGTAAAATTAGGAAGCTTCTCACAATTATTCCCTTAGTTTCCCATCCTTTGCCATCATGAACAATACAGTACCAGTCAAATCCTCCCTTTAGAGATCACACAGTACACCAAGATTAGCAGTTATTTCAGTTCTCGTTTGTTTTATTATACAGCTTCACAGAGTGCTACGCATACAGGTAATGCTTTTCACTTCAGCTTAGCTGACCAAATACTTACAACTATTTTACTGACAAACATCACTTCAGTGGCACAGATGATGAGCCAAGTTCCTTATTTTTCCTTTTAGGCTTCTCTGGAAGCAGTTTCTTTACTATGAATACTGGCAACTTTGCTTTGTCTAGTAATTGAAATACTAAAACATCTCACTTGGTTTCCTTTAAAGCACAAGCAAGTTTTAGTGCTCATAAATGAGGCGGCAGTGATGAAAAATCTAAGTACATTGTCAAAAAGACAACAGGCCAAATTCCTCACGTACACTTTAAAACATTATAGGTAACTTTCACTTTCCCCCCAGCAAACAAACAAATAAATAAATAAAATCCACCTTCTAAGGCAGCTGCCAGGTGTCCTGTAGTTGGCAGCACTTTCCCTTCCCTCATTGCTCGTTATCTTCCTCAACCCGCAGTACTGCAAGCTTAAATCTTTAATCTTACAGACTCTTACACACCCTGCCAGCAAACGCTACTGAATGCAATTCTCCCAAATACATTTTGAAAACGTACCTAACACCCTGCAATGCAAAAAGACGTTACGCGAGTCCAGTATCTCCTGTCTCCCTTCTCTGTTACATTTTCCACCAGGAGTCTCGCGTCCCCCTCCCCAGTTTACCAATATTGGCAGAGAAAGGCAGCTGCCTGCAACTTAATACAAGTCGTTAGGCAAAAGCGTGTCCTTCCTTTGCTGCAAACGGAATAATCCATCACAGAAAGAGAACACTCAAGAAAGCACTGCTTGAAAGGGGAGAGAATTAAGAAAGGGAAGAGAAAGAAGCCCATAAAACACAACAGAGGAAAAGTAAAACATTTTTTAAGATGCACTTTAAAAGTTTACAGGGATTTGGCTGCAAAAATGTTCCTCATCTAATGCAGTCTTGACTTAGCAGTCAGCTAGCAAAAAGGCTAGTTTTCTGACTGGCTTAATCTAAGTTGTGCCATGAGCAAGAGTTGACTTCTTGAGGTTCCTTCCAACCCAAATTATTCAACAAATCAATGATAAACATTAAGAGAGTCATAAGATTTGCTGCTGGACATCTGGAGACCTGGCCGTATAAGACAATCAAGCAAATGGCTCTACAGGAGGAAGGGAAGACTAGGCACTTTTGGGGGAGCTCTTCCAGGAGTCTCAGGTTGACAGAAAGATACATATAGCTTTGGAGATGAAGTTGTATCTATCTAGACACAATGGTTAGGAACAACAAATATGCTTGTAGATGACTAGTTACTCTAAAAATACTTTTTGCCTTCTACTTTTGTTCTATACTTAAAACTGTTTAAGAAGACATTATATGCACTACTGGTCACATATTTCTGAAGAAAAGAATGAAAGTATGAGGTTAGGTCAATCCAGTGGTTAAGGAGGAAAACCATCAGAAGCATTATAGCCCAGAGCTAAGACTCAGGGGATTTGAAATTCCACTGAAGGTAAAAACATTGGATTGAACTTTTGAGACAAGACAGGGAACAGAGGTACGTACGCCCCTCAAGCCATGAAAACCAGCTGTCAGGATCAACAGTGGAAATGTGGGTCATGGTTAGTATATTCAAATATGACACAAAATTGTGGTACACATTTTCTTTCTCCCTTTTTTTAAGAGCAGTGTTTCTGGTTTTATATTCAGGAAGCCATAAAGGAACAACAGAATCAGCATTGCTACTGATTTGTTAGTCCAACTAAAATGATGAGGTTGACTTACTCATCTGTTGCAGACAAATATATTAATCTAAGGAAAATTCATAAGATACGTTTGGGGTTTTTTTAAAGTGTCTTAAAAGTCCATTTCTTGCTCTTTGCTCCTCTCTGAAGGTGGATAATGAAACCCAGTCAAGTCAGATTAACTTTCGTATCATCAGTGTGGCAGTGTTTGGGTTTCAGGCAATAACAATTTTGTCGTCCTCTAAAATAAGTTTATCACCATCACATTTTTTTTTTACAATTCTATGGGCTTTTGTACTTCTTATTTGAAGGAAAACAGCTTCTTTTACAGCACTTACATAGAGGCTCATTTTAAAGCCTACATACTCTCACGGCTTACTTTAAGGATAGATGAAGTTGGCAGCAATCCATTGAGAAAGTTAGGTGCAGTAAAAAAAAATCCCCAACTTAAAATGTTTATTATTCACTAAACACAATTATCACCCACCAGAAAATGGGCAAACTGGCAGGAATGATGACACTAATTCTTTAATAGTCTGCTAGAGATGTAAGAAGCATTCCTGCCTACTCCAGGAAGTAAGCTAAAACCTTTTGGTGCATTCTCTCATTACGAGAAACACTGTCAAGAGCTGCAAAGAATTCCTGTTAAGACCGCCTAGGAAAAAAAGATGACGTGATGCCTGCTGATTCTTACAAATGGGAAAAGCACAAATGCTGGCAACATAACTCACTTTTTGGTATCATGCACTTAGATGGACTGACATGACTGATAGAAACCCCTTGTATACAGACTCCAAGAACTTGAGAAGTTTTAGATGTATTTGCCTCATTTTTCCCACTTGTGTGCTGAAGTTTTACTGTCTTGACCTGTTGGCAAAATCTTCAAAAACATCTCTAGAGTAATGGGTATCATCCCAGACTTCTTAGAAAAACAGTCAAGCAAATTTTTAACATGGAAAAACGAATTTTCACAGTAGGATTTGAAAGTATTTACAATCATACTTTGTACTGCTTGAATACAGGGAGCAAGTGCACTCTATTTTACCTTTCTAAATGGGCTCCCACTGTCACCCATGCATCTTCCAGGACAACTCAAAAAGATATATTGTATTTAATACTGCAAAACAGCTCTCAAGTGCAATCAAGATCGAGACAATCACAAACTTTAGCCTTCCCCAAACAGCTGCCTTCACTTTTATTTTACCACTTCCATTACTCCTTCTCTTCCGATCGACTCCACCACCACCATCACCAAAGGAAAAAAAATTCAGTTTAGTTATGAACAACTTTTATATAACTGATAGAAAAAAAATTTTTGATGTAAGAATCACCAAGCTGGTTACTTAGCTCTTTCCCAGTGTCAGTGACATATTCTGCACACTGTTACAGTTCCTTTAGATGGCTCAATATAATTAGTAGAAAGAGAAACTCTCCTATTGTGCCAAACCCATGAAGAGGCTTGTGTCTGGAGTGATCAGTGAGGACAAGCTAGTATTCTAATTTTGCATTTAAAGAGTGTTCTACATTTAAACAGTGTTTAAAACAAGGAGAAAGGAATAAATACTTTTTTTTTTAAGACAACAATAAAAGCTTCCTTATCTAATTACAGAGAGCAGATGTGGTGACTCTTAGGTTGAAAAGTATCACACAACCTTTAATGCAAGGTCCTGTTTCCTCTCATTTATACCTCTGCCAAATCCCCCAAATCTGAGGGGTTTTCTGCACTGCCTGCCTCCCTGCACACTGATTTTGTTCAGATTGTTACACCACACTTTGCAACTTGCCATCTAGCACAAGGAGATCACTTGTATAATTTCACTGTTACTGGCTACATCTCCCGTCATGATTCACTGAGCAACAAGCATTTGTATCACCACTTTGCATCACGCTACATGCAATCTAGCCAATGAGGTCAATCGGATGCCTATCTTTCAGGTGTCTCAGGATGTTGTACGGAAAGACACGGATTAGGGTCACAGCCACTCAAATGCCCGAAATGAAACATTTCGGCCTGTAAAATAGAAAATTACATTCCAATTGAGAAGTACCACAGAAGTTGATTGTGAAGTGTTAAAACATTCTTCAGAACAGTGTGTTCCATTAAAGTTTCAAGCTGTCAAGTCCTATTGTAAGATAAAATATCCGCTTACCATTTCCTCCAGGAAATGTCTGCACAACAGGTTTAACTGACAGCTGCACAGTCAACCTTAATTCTGACATTAAAAAGTGGGTTTTTTTCTAATCTTACAGTGCTGCACGTTTTCTATGTGATGCATCTTTGAGCAACTTAACAGTTCAATAGTTAAGATCCAGTATCTCTATTACCACTAGGTTCCTAAATAGCTATGTTCATTGTTTCATTCATTTTCTTTTAGTGGCACCAAAGTGTTCCAGGAAAGATGAGACTTTCACTTTGCTAAACTTGACATAAACACTTCAGGGCAAAGAGAATTGTCATTTTAACTCTCTATTTTGTACAGATTTCAGCACATATTAATAACAAAATCACAAAAGTGAGAAAAAATATCCAAGAAATTTCAGCTTCAAAATTCAACTGATTTCCCTCTTTCACGTAACTGATTTTTCACCTCTCATAGCTTGACAATGGTATGTTTTTTCAACAGCAGTTTCTATCAGTAGAGCACAATTCTGGCTCAGACTATCAGCCACAGTGCTGGGACCTCAGAGGTCCATAACATGGACTTACATTATCTCTCAAGCTCTGTGTGTCCTATGTGGAAATCTGGAGAGAATCAAAGTTGCTATGCAAAGCTGAGGAGCACACATTTTCTTCTGCAACACAGGGGTGTGTCACTGTCACGTTAACATGAAATGTGAGGGAAAAGAGAGCCTGGAGCTGCATTGAGCCCCATGGCTCAACCAGTGTCCTCTCTTACAATGCCTAAAGGAAAGAACAATTGCTATGGCTGTATTTTTCCACCACCTGTGTCTACATTTCTGAAGGAATAAACTAAGAAAACTCTGAGAAAGCGCATGCTGGAACTACTGCGAAGTACAATCTAGAGCAGATCTCATGTTCTGAAAGGGTAAAAATTTCTAAAGAACATACCAGCCAAACACACAAGCAGTCAGAAACCTTTTCAACAACCTCCAGCTCGCTAGGAAACATCAGCCTTTTCTCCCAGATGAGAACATGGCCACATCACGTGGATCCTTGCATCAATCACTTCCAGCCAAAATTATCATAATTAACTGTAGTTAGGTCAGAAAATGGAAGAAATTTCCTCAAAATCTTTATTCCAGCTTGGCAGGACACAGCAGTCTTGCTGCCTGCAAAAGACTTGCCTACTGTCAGTCCACAGCCCAGGTGAGGCCCCCAAACCTGTCTCTGCTGCTGCCTCAAGGTCCCAGCAGGACTGTCAGTCGGGCAAACACAGTTCCATCAGTCACTGCTGTTTCATCATCCTTGAGTTGGTCACAGTCCAGCCAAAAAAACCTGATTTCCTCCAGCCAATGGAAATTTCAAAAAAGACCCCAGATAACAACATCCAGGAATAAAACAGTTCACAGAACCACAGAATGGTAGGAGTTGGAAGGGACCGCTGGAGATCATCTAGTCCAACCCCCACACTAGAGCAGGATCACCTAGAGCAGGTTGTACAAGATCACATCCTGGCAGGTTTTGAGTATCTCCAGAGAAGGAGAATCCACAACCTCTCTGGACAGCCTGTGCCAGTGCTCCATAACCCTCAAAGGGAGGAAGTTTCTCCTCACACTGAGATAGATCTTCCTGTGTTCCAGTTTGAGCCCGTTGTCACTGGGCACCACTGAGAAGAGTCTGGCCCATCCTCTTGACACCTGCCCTTTAAGTATTTTTAAGTGTTGACCAGATCCCCTCTCAGTTTTCTCTTCTCCAGGCGAAACAGACCCAGCTTTCTCAGCTTTTCCTCATATGAGAGATGCTCCAGCCCCCTCCTCACCTTGGTAGCCCTCTGCTGGACCCTCTCCAGTAGTTCTCTGTCTTTCTTCA